>JZKD02S1638433.1:88629-102583 GCA_000966675.3 Picea glauca
TTATCAAAAGTTAAAATGTTGTGGTGGATCAAGGTCCAAGCGAAGAGGTCAACTTTGGGAATTTAGGGAAAATTCCAAAGTGCTTTCCACGGACCTGGATTGGGAGGGACCCATGGGACGTCAAGAACTTCCTTATAACCCATTGCTGCTGTGTATAATCCTGAATCTGAGCCCCAACCTCATTTATCTTTGGATCTGGCACTAATTGGCGCCTTTCCTTGAAGGAATTCTAGAAGAATTACTACTTATTTTTGGAGCTCTTCCAGAGAGCTCCCTAGATTCCAGCCTTTCCAGGATTTTTTGTCGTCATTCTTCCATAGGGAAATGTCCCAAATCATTCTGCGATTGTTGACCAAGAGCCAGTCGTCAATATTCCTGGTTTTTCTTAACCCTCTGAGGGGTTGATCTCCAAGAATGGATTCCTCCCAAATCTGAATTTTTGATCCATTTCCCGAGATCCAAGTGAGATTTGGCTGAAAGAAAGGCAGGGCCCTCTGGCACAAGTTGAAGATCGGGGAGCCCTTCTGCACTTTTGGGGGTCTCTCTAGACATTGTTCCCTATCAACTATGAAATATTTTTTCCTGATTATTTGCTTGCTCCAGGTTCTTTTCCCAGTGATCATTCTCCAAAGAAATTTGCCTCCCATAAAAAGGTTATGAACAACCACATCTCTTATACTAAGTCCCCCTTCCCATTTTGGCTTCTTGACCTTGTCCCAATTTACTAGGTGGAGTTTCCTCTCGCAATTCTCGCCTCCTTCCCACAGAAATATCCAGAGCAATTCATCAATTTTATTTGTTATAGTTTTGGGGGCAAGAAGCACTGAACATTGATAAATAGGAAGGTTGGTGATGACCGATTTCATCAGAACCACTTTACCTACTTTGTTGAGCCAATTTTATCCCCACGCTTGAATCTTGTTTTTGAGTTTATCCACCATGGGTAGCCAATGCACAACCTTAGCTTGGGCTTTGAAGATCGAGATCCCTAGATAGATAAAGTTGTCCCAGGTTCTTATGCCTTCCATCTCTAGGATATTCCTTATTTGCAGCAGTTCACGCAGGTTACATTTCTAGCCGAATATCTTACTCTTGTGGTAATTAATTTCGCTTCCCAAGTAGGCTTTGTAGAGGTTGAGTTCTGACTTGAAATTCCTTGTTGTTTTAAGATTGGCATCACCCAATAAGAGGGTGTCATTTGCAAACTGAGCGTGGCTAACCTCCTTGATTGAAGGGACTACTCTAATGCCTGGAAGTGTTCTATTTTGGAGACAGCTCTGCAGTTGGAAGATTAGCACCGAGGCTTGTAAGACATAGAGCATAGGGGAGAGTGGGAATTCTTGCCTTAGCCCTCTTGAAGCCTAAAAAAAATTGGCAGGGCGTCCATTTATCAGACGGGCGATCCAAGGAGCTGTGATGCAGGCCTTAACCCACCCGATGAACTTCTAATAAATCCAAAACTTCTCATGATAGCAAACAAAAATTCATGTCTGACCCTGTTGAAGGCATTGGCTAGATCCATCTTGACTACCATTTATTTTTCTTTTTTTTTGCAGCTGGTATGGATGGCTTCTTGTACTAAAATTATGTTATCTAGAATTTGTCTCACTTTTACAAACCCTCCTTGATTTTCCAGAATTAATTTTGGTAGAATTCTTTTGAGTCTGTTGGCCATTATTTTGGTGATGATTTTGTAACCTGTGTTACAGAGGGAAATCGGTCTAAATTTGTTGAAGCTTTTGGCCCCTTTTTATTTTGGAATGAGGGATAAGAATGAAGAGTTTATGCTTCCACCCAACTTGTTACAATTCTTGGATTTCGTGACCATTCTGCATAGATCCTTTTTGATGATATCCCAGCAGAGAATATAGAAGCGAGCTGTGAAACCGTCTGGCCCAGGCACCTTATCTGGATTCATGCTGAAGACAACTTTCATGATTTCATTAACCCTGATAGGACAGTTAAGCGTCCAATTCTCTTCTTCAGTGACCAGAGCTGGAACTTCTGTTAATGGATAGGAGTTCGAATCCAATACCTCCATATCATGAGTAGAATAAAGATTTCTGAAATAGAAATGAGCCGCCTCCTTTATGCTTTGGGAGTCTTTGAAGACTTGGTCCTGCCATTGAATCTCACTGATGTAATTGTAGTTTATCCTTTCTTGAGTTTTCTTGTGGAATAAAGTTGTATTCTTGTCCCCATCTTGGAGCCATAACGCCCTTGATTTGATTCTCCAGTAGATTTCTTCTTCCCTGCAGCTTTTATGATATTTACTTTGGATTTCAGATTCTCAGCTAAGGAGTTCCTGGGTGACCTGGGCTTCTTCCATAACTAATTGATGTCTTTCCAAGGTTTCCTGCACTCTTTTCCTTTCGGCCAAGGGTGAGCCTAGGTTTTTGGCCCACATTTTAAGATTAATTTTGAGTCTTCTAAGCTTCTCTTCCCACATGAAGAAGGGGGAGCCAGTGATAGGGACATTCCAGGAGATTTAAACCAGGTTGAGGAATTCGTCTTGGCCTATCCATATTGGGATGAATCTGAACGGAATGGGGCCTAGTACAGAACTAGGAAGAAGGGATAGGGAAATGGATTTATGGTCAGAGGTGTAATGAGGGAGAATATTGGAGGTTTCCACCAGTCCAATGGTAAGGAAGGAGGATTGGATAAGGAAGCGGTCAAGCTTGGCTGCTATGTGACCTGTTCCTATTCTTTTGTTGGTCCATGTAAATTTACCATTGGTTGGAGGAATATCTTCCAACTCCCATTCCGAAATCAAGTCTTCTACCCATTCTCTAGTGGGGTCTTAGACAATGGAAACCCCTTTCTTCTCATCTAGTGAAAGGGTGACATTTAGATCCCTTGCCATGACTAGATTCTCGGTTTTTTGCCTATTAAGAAATGATTTTAAAGAATCCCAACATTCTTTCTTCTCATTAAATGAAATAGGGACATACAGGTTAAAAAGACTTACCATATGTCCAGAGCCTTTATGGTGCAGCTTGGTAAATAACCAATGGGTGGTTCCTGCCTCTTCAACTAGCTCCAGTTTTGTGGAATCCTGGAGTGCTGCCAACCCCCCCAAGGCTCCTCTAGTGCTTACTACCCTTTCAGGGCCTTTCTTCCAGAATGTGTTGCTTACCCTTAAGAGTTCTTCCTCCTCCAACTTCGTCTCCTGGATTAGGAGGAATTCTGGCCTCACAAGCCTTACTAAGTCCCTCAAGGCTTCTTCTTTCATTTTGCTTCCAATTCCTCTGCAATTCCAGGAGATGAATTGTATTATTTTCCTGGATGGGGAGGGAGCCCACCTTTCGGTGTCTTCCCCAGTTTCACCCTCGATCTGGTATTCACCATCTCTAGAATTGTGTACTATGTGCCTTGAGACACTTCCTTATAGGATTTCTCTTCCCTTCTTTTCTTCTTAGTCTTCCTTCCTCTCTTTGGCTGATCAGGTGTTCCTTTCGGGCTGCTTAACTCTGTATATTCCTCTTCTGGGTTTTCCATATGTGTATTCGTATTCACGCTGATATTCTCTTTATTCAGACTGGAACTCTTGGAGGGTGAGATTGGTTCAACTAGGGCCAAATTCGTTTGGGTTTTCTCTCCTTCTGGTTCTGTTGTAGGGGTTTGCTACTCTTTTGGGGCTTCTTGGGAATTTTGTGAGGAGTTACCATCCTTTGATGGTTCTTGGTTACTTTTGTCCTTGCTTTTAGCATTGTATGAGTTTTTCCCTCTCTTCACTTTCTGCCAGCCTTCTGCGTCCTCTCTCCCATTGGCTTGTATCTTAGGGCAGTTTCTTTGGAAGTGTCTATGCTCCTGAAAAATTCCTACACTTGAATGGCAGGTGCTCATAGTCAAGTTTCTGATAATGAGTCCATGATTCAACCGTTAGATTTACTGCTTCAAGGAACCTCTAGATTGACTTCCATGCAGATTTTGGTGTAGCTGTACTGCCCTTTGTTGTCAGCTCTATCAATGAACCTGCCCACTCCGTTCCCTATCCTTTGCGATGATTTGAAATCCCAACAGTGCATCGGAAGGTTTGGTAATCTGACCCACACCGACACTTCCTTAGGCATATCCACTAATGGGTCAAAGTCGAGTGTCCATTTGTTAAGGTATAGGCCCTGCATCCCCATAAAATAGGGGCCATTCCTGAAGATTAAATCTCGATCTTCTTCTGAGATGAACTCGAACACGAAGAACCCTCTTCCAATCAGGTAGCTGGTAACGTCGTGTTCCATATTTGGTCTCCAATTCCATTGGATACAGTCATTTTTGGTTTTGGTAGATGGCCAGAGGCCCATGAACCGACCCATGAGCCCTTTTTGGGCTAGAGCCAGAGCGATCTTCATTGGATTCTCTTCGGGTAGAATGATTTCCGTAATTTCGTCCAACTTCTTAATGAATTTCAGAATCACAAGAGGGGAAGACTTCTTCCCTCTGTTGTTGACCAGCCTGCGGAAGGCATCTTCGACTGTCTTTGAAGGAGGGGGGAAAACGCCCCACCCCCTGTTGCCACCATGGAACCACACTGCACTCGCACCAGCACCGAAACCTAGCACTCGCACCGAACCCTAGCACTTTGAAGGAACAATTGGAAAAGAGCCAATATAAGTATAAGGCCAAGCATGCCAAGCATTAGGTCGATCATAATTGTTGTTTAGTTATTAACATGTTAGGAAAAATTAATTACCTAATAAATCTTTTACTTAATAATCCCTAGGTATATATTCTACTAGGGCTATAACATACACCTACCCTTCAGGGAACTTCGTCCCGAGGTTAAGGTGTCTTATGGTACAAAGGAATAGAAACATGGTTCACACATTCATAAAAATTAACCAACATTATCAGTAACTAAGTCAATAAAACTCATACATACTAGTGTATATGTACAAGAAATGCATGTGTAGATAGTACATACAAATCTCGTGCATGTACTAATAATCAAAACTTTCATCCTTTATTAATTTATGTATGCATCCAATCCAGTTAGCAAGACTAGTCTTTTATAAAAGACAACAAACCATTCAATTGTTTGAGAAATCCTTTAATTACTATTATCTGGTTCAACAATTTTATTTTAAACCACTTTGGTTTAGTTACGTAATAATAAATATTCATATATACTCATTTATCATAATAATGAAAACATTAAATTCCACCACCAGACATATCTCCATACCTTCTCAACTATTACTACTCATCCTTCCTCCCTAACCTACTTCCATATCCATTCTTATCCTTCCTCTGTTAGACTATCTTGGAGCGTCAACTATATTGACCTAACTCCAAATAGAACTTGTAAGTGGAAGTGTCACTATATCGACCAAGCTTCCCTAGCAGGCATCTGATAGTCATCATCAGACATCTTGGGGAGCATGAAATAACACCGTTCTCCCATGACTTCAGTTTTTGAAGGATACACGGTGGGAAATTCCTCCACCCCTCCTAATAGGACTAGGGTCCACACCCTACAATAGAGGATACATGGTGGGAAATGCATCCACCCCTCCTAATAGGACTAGGGTCCACACCCTACAATGGAATACACAGTGGCACCATGTTGCTGGAGGTTTTGTCATCGTTTATTCAGTTTTGGGCAGTGTCATCACCTAAAATAATTCACTGGTCCACATATCATAGCAATGCATCCAAACCAATATAATTTCACATACAATATTCATACCATAATGTTTCTCAGTTAGTGGTCCTGATATCCACTTTCATCGTCATTATTCCTTGGCTATTTTATAGCCCATAACCTGCAGATTAGTCTGTAACACAAACTCATACATTTCTATGCATTATCATCATGTAATTTCATACTATCATCATTTCCATTTGGTATCCCTGTACCGATAAATTAACATCAAGTTTTCCAATTAGAGGTAGATCTCATAATATCCCATAATTCAATTTCGACACCCATTCATAAGATTATCATTTACCAAAATAGATTTCATCATATCTAACATCATTTTAATAGTATTTTTAAACATTCATAAAATTCTTCATTCTCACAATCTGTCACATCATATACATCATCATCAACAACATTTAAACATTCGTAAAATTTACATTCATGTAGTAGATCACATCATATACATCATCATCAACAACATTTAAACATTCATAAAAGTTCATAAATTTTAAAGTTTAAGTGTATCACTTAATAGTTTCACTGTGACTAGAAAATAAAGTATATAGGCATCAGGTAATTCTGGCTATCTAAGTCAAAAGGTGGTGTTACATACACCCAACCTTTGAGAAACATGTTCTTGAGGTGGTCAAAAAAGTGAGGGATAGTCTCTTCATAATGTCTCAGCATCTTTCCAAGTAGCATATCCTGGACTATACTTGTCCCACTGGACCTTAACTTGGTCTACTAGACGGCTCCTGAGTTGTCGGACTCTACGGTCCAATATGCGTAACGGTTCTACCATGAGGGTTCCCACATACGATACCTACAATTCCTTCCAATTTAGTTTATGTGATTCATCGGCAACATAATTATGTAAAACAGATACATGAAATACATTATGAGTTTTATGCAAGTGGGGTGGCAGTATGAGATGATATGCAATGGGTCCAATTTTCTCTTAGATTCTGAATGGTCCTATAAATAGAGGTGACAACTTTCTCCCCTTCCCAAACCGTATGGTACTCTTATTAGGCCTGATACGAATGAAAACCTGGTCTCCCACTTCATAACTTCAGTCAGTCCTGTGTGCATCTGCATAACTTTTATGCCTATCCTGTGCTTCGTCTAGTCACTGCCTAATCTGAATCACATGTTCCTCCATTTCTTGAATCAATTATGGCCCAATTATTACTCGGTCTTCTAGTCTATCCCAACTCAATGGAATTTTGCATGGCCTTCCATACAAAGATTCCTATGGTGGCATTCTGATGGAACTATGAAAAATGTTATTGTAGGCAAACTCTACCAAAGGTAGGTACTTCTCCCTCTAGGTTTGACTATCCATTACATACATCCTAAGCATGTCTTCCATGACTTGATTTACTCTCTCAGTTTGCCCATCTGTTTCAGAATGATAAGTTGTGCTTAAATTCAACTGAGTCACCAATGCTGACTGTAAACTTGTCCAAAACCTAGAAGTGAATCTGGAGTCCCTATATGAAATGATCTTCTTAGGTATCCTGTGCAAACAGATAGCCTCGCTTACAAACACACGTGTCACATCAGTGACATCGTAAGTGTCTCTAATCAGAATAAAATGAGCACTCTTGGTTAACTTATCCACTATCACAAGAATGACATTGTGTCTATGAGGTGTGAGCGACAACCCCACAACAAAATCCATAGAGATGACTTCCCACTTGGACATAGGGACATCATGTGGTTGTAGGAGGCCTGCCGAGTGATGGTGGTCAACTTTCACTTGTTGACACTCTAGGCATTTGGTGGCGAAATGGACTAAATCATGATTCATGCCTACCCAAAAGAAGAGCTTCCTCATATCTGCATACATCTTCTTCACACCAGGATGCACACAATAAAGTGCTCAATGGGCTTCCTTTAGTATGATGCTTTAAATATCCCCATTCTCAGGGATGTACATCCTTCCTCGATATCTTAACAATCCATCTGTTTACATACTATATCCTTCATACTTTGGGTCTAACTACCTCCCACTCTGGAGGTTTGAAGTAATCTTTAAATACCAACTATCTCATTAGAGTTGTGCCAACACACTTTCCCTTAGATTGACCCTTAAGGTTGCCAAGGAGAAGATACGTGGTCTCCTACTCAAGGCATCTGCGACCACATTTTCCTTTCCCTTGATGTATGATATACCAAAATCGTACTCACTCATAAACTCACTCCATCGCCTTTTCCTAGCATTCAAATCTCTTTGAGTGAAGAGATGTTTTAAACTTTGATGGTCTATTTTGAACTCTCAAAGTTTCACCCCACAATATAGTGCCTCCAAATTTTTAGAGCTAGCATTACAATTGCCAACTCTAAATCATGAGTCGTGTATAACTCTTGATGTTTCTTCAACTTCCTTGATGCATAGGCATCCGTGCAGGCCACAAAGTCCTTTTCCGTGCAGGCCACAAAGTCCTTTTCCATATCCGACACTCATAGAATTGGCGCACTGGTTAGTAACCTCTTAAGCTCAATGAATGCACTATCACATTTTTTTGTCCATTCATACTTGAGCCCCTTGCATTGCAAAGTGGTGATGGGTTTGGCTATTTTTGAGAATCCTTCTACAAATCTCCGGTAATAACCTGCTAGCCCCATGAATCTTCTCACCTCATGGGAATTTTTCGGCACTGGCCACTCCATAATGGACTTTACCTTTTTTGGGTCCATAGAGATTCCATTGTTGGAAATGATACGACCTAAATAGTGGATCTCTTTCTGGAAGAACACTTCGACAGCTTCCCATATAATTTGTACTTTGAAAGGCAGGACAACATTGTTCACAAGTGTTCCTCATGTTCTCTTTCATTCTTGGAATAGATGAGTATGTCATCTGGAAAAACTTGTACAAATCGATCTAAGTACTTCCGAAATACATTGTTCATGAGGCTCATGAATACTGCTGGTGCATTGGTCAATCCAAAAGGTACAACAACAAACTCATAATGTCCAAACCAAGTTCTAAAGGCAATTTTTGGGATATCACCTTCCTTAATCCTTAACTTATGATACCCTAATCACAAATCGATCTTTGAGAATACGACTTCTCCTTTCATCTAATCAAAAAGGTCATCTATTTGTGGCATTGGGTACTTATTTTTCACTGTAGCACAGTTCAAGTCCCTGTAGTTTATACACAGTCATAAGGATCCATCCTTCTTCTTTACAAAAATCACCAGTGCGCCCCAAGGTGAGAGACTGGGCCTTATTAGCCCTATGTCCAGTAACTCTTTCAACTACATTTTCAACTCACAAAGTTCTGGTGCTGTCATCCGATACAGATTTTTGGAAATTGGTTCTGCACTAGGTTTTAGCTCAATGGTAAAATCAAGCTCCCTCTCAGGAGGTAACCCTTATAACTCGTTTGGAAAAACATCCTGAAATTCTGACAATACTGGGTACTGATCCAATGAGGGTCCCCTCCTTTCATTCACTGCTTCCACAACATACAATCGACACCCTTTATTCAAGAATCACTTAACCTTCATAGTTGATATAAAGCGTAATGACACTTTTCTCTGTACACCCTGGATCTCTACTTGTCTTCCTTCATCATCGACACAAATCACCCTCTTTGCGAAACAATCTACCAAAGCTTGGTGAGATGCTAACCAATCCATTCCAATGATTAGGTCATATGCCCCGAGAGCAGTGACGTATAACTTTTCCCTAGTAGTGCACACTCCGAGGTCTACTATACAATTATCGACACTAGGTCCTACTACTTGTTTTTCCCTTGAAGCCATCTTGACTTGTTTAAAGTCATGGTGGTCAGATTTCACTTGTTGACACTCTAGGCACTTGGTGAAAAAATGGACTACATCGCGCTTCATGCCTACCTAGAAGAAAAAATTCCTCATGTCTGTGTATATCTTATTCACACTCGGATGTGCACAATAAAGTGCTCTATTTTCTTCCTTCAGTATGATGCTTTGAATATCCCCAACTTCAGGGATGTACATCCTTCCTCGATATCTTAACAATTTTTCTGCTTCCAGGCTATATCCTTCATACTTTGGATCTAATTGAATCCCACTCTGTAGGTTTGAAGTAACTTTTAAATACCAAATATCTCCTTGGAGTTGCGTCAAGACACATTCCCTCAGATTGACCTTTAAGGGTACCAAGGAGAAGACACGCGGTCTCCTACTCAAGGCATGTGAGACCACATTTTCCTTTCCCTTGATGTATGAAATACAAAAATTGTACTCACTCATAAACTCACTCCATCTCCTTTTCCTGACATTCAGATCCCTTTGAGTGAAGAGACGTTTTAAACTTTGATGGTCCATTTTGAGCTCAAAGTTTCACCCCAGAAGATAGTGCCTCCAAAGTTTCAGAGCTAGCATTACAACTGCCGACTCTAAATCATGAGTCGCGTATAGATCTTCATGTTTCTTCAACTTCCTTGATGCATAAGCTATCACTCCTTCATCCTACATTAGCACGGCCCCCAACCCTTTCTTCAAGGCATTCGTGTAGATTGTGAAGACATTTTCCATATCCGGTACTCGTAGAATTGGTGCACTAGTTAGTAACCTTTTAAGCTCAATGAATGCACTATCACATTCTTATACCCATTCATACCTGACCCCCTTGCACTACAAAGTGGTGATGGGTTTCTCTATTTTTGAGAATCCTTCCACAAATCTCCGATAATAACCTACTAGCCCCATGAAGCTTCTCACCTCATGGGCATTTTTTGGCACTGGACACTCCATAATGTCCTTTACCTTTTCTAGGTCCACAAAGATTCCTTCACCATAAATGATATGACCTAAATAGTGGATCTATTTCTGGAAGAAGGAACACTTTGACAACTTACCATACAATTTGTTCTCTCTAAGGAAATACACCACCACTCATAAGTGTTCCTCATGTTCTCTTTCATTCTTGGAATAGATGAGGATGTCATCTAGAAATACTTGCTCAAAATTGTCTAAGTACTTCCGGAATATGTCGTTCATGAGGCTCATGAATACTGTTTGCGCATTGGTAAATCCAAAAGGTACTACGACAAACTCGTAATGCCCAAACCAAGTTTGAAAGGAATTTTTTGGGATATCGCCTTCCTTAAGCCTTAACTGATGATACCCTGATCACAAATTGATCTTTGAGAATACCACTGCTCCTTTCATCAGATCGAAGAGGTCATCTATTTGTGGCATTGGGTACCTATATTTTACTGTAACACAGTTCAAGTCCCTGTAATATATACACAATAATAAGGAACCATCCTTCTTCTTTACAAAAATTGTCGATGCACCCCAAGGTTAGACACTGGGCCTTATTAGCCCTAAGTCCAGTAACTCTTTCAACTGCATTTGCAACTCACAAAGTTCTGGCATTGGCATTTGATACGGAGTCTTGGAAATTGGTTTTGCACCAGGTTTTAGATCAATAGTTAATTCAAGCTCCCTCTTAGGAGGTAACCCTGGTAACTCGTTCAAAAAAACATCCTTAAATTTTGACAATATCGTGTATTGATCCAATGAGGGTCCCTTCCTTTCATTCACTTCTTCGACTACATATAGTCAACACCCTTGCCTCAATCATCGCTTAACCTTCATAGATGAGATAAAGTGTAATGACACCTTTTTCCATACACCCTGGATCTCTACTGGCCTTCCTTCATCATCAACACAAAGAAACCTTTTTGCGAAACAATCGACCAAAGCTCGATGAGATTCTAACCAATCCATTCCAATGACTAGGTCACACTCCTTGAGATAAGTAACGTATACCTTCAACCTGGTAGTACACACTCGCAGGTCTACTATAAAATTTTAAACGCTCAATCCTACCGCTTATTTTTCTCCCGAAGCCATATCGACTTGTTTAAAGTCATTGTACTCGTAGGCTGCCAACCCACTCTTTTCTAATGCAGATGGTGAAATGAAACTATCTATCACACCAAAATCAAATAAAATCTTAACATTGATATGATTTAGCATACCTGATGACACCACCACCATGGATTGATGTTCGGCCTGACAATTATTAACTGTTGCATAAATCTAGTGGCTGCTACTTTCTCTTCCCATTGGGGCCTTTCCTTCTCTATTCACAAATCCTTATTATAACTATGGGAAGTCACACTGGTAATGGGGTCCTCTACATCCCCAACAGGTAACACAAGATTGAACTTATGCACTATTCTGTGACTATCTCTTAAATGAATTCCTTCCCCTAGAACCCCTACCCCTACTAGTTGTTCCCTGAGATGGTCGTGGACCTACCTGCGTCGTTGGTGATGAACGAGATGCTGCACTCACTGTCATTAAAATTCCTGTGGCTCCCATCCTTGGTGCGATTCTGTTACCATATGGAGGTGGCCTTGAGATTCCTCCCCTAGAAAATGTCCTAGGGGCCTTCGCCATGAATCCAGTACGATGCGGAAAGGTTAGTATCGTACCTCCAGTTAAGTTCATGTGTTCCTCTACATAACATGCATTTTCCACAGCTTCTACTACTGAAGATGGTTTCCACATCCATACCATAGCCCTTATCTTAGGGTTTATCACATAAACGAAATGTTCTGCCTATCATTGGTCATTATCCATATATGAAACATATTTGACCAATTCAATAAACCTAATCTCATATTATTCTACGGTTTTGTTTCCTTGTACTAGAGAATGAAATTTTCCTACCTATTGCTTCTCATAGTAAGCTGGCAGATATTTCCTTTGGAACCTCTCCTCAAAAAGTTCCCAAGATATGGTGTCTGGGGTAAGATGCAGTTGTCTTTCCAGGTTTCCCCACCAATTCAAGGCATTTTCTCCCAACTGAAAAATTGTTATCTTCTCCTTTGAGGTGGATGCATATTCCCTTAAGGAAAAACACCTTGTCATACATTCCAACAATGCCTCGACACGTTCACTAGAACGACCCCTGACAAACTCCGAAAGTTTGATCTTCTATAGTTCTCTAGTGATGTATTCAAGTGGAGGTACTCCCCCTGAATCCCTTGATGCTTCTGGATTACCTGTTCCAGATGGTGAGGGTTCCACTTCGATCCCTATTGGTTGTCACCCCTTTAAAGTCTCATTTATGGCCTCCAAAGAGAGAAATATTAGAGCTAGTTCAGACGATGGTGGTGGCGACGCTGGCGATGTTGGTACTGCCTACGATGATGCTCCTCTACCTTGATTCCATCGAGTCCTAACCATCCTATATGATTTAATGTGCATCAACCAAAGATGTCAGGGTGAGTTCAAGGACATTTCACATTTACGCAACTTAACTAGAAAACAGTGTTAGGCATAATTTTATTTTTTACTTGTCTATAAATAGACATTACTCTCTTAAAGGGAGGTGGCTAGGTTAGGGCTAAAGCGTATAAGCTTGATTTCTTCACCTAAGAAAACTATTGACTCCTTCACCTGGTAGCTACTCTAGCACTGTACCCCACTCGCTAATTCCTCTAACTTACCCTCCTAGCACGCATGAAGCCCCCTCCCACTTATCTTGTTCTAATTCCTTATAATTTACATTTACAACTAACTAAGGTGACTTCCAACCTAATGTCGATGAAATGAGTCTAAGGCTATCCTTCAATGCTTGACTCCCAGTCTTTCCTTGGCGCCTTGTACAAATTCATTGAATTGTGTGACTCGGTGGCTGCAGGTGTGAGTCTTGAGGATTGTAGAGTGGCTTTTGGGCATTGGAGCTTAGCGTTTATGCATTGTGTTTATGTATTGTTTTTCGACTTGTGTTCGTATGATGTAGTGAGCTTGAGGCTATGCATTGAGCTTGGTTCTTATGCGTTAGGATTTGGTTCTTAGCTCGTGGACTTGGAGATTGGGCCTCAGGCACAATACTTATAATTTTTCTTATTAAGTTAACCACCTTAGTTTTAAACTTTAAACATAGTTTTTAAACCTTAAAAACCTAAATTTAAATTATTCCCTTTGATTAACCACTTTTGTTTAATCATTTTAACTTATAATTAATTTAAACACAAATTTAAATGTGTTTAAACTTAAATATGTTTAAATTTACATAATTAAACACAAGATTTTTTTTTTTAACTAACTATTTACCTTTAAATTTATATTTCTTTTGCATATTATATTTACATCTTTTTTTTTCCTATATATTTTGTATTTATATATTATTACTATCTCTTTCTTATAAATTTTTTTTTATTATCTATTTTACTTTAATATAATAATTAAATAAGTGAAAAAAAAAACCAAATCAATAAAATATATAACAACAAAAAAAAACTAAAATAAAAATAGAAAAATATTAATTAGGTGAGGGCACGCATGA
>JZKD02S1638433.1:105886-121058 GCA_000966675.3 Picea glauca
GACCTTTATTACATCCGAATACATATTTCTACCTATGTGCAGGTTAAGACCTTAACACAACATCATCTTTATAGTTACGTGTCTTTGTATAACAATTTAATATTGCTTTGTGTCGCTCCAACCAATCCATCCCAATAATCATATCGTAAGATCCTAGTGGTAGGATGTTCATATCGGTCCTTATAGTTTGACCATCTAAGATAAACTCAAAATCTAAAATATAGTCAATTACTTTCCTTTTTGTACTTGTCGCTAGTTGCACAAGCCATGATTTTGCATGCTTCAGTCTCTTAAGTTCATTTGACTCTACTACCTTCGGATTAATATAACTTAATGTTGTTTTGGGGTCAATTAAAATAGAAATTCGAGTGTCATGGATTTTACCTTTGATTTCTACCACCAAGGACTAGTGGTTAGCTTGTCGGCCATCAATGGTTGCATTTATCCGATATAGGCTCCTGCCCACGTCTCCCACAGTCGAGGCTTCTTGCAGATTATGAACGACATCTCTGTTTGCAGAAATCAAACATGGATAGTTCCTCTTTAGATGAGGCTCTCCACATTACCAAAACTTTAGTGTCTCATGAGGGTTGTCCCCAAACTTCTTCATTCCCAGGTTTACAGATTTACCACTGCTCAGCATATTCGGGTGGTTGAAGTGAGAATCTTTTCTTGGGAAAATTTTTATTGTATTCTAATGAGGAGCTGGCTGGTACCCCTTTTTCTACTGGTTCATTTGATCTTGTTTCTTATCCTTCCAGGCTTTGGTAAAATCCACCCGCTACTTATACTGATCATAGCACATTCTTGCTTTCCTGAATACCTCACTCAAGGATTTGTGGCTGTCAAACTCAATCCTGTCCTTGTAGGACTGTGGTAAGCAACTTAAGAATCACTATATTTCTACCTTATCCTCTTGGATGTACGGTATGAACCTTAGAAATTCCAAAAATTTATTTATAAGGTCCTCCATCATCATTTGTCCAAGTCATAACTTGTAAAAAAAAAAAATCTTCCTTTCGTAATAGTTTTTAGAGAGGTATTGTTTCTTAAAATAATTCTTAAAGTCAGACCATTCCAACTGTTTTTCCTTTAGGCCCTTGGCCAATTTCAGATCTTGCCACTAAATACTGACCTTCCCTTTTAGATTTTAGATGGACATTCTGACCTTAATGTTGTTGGAATGGTTATAGATTTGGAAGTACTCTTTTATGTCCAACAACCATGCCTCTTCTTCTTCTCATGTCCTAGATTCTCCATCAAATATAGCGGGTTTAATCTTTTTAAATTTCGCTTCAAGGTGGTCTACTTGTTTTCTTTTTCTATCCATTTTTGTTCCATCTTCAGCTAGAGGCATTCCTTAATATGAACTATCTCCTTTTTTTATTTCTTACCCTGAGTGCTTGGAGGCTCTCTTGCTGACTTCTTTATCATTATCATTGTCTTTGGGAATTTTCTTGGTCACTATACTGCACAACAAGACTTCGTTTATCTCATGCCATTCTTGTTGTGCCTTCTTCAATTTTTCATTGTTAGCTTTAAAGATCTGTAGCTCAATGATTAGGTTCCTCACTGTTTCCAACACTTCTGTGGGTGATCTTCCATCACTATTTTGCCTTGTATCTCCAGGAGGTTTTTTCTGTGGATTTTATTCCATCCTATTTTCTGCATTGTCCTGAGCTGTCATACTTAATCACCAAAACAGAATAAGTTTTTTGTTTGTAACCAAACGATTTATGAGCTTTTAATTAAAAAAAAAATTATACTAAGCCCTATAGTACTCCCGTTTAGGTCCAGTGTTGTAACTTTTGCTCTGATACCATATGTGATGAACCTCAAATTATCATAAAAAAAAATTCTATGGCACAATATTTACCATTTATCTTCGTTTAATCAACTTGTAAGGTGGGTACTTACATTTTATTGTTTCGCTTTGCATAACTTTATAACCTGTTAGAAAAATACTCTTAAGAGAGGTTCAATCAAATTCAAGTATTTTCCTAACTCATGATTTATTATAAAGGGTTTGATACAATACCCACAACTTCCTATACACTAGGATTTGAATTTTAGTTCCCTTGTTTTAATAGAATCAGTCTATTGGATTTTGAAGATAAAATTATGTCCCCAAGAGTTAAATGCTCCCACACTTACCTAAATTTGTCAACATCATACTTCAAGACTAAACATAGTACATGAAAGGAAAGGGTTTAAGGATATTAATGTTGGTTTAGGAGATTTTTCAAAGTGTTATTCCTTTGATGAAATCATTTTAGTTATAGTACTATTCATCTCCACCATAACGATTTGAACCTGATCAAATATGCATCATTCTCTTCATAACTAAACTAACCAACTCTCCTCTGCTTGTTGGAGTAACGAAAAGATAACTTCAAAGACAAAATTTTAGTGATCGACTAGTTTCACTGGACAGTCATGATTTTACTATCATTTAATTTCGTATCTTTTGCATTAAGGGAGGTGGATGTACCTATCAGGAGGAGTTTTAAGACTATGTTCTGTAACTAATTAGGCTCCTACTAACCTCAGTCCCGATGAATCTTCCTCCTGTTCCTCCCAATCCTGGTGTGCCAACTTTTAGCCTAGTGTAAGGATTGTACCTCCCGTGCTATAAAGAGTGATACTCATTCCTCCTAGGTTTTGGCACTCTCATTTTTGCCTTTAAGCCTTAAAAGGAGAGGGTTCTGTATTATGAATTCTTCCACAAGTAAATGTTACTGCCTCTACGAGAAACCTTTGATGAATTTGACAGAAATATCTGACTACCTGGTAAGTTCTTCCAGGGGACTGTCATATTTCAAGCTCAAACAAAGTTTGTTGTTTTGGCTGATGCCGAGAAAGATCTTGCTTCCTGTAAACTTTATTGTGGATTTACCAACCCTCTGTACTTTTTATAGTCATGTTCAGAGTCTACGTGTTTCTCCTTTTATTTTGGTAATGACTGTAGAGGAATTTTTCTTGTTGTATCTATGAGTCACTATCTTTACCTCTGTGAACCTAAGGTCATACTTTGTGTCCATTGTTTATATCCCGTGGGTTTATTTCCGGATAAATATTTTGTTTACTCTGTAACTAGCAGTTGTACTTAGGAGTTCCTCAGAGTACTTTCAGAAGAGTTTACATTTCGTCATGTAAGGTTTCTAGGAAAGTAAAAGGTCCAGCTGGGTTCTTAACGTATGTTTCTCCTCTGTAACTGATGCATAACATTTGTAGTAAGGTAGTGGTCTACCGGTAATTTATCTCTTACTGAGTTAGGTTATTTTCCATGATTAATTCTATGGGATAGGTGTATGATACCATTCTCTATGTTCTTCATTTTGTTTGTAAAGGGTTTTATCAAATGATTTATCTCTTGAATTAGCAATGTTATTTTATCTTTTCAAAGTAATTATTTGATTCTCTAAAAAAAAAGGTTTTCTTTGTATTAATGGTGGGACTCTACTTGTTGCAAGGGTACCCACCAGGAGCTCCTAGACCCTTCCCCCCTCGACCAGGGTTGATTACACAAAAAATCATTGTAACTGGAGGGTGCAGAGTTTTGGCCCTAAGTTAAGTAATTCGACAAACTTTGATTATCAATCCACCCTTTCGAGTTTATAAATTAAGGATCTAATCTGTAATTTTTCTAATATTTTTCATGATGGTTGAATGAAGGTGTGCCCATTTCACCACGTAGGTACTAGCCTCTAATCAACATGAAAAAGGTACCCGGGTTCCAAAATGTGACTCTTCATCTTGTTTCTGAAATCATGGGTTGGAGGTCACGATTTTGTTTCTAGCTTTCTGTTGTTAAAAGTAACCTTGCTCATGCACCGATTTCCAGTACCGAATATCTAAGTGTTAATCCCGTTTTGTTTTTGTTAAAGTTCCATTTAAGAATATATATAGTCGAGCATGTTGTAGGAAATGATTGATATTCTAAAGCTAGAATTTAGCAAAAACAAATCTAAGTTTTTGTTGTTGGAAAACCCTTAAACAAGTTAAGCTTAGAAATGGAGGGATAAAATTTCTATTTGGAAGTAGCTTATCCTCGGTGTTCTGTACATTACTTCTTTAATTGCAAGTATTCAAAAATCTTTAAACAAATATAATAGCCATCTTTTCTTGACTATATTAATGTTTGTTATAGATTAGTTTCTTGTTAATGTAATTCTTATTTGGGAAAAATATCCCAACAGGGATCGTTTTCAGAGGTTTGGCATCTTCAAGTCTCTGCGTATTTGTATATGTTTGTTTTTTGATCGGTTGCAACTTCAGCATATATTGCATTACTCTGTAATTTATTAAGAAGGTTTTTCTGTAAATGCGAAGCAAATTTCACCGATATCCTATATGGTAATGCTATATCCATCAAATTCATTGTTACTCTCTATGGACAACATATGTAATGTAGTGGCCGAATTATTTACATCAATTAATTCTATCAAACATAACAGTAAAATTCAATAATTCCTTTAATTGAGAAAAGCAGTAAAATTCAAAAATTCCTTTAACTGAGCACATTCACATATAAATTTATCAACAAATGATAAAATTTTATACCAAAATAAAACAAATACACAATTTAAATTACCTGGGTCTGATGCTAACCCTCCATTTTTCACTTTCTTTGTTGACCACTGTTGAACTGTGTAAACACTACCCAAAACCTTGTTCCACCCTGCCAACTAGGACAACTTCCTAGCTCCAAGATATCATATGGATATCCTAGCCCCCGTTCCCAAAACCTCCAGCAACCAGTGCCTATACTCATCCAATCCAACTATCCAACTCAACTCTCCTCTCTGTCAATCCAAGAGAGCCCCCCCAAAATCAATAAAAATCTCTCGTCAAATTATCCCTTCCTTCATGACCTCCTCCGCTCATATGCCTCTTTCATTGCCTCTTCCCTCATTTACTTCCTTACTTACCCCTAGTTAATGCCCCTTATCCTTTACTTTATTATTTTATCCTCTCATAATTAATATCTTATCCCTTTCCTTGTACGTAACCTTTTAATTTAAACAATATAACTTATTAATCTTTTAAATTTAATACTCATGTTATTAAATGTAATAGGTAGTTAATTAATTAATTAATTAATCAAAATTATAACCTTTAATTAATATCATTAGACCAATTGTTGTTTAGTTATTTTTTTTTTTTAACAGAAACGGTTATGAAGCTTTATTTAATAAGTGGCAGAGGGAACTGCCAACGCTTACAGTTCAAAATCAGAGTTGATGCTTTGAAACCTAACTTCTATCCTGTGTGCAAATCATTCCTTATAACCCAAATTCTAAATGCCGAAAAAAGCCCAATAACTGAGAGCTTAAACTACTAGATAATGATACAATAAGACCTACAGGAGATCCTCAAAACACTGGGGAAAGCGGTGCAATCCCTTCCACCAAGAGACTTCCTTACCCGACTTTGGAGGTAGCCTCAACAGTCACTTCTGATATCTTGATTAATGCCTTAGTGAGCTCTTCAACTTGATGCTCCAGTTTGCAGAGTCTCTTTCCTAGGTCTCCCATAAGATTGGCCACGTCCTTCAGCCCCGTCTGGATTTCTTCTGATAAATCCTCCTTTATTTCCTACATTTCCATATTAAGCATTTCCCATTTCCTCTAGTTCATGGATGCTTTGATGCTTTCCAACTTTGCTCTGATAAGCTTAATGCATTCCTTCGAAGTGAGAGATGGCTTGGAGACCGAGTCCATATTTACTGCTTCTGAGAATCTTGTTTCCCCTTATGCATAGGGAGATCACGCGTTTGTTTGCACAGGGAGAGATGAGGGTTTTTCCCAGAGGGATCCCCTTTAAATATAAGTCGCCTTCCCTGTCCCGTTATTCCCCACAGCCTGAGCCTAGCTTCGAATCTCTATTCTGAGATTTCGTCCATCCCGCCAGAGCTTTATTGGATATGGTGCCTTCCGGACAATCGCCTTGCCGCCGTGAAGAACCCAGGTGTGATTGTCTATTGGCTTAGGGAATGATATGATGGGATGCTTCCCCATTTTCCTTCAGGTGGCCTTTACTTAGGAGGGTACCACAATTTGCTTCCTTATCTACCCGTCCATTCAGAGATCTCAAAACATGATACAATTTATATTCCTTGAGTTGTGCCAGGAGTAGAATATTTTTTTTGTACAATTGAGCTAGATTTATGTTCTTAGGGATCTTTTTTGTGTTCAACGCATCAACTACCTGTTTAGAGTCTCCAAAGATCATGATTTTATAGATTCCCAACTTTATCACCTGAGTGAGTCCTTACCAAATTGCTAGGAATTTCTCTTGGTTATTAGAGGCATAGCCTAAGCCCCATGCATATGACCAGTGAAGTTTGTCGGAGGGTTCGAGGATTAACCCCCCCTCCCCCTGCCTGTCCAGGGTTTCCCTTGGAGGCCCCATCAAAGAAGAGACACCACTCATCGAACGATGATATCCACTTCAGAAATTCTTGTTCTTCCATCCTTATCTCCCAGTTCCTTTTTTGCAGAGGTTTAGTTTGTTTGGTGCCAGATTAGGCTTGGTTGAATTCCTTGAGCCACCTTCCTTCTTCCTCCGAGAGGGGTGTCAAGTTTTAGATAGTAGTCTTCACATTTAAATCTTCTGATATCATAGTCCTGGATTTAATGGCTACTTGTGATGGTAGCCTTCTTTCATCTTTGAAAACTCTGTTATTCCTCTCCAACCAAATCTTCTAGCATATGAATTTGGGAATCCACATCCAGACAGTTTTGAGAAGGTGCTTCTTGCTCATATCAAACGGGGATAAAGACAACCAGCTACTTAGAAGCTCTAAGGATGAGGTGGGAAGGTTAAAGGAGGCCAAACTTGTTAGGAGGCCCCAAGCTTCTTTAGATAATTCACAAGTGAAAAGGAGGTGCGCAATGGTTTCTTCTTCCTGGGTACATAGGGGACAACTAGAAGGCCCTTCCCAGCCCTTCCCAACCTCTCCTTAGGTTATCAAAAGTTAAAATGTTGTTTTGGATCAAGGTCCAAGCGAAGAGGTCAACTTTGGGAATTTAGGGAAAATTCCAAAGTGTTTTCCATGGACCTAGATTGGGAGGGACCCATGGGACGTCAAGAGCTTCCTTATAACCTGTTCCTGCTGTGTATAATCCTGAATCTGAGCCCCAACCTCGTTTATCTTTGGATATGGCACTAATTGGTGCCTTCCCTTGAAGGAATTCTAGAAGAATTATTGCTTCTTTTTGGATCTCTTCCGGAGAGCTCCCTAGATTCTAGCCTTTCTAGGATTGTTTGTCGTCATTCTTCCAGAGGGAAATGTCCCAAAGCATTCTGTGATTGTTGGCCAAGAGCCAGTTGTCAATATTCCTGGTTTCTCTTAGCCTTGTGAGGGGTTGATCTCCAAGTATGGATTCCTCCCAAATCTGAATTTTTGATCCATTTCCCGGGATCCAGGTGAGATTTGGCTGAAAGAAAGGCAGGGCCCTCTGGCACAAGTTGAATATCGGGGAGCCCTTCTGCACTTTTGGGGGTCTCTCTAGACATTGTTCCCTATCGCCTATGAAATATTTTTTCCTGAGTATTTGCTTGCTCCAGGTTCTTTTCCTAGTGATCATTCTCCAAAGAAATTTGCTTCCCATAAAAAGGTTATGAACAACCACATCTCTTATACTAAGGCCCCCTTCCCATTTTGGCTTCTTGACCTTGTCCCAATTTACTAGGTGGAGTTTCCTCTCGCAATTCTTGCCTCCTTCCCACAGAAGTATCCGAAGCAATTCATCAATTTTATTTGTTATAGTTTTGGGGGTGAGAATCACTGAACATTGATAAATAGGAAGGTTGGTGATGACCGAGTTCATCAGCACCACTTTACCTACTTTGTTGAGCCAATTTTCTCCCCACGCTAGAATCTTGTTTTTGAGTTTATCCACCATGGGAAGCCAATGCACAACCTTAGCTTGGGCTTTGAAGATCGAGATCCCTAGATAGATAAAGTTGTCCCAGGTTCTTATGCCTTCCATCTCTAGGATACGCCCTATTTGCAGCAGTTCACGTGGGTTACATTTCCAGCCGAATATCTTACTCTTGTGGTAATTAATTTTGTTTCTCGAACAGGCTTTGTAGAGGTCGAGTTCTGACTTGAAATTCCTTTTTGTTTTAAGATTGGCATCACCCAATAAGAGGGTGTCATCTGCAAACTGAGCGTGGCTGACCTCCTTGATTGAAGGGACTACTCTAATGCTTGGAAGTGTTCTGTTTTGGAGACAGCTCTGCAGTTGGAAGCTTAGCACTGAGGCTTGTAAGACATAGAGCATAGGGGAGAGTGGGCATCCTTTCCTTATCCCTCTTGAAGCCTAAAAAAACTTGGCAGGGCGTCCATTTATCAGAGGGGCGATCCAAGGAGCTGTGATGTAGGCCTTAACCCACCCGATGAACTTCTGATAAATCCAAAACTTCTCATGATAGCAAATAAAAATTCATGTCTGACCTTGTCGAAGGCATTGGCTAGATCCATCTTGACTACCATTTCTTTTTATTTTTTTTTGCAGCTGGTATGGATGGCTTCTTGTACTAAAATTATGTTATCTAGAATTTGTCTCACTTTTACAAACCCTCCTTGATTTTCTAGAATCAATTTTGGCATAATTCTTTTGAGCCTGTTGGCCATTATTTTGGTGATGATTTTGTAACCTGTGTTACAGAGGGAAATCGGTCTGAATCTGTTGAAGCTTTTGGCCCCTTTTTCTTTTGGAATGAGGGATAAGAATGAAGAGTTTATGCTGCCGCCCAACTTGTTACAATTCTTGGATTTTGTGACCATTCTGCATAGATCCTTTCTGATGATATCCCAGCAGAGAATATAGAAGCAAGCTATGAAACCATATGGCCCAAGCGCCTTATCTGGATTCATGCTGAAGACAACTTTCCTAATTTCGTTAACCCTGACAGGACTGTTAAGCGTCCAATTTTCTTCTTCGGTGACCAGAGCTGGAGATTTTGTTAATGGATAGGAGTTGGAATCCAAGTCCTCCATATCAAGAGCAGAATAAAGATTTTTGAAATAGGAATGAGCCACCTCCTTTATGCTTTGGGAGTATTTGAAGACTTGGTCCTGCCATTGAATCTCACTGATGGAATTGTAGTTTATCCTTGCTTGAGTTTTCTTGTGGAAGAAAGTTGTATTCTTGTCCCCATCTTGGAGCCATAACGCCCTTGATTTGATTCTCCAGTAGATTTCTTCTTCCTTGCAGCTTTTATGATATTTACTTTGGATTTTGGATTCTTGTCTAAGGAGTTCTTGGGTGACCTGGGCTTCTTCCATAACTAATTGATGTCTTTCCAAGGTTTCTTGCACTCTTTTCCTTTCGGCCAAGGGTGAGCCTAGGTTTTTGGCCCACATTTTAAGATTAATTTTGAGTCTTCTAAGATTCTCTTCCCACATGAAGAAGGGGGAGCCAGTGATAGGGATAGTCCAAGAGATTTAAACCAGGTTGAGGAATTCGTCTTGGCCTATCCATATTGGGTTGAATCTGAATGGAATGGGGCCTAGTATAGAGATAGGAAGAAGGGATAGGGAAATGGATTTATGGTCAGAGGTGTAATGAGGGATAATATTGGAGGTTTCCACCAGTCCAATGGTAAGGAAGGAGGATTGGATAAGGAACCGTTCAAGCTTGGCTGCTATGTGACCTGATCCTATTCTTTTGTTGGTCCATGTAAATTTACCATTGGTTGGAGGAATATATTCCAACTCCCATTCCAAAATCAAGTCTTCTACCCATTCTCTAGTGGGGTATCATACAATGGAACCCCCTTTCTTCCCAGCCAGTGAAAGGGTGACATTTAGATCCCCTACCACGACTAGATTCTCGGTGTTTTTCCTATTAAGAAATGATTTTAAAGAATCCCAGCATTCTTTATTCTCATTAACTGAAACAGGGACATATAGGTTAAAAAGACTTACCAGATGTCCAGATCCTTTATGGTGCAACTTGGTAAATAACCAATGGGTGGTTCCTGCCTCTTCAAGTAGCTCTAGTTTTGTGGAATCCTAGAGTGTTGCCAACCCCCCCGAGGCTCCTCTAGTGCTTACTACCCTTTCAGGGCCTTTCTTACAGAATGTGTTGCTTACCCTTAGGAGTTCTTCCTCCTCCAACTTCGTCTCCTAGATTAGGAGGACTTCTAGCCTCACAAGCCTTACTAAGTCCCTCAAGGCTTCTTCTTTCATTTTTCTTCCAATTCCTATGCAATTCTAGGAGATGAATTGCATTATTTGCCTGGATGGGGAGGGAGCCCACCTTTCGGTGTCTTCCCCAGTTTTGCCCCCGATCTAGTATTCACCATCTCTAGAATTGTGTACTGTGTGCCTTGAGACACTTCCTCATAGGATTGCTCTTCCCTTCTTTTCTTCTTAGTCTTCCTTCCTCTCTTTGGCTAATCAGGTGTTCCTTTCGGGCTGCTTAACTCTGTATCTTCCTCTTCTGGGTTTTCCATATGTGTATTCATATTCACGTTGATATTCTCTTTATTCAGACTGGAACTCTTGGAGGGTGAGATTGGTTCAACTAGGGCCAAAGTCATTTGGGCTTTCTCTCCTTCTGGTTCTGTTGTAGGGGTTTGCTGCTCTTTTGGGGCTTCTTGGGAATTTTGTGAGGAGTTACCGTCCTTTGATGGTTCCTAGTTCCCTTTGTCCTTTCTTTTAGCATTGTATGAGTTTTTCCCTCTCTTCACTTTCTGCCAGCCTTCTGCGTCCTCTCTCCCATTGGATTGTATCTTAGGGCAGTTTCTTTGGAAGTGTCCATGCTCCTGAAAATTCCTACACTTGAATGGCAAGTGCTCATAGTCAAGTTTATGATAATGAGTCCATGATTCAACCGTTAGCTTTACTGCTTCAGGGAGCCCTACCTCCATATTAACTTCCACGCATATTTTGGCATAGGTGTACTGCCCTTTGTTTTCATCTCTGTCAATGAACCTGCCCACTCCGTTCCCTATCCTTTGCAATGATTCTAAATCCCAACAGTGCATCGGAAGATTTGGTAATCTGACCCAGACCGGCACTTCCTTAGGCATATCCAACAATGGGTCAAAGTCGGGTGTCCATTTGTTCAGGTATAGGCCCTGCGTCCCCATAAAATAGGGGCCATTCCTGAAGATTAAATGCCGATCTTCTTCTGAGATGAACTCGAAAACGAAGAACCCTCTTCCAATCGGGTAGAAGGTAACGTCGTGTTCCATATTTGGTCTCCAATTACATTGGATACAGTCATTTGTGGTTTTGGTAGATGGCCAGAGGCCCATGAACTCACCCACGAGCCCTTTTTGGGCTAGAGCCAGAGCGATCTTCATTGGATTCTCTTCAGGTAGAACGATTTCCGGAATTTCCTCCAACTTCTTAATGAATTTCAGAATCACAAGAGGGGAAGACTTCTTCCCTCTGTTGTTTACCAGCCTGCGGAAGGCATCTTCGACCGTCTTTGAAGGAGGGGGGGCGACCGCCCCACCCCCTGGTGCCGCCATGGAACCACACTGCACTCGCACCAGCACCGAACCCTATCACTTTGAAGGAACTATTGGAGAAGAGCCAATATAAGTATAAGGCCAAGCATGCCAAGCATTAGGTCGATCATAATTGTTGTTTAGTTATTAACATGTTAGGAAAAATTAATTACCTAATAAATCTTTTACTTAATAATCCCTAGGTATATATTCTACTAGGGCTATAACATACACCCACCCTTCAGGTAACTTTGTCCTGAGGTTAAGGTGTCTTATGGTACAAAGGAAAAGAAACATGGTTCACACATTCATAACAATTAACCAACATTATCAGTAAGTAAGTCAATAAAACTCATACATACTAGTGTATATGTACAAGAAATGCATGTGTAGATAGTACATACAAATCTCGTGCATGTACTAATAATCAAAACTGTCATCCTTTATTAATTTATGTATGCATCCAATCCAGTTAGCAAGACTAGTCTTTTATAAAAGAGAACAAACCAATCAATTGTTCGAGAAATCCTTTAATTACTATTATCCGGTTCAACAATTTTATTTTAAACAACTGTGGTTTAGTTACGTAATAATGAATATTCATATATACTCATTTCTCGTAATAATGAAAACATTAAATTCCACCACCAGACAGATCTCCATACCTTCTCAACTATTACTACTCATCCTTCCTCCCTAACCTACTTCCATATCCATTCTTATCCTTCCTCTGCTAGACTATCTTGGAGCGTCAACTATATTTACCTAACTCCAAATAGAACCTGTAAGTGGAAGTGTCACTATCTCGACCAAGCTTCCCTAGCAGGCATCTGACAGTCATCATCACACGTCTTGGGGAGCATGAAATAACATTGTTCTCCCATGACTTCATGTTTTGAAGGATACACGGTGGGAAATTCCTCCACCCCTCCTAATAGGACTAGGGTCCACACCCTACAATAGAGGATACACGGTGGGAAATGCATCCACCCCTCCTAATAGGACTAGGGTCCACACCCTACAATGGAATACAAAGTGGCACCATGTTGCTGGAGGTTTTTTCATCGTTTATTCGGTTTTGGGCAGTGTCATCACCTAAAATAATGCACTGGTCCACATATCATAGCAATGCATCCAAACCAATATAATTTCACATACAATATTCATACCATAATGTTTCTCAGTTAGTGGTCCTAATATCCACTTTCATCATCATTATTCCTTGGCTATTTTATAGCCCATAACATGTAGATTAGTTTGTAACACAAACTCATACATTTCTATGCATTATCATCATGTAATTGCATACTATCATCATCTCCATTTGGTATCCCTGTACCGATAAATTAACATCAAGTTTTCCAATTAGAGGTAGATCTCATAATATCCCATAATTCAATTTCGACACCCATTCATAAGATTATCATTTACCAAAATATATTGCATCATATCTAACATCATTTTAATAGTATTTTTAAACATTCATAAAATTCTTCATTCTCACAATGTGTCACATCATATACATCATCATCAACAACATTTAAACATTTGTAAAATTTACATTCACATAGTAGATCACATCATATACATCATCATCAACAACATTTAAACATTCATAAAAGTTCATAAATTTTAAAGTTTAAGTGTATCACTTAATAGTTTCACTGTGACTAGAAAATAAAGTATATAGGCCTCAGGTAATTTTGGCTATCTAAGTCAAAAGGTGGTGTTACATACACCCAACCTTCGAGAAACATGTTCTCGAGGTGGTAAAAAAAGTGAGGGATAGTCTCTTCATAATGTCTCAGCATCTTCCCAAGTAGCATATCCTGGACTATACTTGTCCCACTGGACCTTAACTTGGTCTACTAGATGGCTCCTGAGTTGTCAGACTCTACGGTCCAATATGCATAACGGTTCTACCATGAGGGTTCCCACATCCAATACCTACAATTCCTTCCAATTTAGTTTATGTGATTCATCGACAACATAATGACGTAAAACAGATACATGAAATACATTATGAGTTTTATGCAAGTGGGGTGGCAGTATGAGATGATATGCAATGGGTCCAATTTTCTCTTGGATTCTAAATGGTCCTATAAATAGAGGTGACAACTTTCTCCCCTTCCTGAACTATATGGTACTCTTATTAGGCCTGATACGAATGAAAACCTGGTCTCCCACTTCATAACTTCAGTCAGTCCTATGTGCATTTGCATAGCTTTTATGCCTATCTTGTGCTTCGACTAGTCTCTGCCTAATCTGAATCACCTGTTCCTCCATTTCTTGAATCAATTATGGCCCAATTATTACTCAGTCTTCTAGTCTATCCCAACTCAATGGAATTTTTCATGGCCTTCCATACAAAGCTTCGTATGGTGGCATTCTGATGGAACTATGAAAAATTTTATTGTAGGCAAACTCTACCAAAGGTAGGTACTTCTCCCACTGGGTTTGACTATCCATTACATACATACTAAGTATGTATTCCATGACTTGATTTACTCTCTCAGTTTGCCCATCTGTTTTAGGATGATAAGCTGTGCTTAAATTCAACTGAGTCACCAATGTTGACTGTAAACTTGTCTAAAACCTAGAAGTGAATCTGGAGTCCCTATATGAAATGATCTTCTTAGGTATCTTGTGCAAACGGATAACCTCACTTACAAACACACGTGACACATCAGTGACATCGTAAGTGTCTCTAATCAGAATAAAATGAGCACTCTTGGTTAACTTATCTACTATGATAAGAATGGCATTGTGTCTATGAGGTGTGAGCGAAAACCCCACAACAAAATCCATAGAGATGACTTCCCACTTGGACATAGGGACATCATGTGGTTGTAGGAGGCCTGCCGGGTGATGGTGGTCAACTTTCACTTGTTGACACTCTAGGCATTTGGCGGTGAAATGTACTACATCATGCTTCATGCCTACCTAAAAGAAGAGCTTCCTCATATCTGCGTACATCTTCTTCACACCAGGATGCACACAATAAAGTGCTCAATGGGCTTCCTTTAGTATGATGCTTTTAATATCCCCATTCTCAGGGATGTACATCCTTCCTCGATATCTTAACAATCCATCTGTTTCCATACTATATCCTTCATACTTTGGTTCTAACTACCTCCCTCCTTGGAGGTTTGAAGTAATATTTAAATACCAACTATCTCATTGGAGTTGTGCCAACACACTTTCCCTTAGATTGACCCTTAAGGTTACCAAGGAGAAGATACGTGGTCTCCTACTCAAGGCATCTGCTACCACATTTTCCTTTCCCTTGATGTATGATATACCAAAATCGTACTCACTCATAAAATCACTCCATCACCTTTGCCTGGAATTCAAATCTCTTTGAGTGAAGAGATGTTTTAAACTTTGATGGTCTATTTTGAATTCTCAAAGTTTCACCTCACAATACAGTGCCTCCAAATTTTCAGAGCTAGCATTACAATTGCCAACTCTAAATCATGAGTTGTGTATAACTCTTGATGTTTCTTCAACTTCCTTGACGCATAGGCTATCACTCATCCATCTTGCATTAGCATGGCCCCCAACCCTTGTTTTGAGGCATCCATGAAGACCATGAAGTCCTTTTCCATATCCGACACTCATAGAATTGGCGCACTGGTTAGTAACCTCTTAAGCTCAATGAATGCACTATCACATTTTTTTGTCCATTCATACTTGA
>JZKD02S1638433.1:128767-160716 GCA_000966675.3 Picea glauca
ATTTTTTCTAACTCTCAACCCTTATAACCCTAAAATATAAACCATAATAGTAAAGCACTAATCCCTTACACCTATGATGTCTAATCCTAACACCTCACTCATATAACCCATTACACCCATATCTCCTAATTGTTAATAATTATAACCCCTATACATTTAAACATGTATACTCTCTAATTTCTTTAACTAATGTCACCCACAACCACCCTAACCATAACCCAGGTAATGTTGGAAAATTGATTGACATTGATGTCAACGCTAGAATAAGTCCATAAGCCTCTAGAACTGATGTGTAACATCCCACTCTGGCGCACTCAGAAAACTTATTATTTGAGGACACTTGCTCGCAAGTGATCTAGACTTTTTGATGTTAAAACATTTATACTTGATTATGATGCGTTATGATAGACAACATGATGTTTTACTATTTGATGTAGACAGGTGCTATTGACTCAGTTTTATTGAGTGTCCAGGGTTTTGGACCTTGATGATGCAGAGGCATTGGTGGAACCCCTTGGACTCCGGAATGAGTCAGGGAGTGTGCTATTGGGTCGATTTATTTACTGTGATATTTCATTTGATTTGATGATACGTTGTTGACATTTCTGACATGATTGTTGATGATGCAGGCTGATGATAGCTTGCCGACCAGACTCACATATGGAGTAAAGGGGAGACACACGATTTCCAGAGAGGTTGAGGGAGAGGCATGGACAAAGGCCCTATCATAGCCTACTAGCACTCTCGTCGTGGCTTGAACTATAGGTTAACGATTACCTAGTTCGAGAGGATCCACGGTGCTATGAGGGAAGACTACGACATTCGCTCACGATGATCCTAAGGGTCACGCAATAAGGCGTGGGCCTTATTCCTTAGAGCCCTTAGTCTCCCACAAGTTCACCTGGTGGAGTATTGACTCCAGGGGTTATAGATGTCTACCAATCAGTCCAGTCGGTGAGTGGCACCCTTGGAGCACGTGGTGCATCCTAAAGGGCACGTCATGCAAAAAAAACACAAGAATCGAGTGGCACCCTTGGAGCATGTGGTGCATCTTGAAGGGAACGTCGTGAAAAAGAAACACAAGAAGCGCATGGCACCATTGGAGCATGTGGTGTATCTTGAAGGGAATGTTGCACAAAAAGAAATGAACGAGGTGAGTGGCAGCCTTGGAGCACGTAGTGCGTCCTGAAGGGCACGTCGCACTGATGATAAGGAAGAAATAAACCTAGATGGCCCTAAGACATTAACACCTTAAGAAATCCTTAAACAACTCCCCTAACCCAGTGTCGCCCAATTCAGAATCTAAGTACTGAATCTAAAACTTTTAGGGTAAAATTTTAGTCTAACCTTGAGAACAGACCCTGGAATAAAAATAACAATTTAAACCAGAATCCACCTAAGTAATAGTTAGGTATTCATAAAATTCTTGTGGTAAATAAAGAGAGTAAGGATTTAATTAACTAAGGGATTTAAAAATTTGCAAAGAGGAAATTAATTCCTAACTTATGAAAGAACAAAATATATTAAATAAATAATAATCGAAAACATTAATTAGCTCATTTACCTTTTTTGTTTTAAAAAAAAAAGAGGGAAGGGATTAATAAAAAATAGGGAAACTAAGTAATAAGGAAACATAGACAATTAATAAGTAATAAAATTGTTTAATGTGTGGGAGTTTAAAAAGTTATGAATTTAAAAAATAAAATAAAATGAAAGGATTAATTAGCGCACTTACCTTTTTGGTTTTTGAAAAAGAAGAAAAAAGAAAGGGAATAATAAAAGTGGAGGAGTGAGCCTTTTAAATAAATTTAAAGAAAATAATGTTGGAGGAACGTGGGGGATGGGTGACACTTGTGAGACAGAGAATTTTTGGAGGGTTTTCATTAAAACTTAAATGAAATGTGATTTAGGGCAAGAGGGGGTCTCAAAATTCTATAAAAGAAAGGTAGATGAGGAAGATTGGGGAGGGTTTATGAGCGTAACTTTACGCTGCCGAATTGGGACTGGACTGATTGCTTGTGAGGAGTTGGTATTTTCTCAGCTGGGATTAGAGTGGTAGCTCAGCCTTGGAGGTGAGCTAGGAAGCTAGGCATACCTTCTAGATTTGTGTGGCCCCTTTGTGGCTGGGGGGGCTAAGGGGGAAGAAGAGTACCCCTAGCGTTTGGCTGGGAGGTATAGGTGTAGTCTCTACGGTCGGCAAGAAAGAGCAGCATGGAGCAGGAGTGGTACGAAGCACAAACGTCATCGTGGTAGGCTATAAGGAAATGATATGGTTTTCTTGTACTTGGGTAGAATAGGATGCATTATGGCTTATGTTGGTATTAGAATATTGGTTGTATTTGGATGTAATGGTTGTTTTATTTCTGTTCCTCGGCGATTAAAACTTTGTTATGGTTATAAAATAATTTTTCTTACTCTGTTGTTGCTTGTCATTTGGGTAAAAGAGATTTTTATGACTGTGTGTTTTATTTTCTGAAATGGGATTCATTCGGTTTAGTGTTGGGTCGATTCTTCCCGTGCTGAGCACTTCTGCCCTGGTTAACCTTCCTTCCCAACTCTTTCGAACTATGCCCAAGAAACATCCATCGCGTAAGAAGAATAGAGTGGACCCAGGTAGGAAACCCGTGTAGACTCTCTGTACATAATTTAATGGACTTCACGATAATTTAAAGGTCGTCCAAGAAGTCAATCGTGCATACAGAAAAAGTCGAACCAGCCAACAACCTGCATACCATGTCCACGATTAATTTACTCCAAGAGAAATTTGGGGCTCTACATAGAAACGTCTACCGAATGACTTCCTGGAGGGGCTGTAACTGGCCAATTTCTGTCTCCGATCATTTAAATCTTTGAATGTGTGAAGAAGAAAAAAAAGAGAATAAGTTTATCCATTAAAAGCTACTGCCCACTACAAATCTAGGTTTCTTGGAACCATAATTTTCTCCCATATTCTTTAATTGGTTGTACAGTTCTAGAATCATCTCTGGTTTTTTTTTAAACCTTCGTCCCTTCACTATGCTTTCCTTCTAACCCGGTCTTACATTTTCCCTTAACCCTGGGTGCACTATGCAAGTGAACTGTCACCCGGTAGTCTGTGACTACCTCTGCACTATTTTTATAAGTCGGCCATACTCACCCGCCTCTACCAGCCATGCCTGGGTCATAACCTTTCACCCTGCATCTTCCTGATTAAATTTTTTGCTGCCTCCACCTCGTATAGCGTGACATAGGACTGTGTAAGGAATATAACAAGATGCTGTCATAAGAATTTTATCCATCGATTTTTGGGTTGGGTAGTTTTTTTCTCAGTATAATTTTTATATTTTAAAGACTGACCGGTGGATTTACTATTACATATTGATCTAAAGGTTTATCATAGATCATTAGCACTAGACAAAGGATAGTTAACAGATAGCACCAAATTACATTAATATCTTTTTATATTTTAAGGTCTGATAGGTAGCGACCCAAAACAAGATTATATATTTATTTTTATAGCTTTTGGAATGCTGAGTAGACCAGGTGGCATTTCCTTGTTTAAAATATATATATATATATATATATATATATAGATATAGATATAGATATAGATTTTAATCTAATTGAGCATGTTGAATGCCCTTCATGCGCTTTAAGAACGAGGTTATATGTTGATTTATTCTCAGTCCATTACAACACAATTGGTACAACTTAACCTTGCTTGAGTTTGTGATTATTTCGTCGCTCATTCAATTGTTGATCCATGTTTACCGACCATCACTTATAACTGCTCATCAAGTAAATATCAACCTTATTTTTAACAGATAGTTTATAGCGATTCAGTATCTGATTATATTCGATGAATGGGTAAAGGATTTTATAAGAATGATTAATTATTGAATTATAATTATGGAACTAATGGTAAAACTTGCTTAAATAATGAAGTACATTTAGTCATTATGTGATTCAGTAATGAACGGGTTAAGGATCTTAATAGGTGGCGTTATTATGGCATTCTAAACTTAGATTAATGTTATATTGTTTAGGGTAATTTATTTTATTACTGTTAACTTGGGTTTCATTTACCTTTTGTGGACACAACTCATTTTTATAAATGTGACAAGAATCAATATAACTCTAATCATGATGATTAATGTTGAAAGTGATGCTTGGTTGGTAATGGCATAAGGTTTATATCGCTAATTTATACATTGCTTTTTTTAATTTGGATACTTTTAAATGTGTCCTTTTTAAACATTGTCATCTTTATATACTGATAGTTTTTAACCATGATGTTACATTGTTATTTTAATTATGACATTAATTATAATTATGAGGTTATCTTTATATATTGACCATAGGGTAAGGGTATTATCATTTTAGTGGAATTGTTACTGCCATTTTACTGTTGTGAATAGTGTAAATTGACATGGTCATCAAATGTTGTGTGACTATATTTTTATCGTTAAACTGATATGTAAAGGTAACACTATTGTTCACATTGTTTCTCAAATATGTAAGGGTATTGTTTTGCAACATAGTATAGAGTGTAGTTGGGTAGATAACTTACAACAAGGAATAGCATTGTTATTATTGCATTATTAATGAAATTTATGGTCTTAAATGACATCGAGTTGTGAGCTCCTCATGTTTATTTGAATGTTTCTATCTAGTAAGGTCATTGTAAATATTATGGTTGTAGCATATAAGAGGGATTGTAATTGTAAATCATGGCCCAGATATGTGATATAAATGTAAGTTGTTTAATATTTCATGGCAGTGTTACTATAACTTTTATTGTTATTAATAACATTTACGGTCTAATAACCCTGATTTAAGTACAATAGATTTTCTGAGTCTGTAATGAGGATCTTGTTTCTGGTAGATAAAGTTGTACTTAGTTGATAGACCTTCCATGTGTTGGGACTGTTTATTGGGTGGGATGTAGACACCCCCAGGTAACCTTAGGAGATATGTCTGTGTGTGTGATTATTACATGTAAAGAGTCCAGTGCCGTATCGAGATTCTCGGGCCCTTTAAAGGCAGGGCTTCCACTCTTGTGACACACCTGATGGAGATTACTAGTTTCTACCTGAGCAATCGCCCAAGAGCCTATGTGGCCTTCTCTCTCTCTGAAGCAGCGAACTAAGATTAAATGCCCTGCTTTCCTGTGCAGAAATAGTAAGATATACTACTATGGATCCTCCCCTCTGTGTTCGCATTGTGCATAACCCAATATGTTGTTAAATGTTTGCGTTGTGTGCCGTGTTTCTATGGTCCTTTATTCCTTGCAGTTACTCATTGTGTTCCTTCCGTATTCTTGTGATGAACATCGTGGTTGCGTCTTGATGGTTGTCGGATGGCAACGTAGAGTCAAGTGTGTCTATTACTTCTACATGTGCGTACACACCTTAAACACACAAAAAAAAAACTTTTTACCTGTTAAAGAGTCATGGTCGTAACATGGAGGTTCGTTACATATGGTATCAGAGCAAGGTTCAACCCATGACTTGGGATTCACTACATCTTCCATGACATGATTTGATTCAGTACATTATTGCTGATCGAGTTGATTGTGTGTATGCAGGTAATCATGGTTAGAGGACATCGTGGAGGCAGACGACGGGGTGCTAGGGGAGGAGGCGTGACGCCTCCAGTAACATCCATGCCTGAGGGGTCTAACCCCTAGGGAGGCAAGCAAGTTCTTGGACAGGAGAAGATAGTATTTGGAGATGAGGTTGAGATGATGAGGTCCCTTCAACGCATGTCTGAGGCACTGATCAGCTGATTGGACAAAGATGAGGCCAGGGCACCAGAACCCACTGAGGTTTCGCTGTTCACACCGGTCGTTACCGGTAGCATTCACCATGAACTCGAGAAGGTTAAATTTCCTGAGTTCTTTGGTGCCCTAGATGGCGTAGCTGCCAAGGTATGGCTGGAGAATATGGTGATTTGCTTCACACTTCGCTATTATACCTCCAACATGAAGGTTCGCATTGCGGTCTTTCAACTGAAGGGGAGCGCTCTTCTATGGTGGAGGATGCTCTTATCCCAGCTGAACATGGCCGTTGAAGATGTGTCTTGGGAACTGTTCGAGGAACAGTTCTGAGAGAGGTACCTTTCAGAGTAATTCATTGAGCGTCAGCTTAATGATTTCAATGCATTACGATAGGGAGGTCGTACGGTGCCCGAGTATGAGGCAGATTCTGTGGAGCTACTTCGGTATGCTCCGCACCTTAACACAGAGAAATTCAATGTCAACCAGTTTGTGTTTGGCCTTAACGATAGCCTATGTGAAAGGGTTAGGATCTTTACGCCTCAAACCTTGCACGACATTGTCCAAAAGGCCCTCATAGCAGAGGAGGAGCTTATTAGTGGGGGTCATACTAGGACTCCAGTGAGACCAGCAGGGCAAGGTTTATCTGGTACGCCGTAGCAGTAGACACTAGCGAGACATACGCTGGGATATCGTGGCTTCCATAGGGGATCCACTTTTGCTACACCATGACGACTATTGCCTCAGCAGTGGACACCTTATCGAGGACCACAGCAGTAGCAGCAACATCGCCCGCAGCAACAATAGTTTAGGCCTGTTCAGCAGAGCAAACTAGGGTTTCAGGCTAGTGGGTTGTCATATTCTACATCGGGCACCAGGACTACTGGGCAAAAGAATTGGTGTTGGATGTGTGGGGAGCCACACTACCAGTGCGTCTGTCCTATGGAGAGGACCAGAGCGTTTGGATCAGCCAGACCCACTACAGTGGGAGATATGGGCAAGACCCATCAGATTCATGCAGCGGTGAATAACTGCCAGGCAGAGCACCAGTCGATTGAGCTCAAGATGACAGGTATTGTTGCTAACCAGACCCTTAGTATTTTGATATACCCAGATGCTATTGAGAGTTTCATTTCTGGTGCAGCGCTAAAACAGATTAAGGTAAAGGCAGTCGAACAGGACGAGTTTAGCTTCGTAGAGATGGCTTCAGGAGACAAACAGAAGGTTGGAGGAAAGGTTACGGGCTGTGCCCTTAACCTGGGAGAGTTTGTCATGAGAGTGGAATTTTACGTCACGATCTTAGGATCTTATGATGTCATGATCAGTATGGATTGGTTGGAATCGCATGAGGTGATACTCAACTATAAGACGAATTGGATTTGTGTAAGGGAATTGGATTTGTGTGGCCCTTTTGCGGCTCGGGGGGCTAAGGGGGAAGAAGAGTACCCCTAGAATTTGGCTAGGAGGTACCGATGTAGTCTCTACGATCGACAAGCAAGAGCGGCATGGAGCAGGAGCGGCACAGAGCGTGGACGTCATCGCGGTGGGCTATTAGGAAAGGGTATGGTTTGTTTGTACTTGGGTGGAATAGGATGCATTATGGCTTATGCTGGTATCAGAATATTGGTTGTATTTGGATGTAATGGCTGTTTTATTTCTGTACCTCCGCGATTAAAATTTTGTTATGGTTATAAAATAATTTTTCTTACTCTGTTGTTGCTTGTCATTTGGGTAAAAGATATTTTTATGACTATGTGTTTTATTTTCTGAAATGGGATTCGTTTGGTTTAGTGTTGGGTCAATTCTTCCCATGCTGAGCACTTCTTCCCTGGTTAACCTTCCTTCAAAAGTATTTCAAACTCTGCCCAGGAAACGTCCATCGCAGAAATAGAACAGAATGGACTGAGGTAGGAAACCCGCGTAGACTCTCTGTACATAATTTAATGGACTTCACAATAATTTAAGGGTCCTGTAAGAAAGTCAATCGTGCATACAGAAAAATTCGAACCAGCCAACAACCCGCACACCATGTCCACGATTAATTTACTCCACGAGAAATTTGGGGCTCTACATAGAAACGTCTACCGAATGAATTCCCAGAGGGGTTGTAACTGGCCACTTTTTTTCTCCGATCATTTAAAACTTTGAATGTGCGAAGAAGAAAAAAAAGAGAATAAATTTATCCATTAAAATCTACTGCCCACTACAAAATTAGGTTTCCTGGAACCAGAATTTGCCCCCGTCTTCTTTAATTGGTTGTACAGTTCTAGAATCATCTCTAGTTGTTTTTTAAACCATGGCCCCTTCACTATTCTTTCCTTATAACCCGGTATTACATTTTCCCTTGACCCTGGGCACACTATGCAAGCGAACTATCACCCGGTAGCCTGTGACTACTTCTGCACTGTTTTTATAAGTCGCCCATACTCACCCGCCTCTACCAGCCATGCCTGGGTTGTAACCTTTCACCCTGCATCTTCCTGATTAGATTTTTTGGTGCCTTCACATCGTACAGCATGACATATGGCTGTGTAAGGAATATAACGAGATGCTGTCAGAAGGATTTTATCCAGCGATTTTTGGGTAGGGTAGTTTTTTTTTTTCAGTATAATTTTTATATTTTAAAGAGTGACCAGTGGATTTATTATTACATATTGATATAAATATTTACTGCATATCGTTAGCGCTGGACAGAGGGTAGTTAACAGATAGCACCATATTACATTAATATCTTTTTATATTTTAAGGTCTGACAGGTAGCAACCCAAAAAAAATTATATATTTATATTTATAGCTTTTGGAATGTTGAGTAGACTAGCTGGCATTTCCTTGTTTAAAATAAATATATATATATATATATATATATATATAGAGAGAGAGAGAGAGAGAGAGAGAGAGAGAGAGAGAGATTTTAATCTAATTGAGCCTGTTGAATGCCCTTCCTGCGCTTTAAGAAGGAGGTTATATGTTGATTTATTCTTAGTCCATTACAACGTAATTGGTACAACTTACCCTTGGTTGAGTTTGTGATTATTTTGTCGTTCAGTAAATTGTTGATCCATCCTTACTGGTCATCGCTTATAACTGCTCATCGAGTAAATATCAACCTTAGTTTTAACAGATAATTTACATCGATTCAATATCTGATTATATTCGATGAATGGGTAAAGGATTTTAGAAGAATGATTAATTATTGAATTATAATTCTGGAACTAATGGTAAAACTTGCTTAAATAATGAAGTACATTTAGTCATTATGTGATCCAGTAATGAACGGGTTAAGGATCTTAATAGGAAGCATTATTATGGCATTCTGAACTTAGATTAATGTTATATTGTTTAGGGTAATTTATTTTATTACTGTTAACTTGAGTTTCATTTACCTTTTGTGGACACAACTCATTTTTATAAATGTGACAAGAATCAATATAACTCTGATCATGGTGATTACTGTTGAAAGTGATGCTCGGTTGGTAATGGAATAAGGTTTATATCGCTAATTTATACATTGCTTTTTTTAATTTGGATACTTTTAAATGTGTCATTTTTAAACATTGTCATCTTTATATACTGACAATTTTTAACCATGATGTTACATTGTTATTTTAATTATGACATTAATTATAATTATGAGGTTATCTTTATATATTGACCATAGGGTAAGGGTATTGTCATTTTAGTGGAATTGTCACTACCATTTTACTGTTGTGAATAATTTAAATTGACACGGTGATCAAATGTTCGGTGATAGTATTTTTATCGTTAAGATGATCTGTAAAGGTAACACTATGGTTCACATTGTTTCTGAAATATGTAAGGGTATTGTTTTTCAACATAGTATACAGTGTAGTTGGGTAGATAACTTACAAGAAGGAATGGCATTGTTATTATTGCATTATTAATGAAATTTATGTTCTTAAATGGCATTGAGTTGTGAGCTCCTCATGTGTATTTGAATGTTTCTATCTAGTAAGGTCATTGTAAATCTTATGGTTGTAGCATATAAGAGGGATTGTAATTGTAAATCATGGCCTGGATATGTGATATAAATGTAAGGTGTTTAACATTTCATGGCAATGTTATTGTAACTTTTATTGTTATTAACAAAATTTATGGTGTAATAACCCTGATTTAAGTACAATAGATTTTCTGAGTCTGTAATGAGGGTGTTGTTCCTGGTAGATAAAATTGTACTTGGTTGATAGATCTTCTGTGTGTTGGGACTGTTTGTCGGGTGGGATGTAGACACCCCGAGGTAACCTTAGGAGATATGTCTGTGTGTGTGATTATTTCATGTAAAGAGTCCAATTCCGTATCAAGAGTCCCGGGCCCTTTAAATGCAGGGCTTCCACTCTTGTGACACACCTGATGGAGATTACTAGTTTCTGCCTAAGCAGTCCGCCAGGAGCCTATCTGACCTTCTCTCTCTCCGGAGCAGCGAACTAAGATTAAACGCCCTGCTTTCCTGTGCAAAAATAGTAAGATCTACTACTATGGATCCTCCCCTCTGTGTTCGTACTGTGCATAACCCAGTACGTCGTTAAATTTTTGCGTTGTGTGCCTTGTGTCTATAGTCGTTTGTTACTTGCAGTTACTCGTTGTGGGCCTTTAGTATTCTTTTTATGAACATCATGGTTGCGTCTTGATGGTTTTCAGGTAATAACCTAGAGTCAAGTGTGTTTGTTACTTCTACACATGCGCACACACCTTAAACACACAGAAAAAAAAAACCTTTTACCTATTAAAGAGTCGTGGTCATAACGTGGAGGTTCGTTACATATGGTATCAGAGTGAGCTTTGACCCATGACTTGGGATTCTCTACAACTTCCATGACATGATTTGATTGAGTATACTATTTTTGATCGAGTTGATAGTGTGCGTGAAGGTAATCATGGCTAGAGGACGCCGCGGAGGTAGATGACGGGGTGCTAGGGGAGGATGCGTGACGCCTCCAGTAGCATCCACGCCTGAGGGGTCTAACCCTCAGGGAGGCAAGCAGGTTCTTGGACAGGAGTAGATAGCAGTTGGAGAAGTGATCGAGATGATGAGGTCCTTTCAGTGCATGTCCGAGGCACTGATTAGCCGATTGGACAAAGACGAGGCTAGTGCGCCGGCACCCGCTGAGGTTCTGCCGCGTGCATTGGTCGTTACCGGTAGCATTCACTGTGAACTCGAGAAGGTTGAATTTCTCGAGTTCTTTGGTACCCCGGATGACGCAACCGTCGAGGCATGTCTGGAGAATATGGCGATGTGATTCACACTTCGTGATTATACATCCAACATGAAGGTCCGGATGGAGGTCTTTCAACTGAAGGGGAGCTCTCTTCTATAGTGGAAGATGCTCCTACTGCAACTAAACATGGTCGTTGAAGATGTGTCTTGGAAACTATTCGAGGAACGGTTCCGAGAGAGGTACCTTTTAGAGAAATTCATTGAGCGTCAGCTCAATGAGTTCAATGCATTACGACAGGGAGGTCGTATGGTGCCCGAGTACGAGGCATGTTTTATGGAGCTACTCTGGTATGCTCTGCACCTTAACACAGAGAAAATCAAGGTCAATCTGTTTTTGTTTGGCCTTAATGGAATCCTGCGTGCAAGGGTTAGGATCTTGCTGCCTCAAACCTTGCACGGTGCTATCCAAAAAGCCCTCATAGCAGAGGAGGAGCTTATCAGTGGGGGTCAGACTAGGACTCTAGAGAGACCAGCAGGGCAGGGTTCATCTGGTACACCACAACAGCAGACACCAACGAGACATACCCTGGGATATCGTGGTTTCCATAGGGGATCCACTTTTGCTACACCACGACGACCACCGCCTCAGTAGTGGACACCTTATCGAGGACCACAACACCAACAACAACATTGCCTGCAGTAGCAGCAGTTTAGGCCAGTTCAGCAGAACAGACTAGGGTTTCAGGATGGTGGGATGTCATCTTCTACTTCAGGCACCGGGACTACTAGGTCAAAGAAGGGGTCTTGGACATCTGAGGAGCCACACCACCAGTGCGACTGTCCTATGGAGAGGACCAGAGCGTCCAGATCAGTTGGGCCCACTACAGTGGGAGATATGGTCAAGACCCATTGGATTCATGCGACGATGAATAACTGCCAGGCAGAGCACCAGTCGACTATGCTTGAGATGATAGGTACTATCGCTGACCAGACCCTTAGTACTTTGATAGACCAAGGTGCTACTGAGATTTTCATTTCTGGTGCAGTGCTAAAAAGGATTAAGGTAAAGGCAGTCGAACAGGACGAGTTTAGCTTCATAGAGATGGCTTCAGGATCCAAACAAAAGGTTGGAGGAAAGGTTACGGGCTGTGCCCTGAACCTGGGAGAGTTTGTCATGAGGGTCGAATTGTACGTCACGATCTTAGGATCTTATGACGTCGTGATTGGTATGGATTGGTTGGAATCGCATGAGCTGATACTCAACTGTAAGATGAAATGTTTGATCTTGGTCAATGATGAAGGACAAAAACATGTGATAGTAGGATGGAACCAGGGAGTATCCCTGAGGTTCATCTCTTCCTTACAATTGCAGAAGAGTATGCGAAAGGGGTGCAAACTTTATGCGATCCTCAAAATAAATGAAAAGGGAGTAGCAGATGGTCTAGAACTACTTCCGGTGGTGAAGGAGTTTGTGGACGTATTTCCTGAGGAGTTACCTGGGATGTCGCTGGAAAGGGAATTGGAGTTTACTATAGACCTGAAACCGGGGACCGAACCGATAGAAAGAACACCTTATCAGATGTTGACCCTGAAGTTGCAAGAGTTGAAAATGCAACTGAAGGAGTTGCTGGACATGGGACTGATACGTCATAGTGTGTCACCGTGGGGTGCACCAGTTATTTTCATATGAAAGAAGGATAGGTCATGGAGGATTTGCATTGACTATCATCAACTGAACAATTCTACGATCAAGAATTAGTATCCCTTACCTAGAATTGCTGATATATTCGATCAAATGAAGGGTGCGACGGTGTTCTCCAAGATCGATTTGCGATCCAGGTATCACCAATTACGGATCAAGGAGGATGACATCCCTAAGACCGCCTTTAAGATGAGATTTGGACATTATGAGTTTACTGTTTTACCATTTGGATTGACAAATGCCCCGGGGGTATTCATGAGTTTGATGAACAGGGTGTTCCATAAGTACTTGGACAAGTTCGTCCAAGTATTCATTGACAATATCTTGATCTACTCTCAGACAATGGAGGAGCATGATGAGCACTTGCGCATGGTACTACAGTGTCTACAAGAGAACAAATTGTATGGGAAGTTGTCCAAATGCTCTTTTTATCAATCAAGGATTCACTAATTAGGGCATGTCATCTCCGACGAAGGTATCGCCTTGGATCCAGCCAAGGTTGAGGCTATTATGGAATGGCCTGCACCAACGAATGTCATATAAGTGTGTAGTTTTATGGGTTTAGCTGGATACTATCGATGGTTTGTTGATGGTTTTTCGAAGATAACAAATCCGATCATAGAATTGCAGAAGGAAAACAAGAAGTTTGTTTGGACCGAGAAATGCACAGAAGTATTTCAAAGGAGGATTTATTGACCACAACGCCGATGCTAAAAGTCCCTGACATGGACACAGACTTCTTGGTATGCACGGATGCATCCAAGGAAGGTTTAGGCGGAGTCTTTATGCAAGAAGAACGATTGATTGCTTACATTTCGAGGAAACTAAGAAGACATGAGGAAAATGGCGCGACGCATGATTTCAAGTTATTAGCCACCGTGTATGCCTTGAAGGTTTGGAGACACTACCTTGTTGGAAGAAAATTTGAATTAAGGACTGATCATTGTGGACTACAACACATTTTCACGCAAAGCGACCTGAATGCGCAACAACGGTGTTGGTCTGAATTTCTTAGTGAGTATGACTTTGAGATTTCTTACATAAAGGGAACAGTGAACTGAGTGGATGATTCTTTGAGTTGGAGACCACGCATCTTTTCGGTGTTGCCTCTTCAGATAAATCTACATGAGAAGATTCTCACTTTACAGCGTGATGATGACCAGTACAAAGAAGTCGACGATTTTGTCAGACAAAATACAATGATGGTACCACGATATGAGGGATTTACTTTTGATAGCGACGGGTTATTGAGGTTTAGAGGTCAGATTTATGTACCACCAAAAAATGAGTTGGGGATGTTGATCCTGAGCGAGGCTCACAGAGCAGTTTACATGACTCACCCAAGAGTCACGAAGATGAGGGCAGACCTTAAACCCTTATTCTTTTGGAAGGGAATGAAGGCCAACATAGTCAACTTTGTGGCTAGATGTCTAGAGTGTCAGTAGGTAAAGGTTGAACATAGACACCTGACAGGATTACCTCAACCACATGCCATTCCGGAATCGAAATGGGAAGTTATTTCGATGGATTTTATTGTTGGATTTCCATTGACAGCAAAGAGACATGACTCAATTTTTGTAGTAGTAGACACTCTGATGAAGAATGCTCACTTTATTCTTGTGCGTACGATGTATCAGGCACCTGACATAGCGAGAGTTTTCATCCGTGAGATTGTGAGGCTGCATGGTGTACCTAAGAAGATTATATCTGATCAAGGATTGGTGTTTACTAGATGATTTTGGACGAGTTTCCAAGAGGCCTTGGGAACTCGACTTAATTTTAGTACTATATATCACCCAGAGACTGACAGGCAGACCGAATGCACAAACCAAACCTTGGAAGACATGTTGCGTATGTACATGATGGACCAACAAAAGTGTTGGGAGGAATTCTTGCCTCTAGTAGAGTTCGCTTACAACAACAATTACCATAGCACCATTAAGATGGCGCCTTTTGAGTTTCTTTATGGGCGACTGTGTCGAATGCCCTTGAGTTGGGATCGGATTGAGGATAGGGTCCTGGTGGGACCAAAAGCAATCCAAGAAATGGAAGATCAAATGCAAACCATAAGACAAAGGATTAAATAAGTGCAAGATCGACAGAATATTTATGCCAATGCACACCGAGTCGACCCTAGTTACGAGGTCAGTGATCAAGTCTTCTTGTGGGTTAAACTGTATAAGAGTTCCATCAAGTTTGGAAAGGGAGATAAAATCCCTCCTAGGTTTGTGGGACCTTTCGAGATTGTGGAGAGAAAGGGGCCCATGGCATATCGACTAGCCTTGCCTGATTCTTTGAGGCGTATGCACGATGTTTTTCATGTAACTGTTTTGAGACATTATATTAGTGATCCTACACACATGATTGACATGAGTTCCTTGCAGGTATCAGACGAGGGAGCACTCATGGCTGAGCCAGTCCACATCTTAGATCATATCATTCGACAGTTACGACGTCGAACGGTAGGTCAGGTCAAGGTCCAGTGGGACAATTATAGTCCGCACTCGATGACCTAGGAGGAAGCATATGATATGAGCCAACAGTTTCCATTTTTGTTTGATAGATATACTTATGACACCATGATACTTTTATTTCGACATTTATACTGAGAAACTTTGGGATGAATTTTAGACCAAGAGGGGGTGTATGTAACATCCCTCTCTGGCGCACTGAGAAAAATTATTATTTGAGTACACTTGCTCACAAGTGATATGGACTTTTTGATGTTAAAACATTTATACTTGATTATGATGCATTATGATAGACAACATGATGTTTTACTAAATGATGTAGACAAGTGTTATTGACTCAGTTTTATTGAGTGTGTAGGGTTTTGGACCTTGATGATGCAGAGGCATCAGTGGAACCCCTTGGACTCTGGATTGAGTCAGGGAGTGTGCTATTGGGTTCATTTATTTACTATGATATTTCATTTGATTTGATGATATGCTATTTCCATTTTTGACATGATTGTTGATGATGCAGGCTGACGATAGCTTGCCGAAAAGACTCACATATGGAGTAAAGGGGCCACACATGATTTCCAGAGAGGTTTAGGGAGAGGCGCGGACAACAGCCCTACCATAGCCTACTAGCACTCCTACCATGGCTCGAACTATAGGTTAACGATTACCTAGTTCAATAGGATCCACGATGCCATGAGGGAAGACTGCAACAGTCGCTCACGATGATCCTAAGGGGAACGCAATAAGGTGGGGGCCTTATTCCTTAGATTCCTTAGTCTCCCACAAGTTCACTTTCCAGAGTGTTGACTCCATGGGTTATAGATGTCTACCAATCAGTCCAGTCGGTGAGTGGCACCATTAAATCATGTGGTGCATCCTGAAGGGCATGTCGCACAAACGAAACACAAGAAGTGAGTGGCACCCTTGGAGCACGTGGTGCATCCTGAAGGGCACGTCACACAAAAGAAACACAAGAAGCGCATGGCACCCTTGGAGCAGGTTGTGCATCCTAAAGGGCACGTTGCGCAAAAGAAACGAATGAGGTGAGTGGCACCCTTGGAGCACGTAGTGCATCCTGAAGGGCACGTAGCACTGATGATGAGGAAGAAATAAACCTAGATGGCCCTAAGACACTAACACCTTAAGAAATCCTTAAACAACTCCCCTAACCCAGTGTCACCCAGTTCAGAAATTAAGTGCTGAATCTAAAACTTTGAGGGTAAAATTTTAGTCTAACCTTAAGAAGAGACCCTGGAATAAAAATAAAAATTTAAACTAGAACCCACCTAAGTAATAGTTAGGTCTTCATAAAATTCTTGGGTTAAATAAAGAGAGTAAGGATTTAATTAACTAAGGGATTTAAAAATTTGCAAAGAGGAAATTAATTCCTAACTTGTGAAAGAACAAAAGATATTAAATAAATAATAATTGAAAAAATTAATTAGCGCATTTACCTTTTTTGTTTTTTAAACAAAAAAAGGGAAGGGATTAAAAAAAAACAGGGAAACTAAGTAATAAGGAAACATAGACAATTAATAAGTAATAAAATTATTTAACGTGTGGGAGTTTAAAAAGTTGTGAATTTAAAAAATAAAATAAAATGAAAGGATTAAGTAGCACACTTACCTTTTTGGTTTTAAAAAAAAAAAAAAAAAGGGGGGGAATAATAAAAATGGGGGAGTGATCTTTTTAAATAAATTTAAAGAAAATAATGTCGGAGGAACGTGGGGGATGAGTGACACTTGTAAGACAGAGAATTTTTGGAGGGTTTTCATTAAAACTTAAATGAAATGTGATTTAGGGCAAGAGGGGGTCTCAAAAATCTATAAAAGAAAGGTAGATGAGGAAGATTGTGGAAGGGTTATGAGCGTAATGTTACGCTGCCGAATTTGGACTGGACTGATTGCTTATGAGGAGTTGGGATTTTCTCAACTGGGATTAGAGTGGTAGCTCAGCCTTGGAGGCGAGCTGGGAAGCTAGGCATACCTTCTGGATTTGTGTGGCCCCTTTGCGGCTGGGGGGGCTAAGGGGGAAGAAGAGTACCCCTAGCATTTGGCTGGGAGGTACTGGTGTAGTCTCTACTGTCGACAAGCGAGAGCGGCACGGAGTAGGAGTGGCACGAAGTGTGGATGTCATCGCAGCGGGCTATAAGGAAATGGTATGGTTTGTTTGTACTTGGGTAGAATAGGATGCATTATGGCTTATGTTGGTATTAGAATATTGGTTGTATTTGGATGTAATGGTTGTTTTATTTTTGTTCCTTGGCAATTAAAATTTTGTTATGGTTATAAAATAATTTTTCTTACTCTGTTGTTGCTTGTCATTTGGGTAAAAGAGATTTTTATGACTATGTGTTTTATTTTCTGAAATGGGATTCGTTTGGTTTAGTGTTGGGTCGATTCTTCCCATGCTGAGCACTTCTGCCCTGGTTAACCTTGCTTCCCAAGTCTTTCGAACTCTGCCTAAGAAATGTCCATCGCGTAAACAAAATAGAGTGGACCCAAGTAGGTAACCCGCGTAGACTCTCTGTACATAATTTAATGAACTTCACGATAATTTAAGGGTCGTGCAAGAAAGTCAATCGCACATACAGAAAAAGTCGAACTAGCCAACAACCTGCGTACCATGTCCACGATTAATTTACTCCAAGAAAAATTTGGGGCTCTACATAGAAACGTTTGTTGAATGACTTCTAAGAGGGGCTATAACTGACCACTTTCTGTCTCTGATCATTTAATATTTGAATGTGCGAAGAAGACAAAAAAGAGAATAAATTTATCCATTAAAAGCTACTGCCCACTACAAATTTAGGTTTCCTAGAACCAGAATTTGCTTCTGTCTTCTTTAATTGGTTGTACAGTTCTAGAATCATCTCTGGTTGTTTTTTAAACCTTGGCCCCTTCACTATGCTTTACTTCTAACCCGGTCTTACATTTTCCCTTAACCCTAGGCACACTACGCAAGCGAACTGTCACCCACTAGCCTGTGACTACCTCTGCACTGTTTTTATAAGTCACCCATAGCCGCCTCTGCCAGCCATGCTTGGGTCGTAACCTTTCGCCCTGCATCTTCCCGATTAAATTTTCTGGTGTCGTCACCTCGTACAGTGTGACATACGATTGTGTAAGGAATATAACAAGATGTTGTCAGAAGGATTTTATCCAACGATTTTTGGGTTGGGTAGTTTTTTTTTCAGTATAATTTTTATATTTTAAAGACTGACCGGTGGATTTATTATTACATATTGATCTAAAGGTTTAGCGTAGATCGTTAGCACTGGACAGAGGGTAGTTAACAGATAGCACCAGATTACATTAAAATCTTTTTATATTTTAAGGTCTGACAGGTAGTGACCCAAAACAAAATTATATATTTATATTTATAGATTTTGGAATGCTGAGTAGACCAGGTGGCGTTTCCTTGTTTAAAAAGAAATAAAATATATATATATAGAGAGAGAGAGAGATTTTAATCTAATTGAGCATGTTGAACGCCCTTCATGCACTTTAAGAACGAGATTATATGTTGATTTATTCTCAGTCCATTACAATGTAATTGGTACAACTTACCCTTGCTTGAGTTTGTGATTATTTCATCGTTCAGTCAATTGTTGATCCATGCTTACCGACCATCACTTATAACTACTCATCGAGTAAATATCAACCTTAGTTTTAACAGATAATTTACAGCGATTCAGTATCTGATTATATTCGATGAATGGGTAAAGGATTTTAGAAGAATGATTAATTATTGAATTATAATTCTGGGACTAATGGTAAAACTTGCTTAAATAATGAAGTACATTTAGTCATTATGTGATTTAGTAATGAACGGGTTAAGGATATTAATAGGTGGCGTTATTATGGAATTCTGAACTTTTTACCTGTTAAAGAGTCATGGCCATAACGTGGAGGTTCATTACATATGGTATCAGAGCGAGGTTCGACCCGTGACTTGGGACTCGCTACAGCTTCCGTGACATGATTTGATTGAGTATATTGTTGCTAATCGAGTTGATTGTGTGCATGAAGGTAATCATGCTTAGAGGACGTCGTGGAGGCAGACGATGGGGTGATAGGGGAGGAGGCGTGATGCCTCCAGTAGCATTCATGCCTGAGGGGTCTAACCCCTAGGGAGGCGAGCATGTTCTTGGACAGGAGCAGATAGCAGTTGGAGATGTAGTCAAGATGATCAGGTCCTTTCAGCACATGTCTGAGGCATTGATCAGTCGATTGGACAGAGACGAGGCCAGGGTGCAGGCATCCTCTGAGGTTTCACTGTGCGCACCAGTCGTTACTAGTAGCATTCACCGTGAACTCAAGAAGGTTAAATTTCCTAAGTTCTTTTGTGCCCTAGATGAAGTAGCCGCTGAGGCATGGCTGGAGAATATGGCGATGTGCTTCGCACTTCATGATTATACCTCCAACATGAAGGTATGCATGGTGGTCTTTCAACTAAAGGGGAACACTCTTTTATGGTGGAAGACGCTCCTGCCGCAACTGAACATGGCCGTTGAAGATGTGTCTTGGGAACTGTTTGAGGAATGGTTCCGAGAGATGTACCTTTTAGAGGAATTCATTGAGCATCAACTCAATGAGTTCAACACATTACAACAGGGAGGTCGTACGGTGCCCGAGTACGAGGCACATTTTATGGAGCTACTCTGGTATGCTCCGCACCTTAACATGGAGAATCTCAAGGTCAATCGGTTCGTGTTTGGCCTTAACGGTAGCCTACATGTAAGGGTTAGGATCTTGATGCCTCAAACCTTGCACGACACTGTCCAAAATGCCCTCATAGCAGAGGAGGAGATTCTCAGTGGGGGTCAGACCAGGACTCCAGCGAAACTAGTGGGGTAGGGTTCATCTGGTACGCCGCAACAGTAGACACCAATGAGACATACACCAATATATCATGGCTTCCATAGGGGATCCACTTTTTCTACACCACAATGACTGCTGCCTCAATAACATACACCTTATCGAGGACCACAGCACCAGCAGCAGCGTCGCCCGCAGCAACAATAGTTTAGGCCTGTTCAACAGAACAGACTAGGGTTTCAGGCCAGTGGGCTGTCATCTTCTACTTCGGGCACCAGGACTACTGGGCCAAAGAAGGGGTTTTAGACGTGTGGGGAGCCACACTACCAGCGTGACTATCCTGTGGAGAGGACTAGAGCGTCTGGATCAGTCGGACCCACTACAGTGAGAGATATGGGCAAGACCCATCGGATTCATGCAGTGGTGAATAACTACCAGGAAGAGCACCAGTCGACTATGCTCGAGACAAAAGGTACTGTCGCTAACCAAACCCTTAGTATTTTGATAGACCCAGGTGCTACTGAGAGTTTCATTTCTAGTGCAACGCTTAAAACTATTAAGGTAAAGGTAGTCGAACAGGATGAGTTTATCTTCATAGAGATGGCTTCAGGAGCCAAACAAAAGGTTGGAGGAAAGATTATGGGTTGTTCCCTTAACCTGGGAGAGTTTTTCACAAGGGTAAACTTGTATGTCTATATCTTAGGATCTTACGACGTCATGATCGGTATGGATTGGTTAGAATCGCATGAGGCGATACTCAACTATAATACAAAACGATTGAGCTTGGTCGATGATGAAGGACAAAGACGTGTGATAGTAGTACAGAACTAGGGAGTATCCCTGAGGTTCATCTCTTCCTTACAGTTGTGGAAGAATATGCGCAAGGGGTGCAAACTTTATGCGATCCTCGCGCTAAACAAAAATGGAGTAGCGGAAGGTTTAGAACACCTTCCGGCGGTGAAGGAGTTTGCGGACGTATTACCTGAGGACTTACCTGGGATGCCACCGGAAAGGGAATTAAAGTTTACTATAGACCTGGAACCAGGGACCGAACCAATAGCAAGAACACCTTATCGGATGTCAACCCTGGAGTTGCAAGAGTTGAAAATGCAACCGAAGGAGTTGCTGGACCAGGGACTGATATGTCATAGTGTGTCACCATGGGGTGCACCAGTTATTTTCATACAAAAGAAGGATGGGCCATGGAGGTTTTGCATTGACTATCGTCAACTGAACAAGGATATGATCAAGAATCAGTATCCGTTACCAAGAATTGATGATCTGTTCAATCAAATGAAGTGTGTGACGGTGTTCTCCAAGATCAATTTGCGATCCGGGTATCACCAGTTACAGATCAAGGAGGTTGACATCCCTAAGACCGCCTTTAAGATGAGATTTGGACATTACGAGTTTACTATTTTATCGTTTGGATTGAAAAATGCCCCAGGGGTATTCATGAGTTTGATGAATGGGTTGTTCCGCAAGTAATTGGACAAGTTCGTCCAAGTATTCATTGATGATATCTTGATCTACTCTCGGATGATGGAGGAGCATGATGAACACTTGCGCTTGGTACTATAGTGTCTACGAGAGCACAAATTGTATGGGAAGCTGTCCAAATTCTCTTTTTATCAATCAAGGATTCACTACTTAGGGCATGTCATCTCCGGCGAAGGATCACCGTGAATCCAGCCAAGGTTGAGGCTATTATGGAATGGCCTATGCCAACGAATGTCACAGAATTGCGTAGTTTTATGGGTTTATCCGGATACTATCGATGGTTTGTTGAGGGTTTTTCAGAGATAGCAAATCAGATAAAGGAATTATAGAAGAAAAATAAGAAGATTGTTTGGACTGAGAAATACATAGAATAATTTTGAAGGCTTAAGGAGTTGTTGACCACAAGACCGATACTAAAAGTCCTTGACATGGACACAGACTTCTTGGTATGCACAGATGCATCCAAGGAAGGTTTAGGTGGAGTCTTGATGCAAGATGGACGAGTGATTTCTTACATTTGGAGGAAACTGAGAAGACATGAGGAAAACTATGCGACGTATGATTTAGAGTTATTAGCCATCATGCATGCCTTGAAGGTTTGGAGACACTACCTTGTTGGATGAAAATTTGAATTAAGGACTGATCATTATGGACTACAACACATTTTCACGCAAAGCAACCTGAACGTGCGACAACAGCGTTGGTCAAAATTCCTTAGTGAGTACGACTTTGAGATTTCTTACATAAAGGGAAGAGTGAACCGAGTGGTTGATGCTTTGAGTCGAAGACCGAACATATTTTTGGTGTTGCCTCTTTAGACAAATCTACATGAGAAGATTCTCACTTTATAGTGTGACGATGACTGGTACAAAGAAGTCAAGGATTTTGTCAGACAAAATACAATGATGGTACCACGATATGAGGGATTTTCTTCTGATAGAGATGGGTTATTGAGGTTTAGAGGTCGGATTTATGTACCTCCAAATGACGAGTTGGAGATGTTGATCCTGAGTGAGGCTCACAGAGCAGTTTAAATGGCTCACCCAGGAGTCACGAAGATGAGGGTAGACCTTAAACCCTTATTCTTCTGGAAGGGATTGAAGACCGACATAGTCAACTTTGTGGCTATATGTCTAGAGTGTCAATAGGTAAAGGCTGAACATAGACACCCGAAAGGATTAATTCAACCACATGCCATTCCGAAATCGAAATGGGAAGTTATTTCGATGGATTTTATTTTTGTATTTCCACTGACAGAAAGGAGACATGACTCGATTTTTGTATTAGTAGACACTCTGACAAAGAGTGGTCACTTTATTCTTGTGCGTACAATGTATCAAGCACCTGACATAATGAGAGTTTTCATCAGTGAGATTGTGAGGCTGCATGGCGTGCCTAAGAATATTATATCCAATCGAGGATCAATGTTTACTAGACGATTTTGGATGAGTTTCCAAGAGGCCTTGGGAACCTAACTTAATTTTAGTACTACATATCTCCATGAGACTGACTAGAGGACCAAACGCATGAACCAAACCTTGGAAGACATGTTGTGCATGTACGTGATGGACAAACAAAAGTGTTGGGAGGAATTCTTTCCTCTAGTAGAGTTCGCTTACAACAACAGTTACCAGAGCACCATTAAGATGGCACCTTTTGAGTTTCTTTATGGGCGACTGTGTCAGACACCCTTGAGTTGGGATCGGCTTGAGGATAGAGTCCTGGCGGGACCAGAAGTGATCCAAGAAATTGAAGAGAAAATGAAAACCATAAGACAAAGGATTAAAGAAGCGCAGGATCGACAAAAGAGTTATGCCAATGCGCACCGAGTCGACTGTAGTTACGAAGTCGATGATCGAGTCTTCTTATGGGTTAAACTGCATAAGAGTTCGATCAAGTTTGGAAAAGGAGATAAAATCCCTCCTAGGTTCATGGGACCTTTCGATATTGTGGAGATAAAGGGGCCCGTGGCATATCGACTAGCCTTGCCTGATTTTTTGAGGTGTATGCACGATGTTTTTCATGTATCTGCTTTGAGAAATTATATTAGTGATCCTACACACTTGATTGACATGAGTTCCTTGCAAGTATCAGATGAGGGAGCACTCATGGCTAAGCTGGTCCACATATTAGATCATCATGTTTGACAGTTATGATGTCGAATGGTAGATCAGGTCAAGGTCCAGTGGGACAATTATAGTCCGCACTCGGTGACCTGGGAGGACGCATATGATATGTGCCAGCAGTTTCCATTTTTGTTTGATAGATATACTTATGACACTATGATACTTTTATTTCAAAATTTATACTGAGAAACTTTGGGACGAAGTTTAGACCAAGAGGGGGTGTATGTAACATCCCTCTCTGGCACACTGAGAAAACTTATTATTTGAGGACACTTGCTCGCAAGTGATCTAGAATTTTTTATGTTAAAACATTTATACTTGATTATGATGCATTATGATAGACAACGCGTTGTTTTACTATTTGATGTAGACAGGTGCTATTGAATTAGTTTTATTGAGTGTGCAGGGTTTTGAACCTTGATGATTCAGAGGCATCAGTGGAACCCCTTAGACTCCGGATTGAGTCAGGGAGTGTGCTATTGGGTTGATTTATTTACTGTGATCTTTCATTTGATTTGATGATATGCTGTTGACATTTCTGACATGATTGTTGATGATGCAGGCTAACGATAGCTTGCTTACCAGACTCACATATGGATTAAAGGGGCTACACACGATTTCCAAAGAGGTTGAGAGAGAGGCGTGGACAGCAGCCCTGCCATAGCCTACTAGCACTCCCATCGTGGCTCGAACTGTATGTTAACGATTACCTAGTTCGAGAGGATCCACGATGCCATGAGGGCAGACTACGACAATCACTCATGATGATCGTCAGGGGCACGCAATAAGGTGGGGGCCTTATTCCTCAGATCCCTTAGTCTCCCACAAGTTCACTTGGTGGAGTGTTGACTCCATGGGTTATAGATGTCTACCAATCAGTCCAGTCAGCGAGTCGCACCCTTGGAGCATGTGGTGCATCCTGAAGGGCACGTCGTGCAAAAGAAGTATAATAAGTGTGTGGCACCCTTGGAGTACGTGATGCATCCTGAAGGGCACGTTGCACAAAACAAACGAATGAGGCGAGTGGCACCCTTGGAGCACATAGTGCATCCTGAAGGCCACATCGCACTGATGATGAGGAAGAAATAAACCTAGACGGCCCTAAGACATTAACACCTTAAGAAATCTTTAAACAACTCCCCTAACCCAGTGTCGCCCAGTTCTGAATCTAAGTACTGAATCTAAAACTTTTAGGGTAAAATTTTAGTCTAACCTTAAGAAGAGACACTGGAATAAAAATAACAATTTAAACCTGAACCCACCTAAGTAATAGTTAGGTCTTCATAAAAATCTTGGGGTAAATAAGGAGATTAAGGATTTAATTAACTAAGGGATTTAAAAATTTGCAAAGAGGAAATTAATTCCTAACTTGTGAAAGAACAAAAGATATTAAATAAATAATAATTGAAAAGATTAATTAGCACATTTACCTTTTTTGTTTTAAACAAAAAAAGGGAAGTGATTAATAAAAAACACGGAAAATAAGTAATAAGGAAACATAGACAATTAATAAGTAATAAAATTATTTAACGTGTCAGAGTTTAAAAAGTTACAAATTTAAAAAATAAAATAAAATGAAAGGATTAATTAACACACTTACCTTTTTGTTTAAAAAAAAAAAAAAGAAAATAAAGGGAATAATAAAAATGGGAGAGTGAGCCTTTTAAATAAATTTAAAGAAAATAATGTTGGAGGAACGTGGGGGATGAGTGACATTTGTAAGACAGAGAATTTTTGGAGGGTTTTCATTAAAACTTAAATGAAATGTGATTTAGGGAAAGAGGCGGTCTCAAAATTCTATAAAATAAAGGTAACGTTACGCTGCCGAATTTGGACTGGACTGATTGCTTATGAGGAGTTGGGATTTTCTTAGTTGGAATTAGAGTGGTAGCTTAGCCTTGGAGGCGAGCTGGGAAGCTAGGCATACCTTCTGGATTTGTGTGGACCCTTTGCGGCTCGAGGGGCTAAGGGGGAAGAAGAGAACCCCTAGCATTTGGCTGGGATCTACCAATGTAGTCTCTATGGTCGACAGGCGAGAGCGGCACGGAGCGTGGAAGTCATCGCGGCGGGCTATAAGGCAACGATATGGTTTTTTTGTACTTGGGTAGAATAGAATGCATTATGGCTTATGTTGGTATTAGAATATTGGTTTTATTTGGATGTAATGGCTATTTTATTTCTGTTCCTCGACGATTAAAATTTTTTTATGGTTATAAAATAATTTTTCTTACTCTGTTGTTGCTTGTTGTTTGGGTAAAAGAGATTTTTATGACTGTGTGTTTTATTTTCTGAAATGGGATTTGTTTGGTTTAGTGTTGGGTCGATTCTTCCCTTGTTGAGCACTTCCGCCCTGGTTAACCTTCCTTCCCAAGTCTTTTGAAAGCTTCCCAAGAAACGTCCACCACGTAAATAGAACAGAGTGGACCTAGTTAGGAAACCCGCGTAGACTCTTTGTACATAATTTAATGGACTTCATGATAATTTAAGGGTCGTGCAAGAAAGTCAATCATGCATACAGAAAAAGTCGAACCAACCAGCAAACCGCGTACCATGTCCACGATTAATTTACTCCAAGAGAAATTTGGGGCTCTACATAGAAATGTCTTCTAAATGGCTTCCCGGAGGGGCTGTAACTTGCCACTTTCTGTCTCCGATCATTTAAATCTTTGAATGTGCGAAGAAGAAAAAAAAGAGAATAAATTTATCCATTAAAAGCTACTGCCCACTACAAATTTAGGTTTCCTGGAACCAGAATTTGCTCATGTCTTCTTTAATTGGTTGTACAGTTCTAGAATCATCTCTGGTTGTTTTTTAAACCTTGGCCCCTTCACTATGCTTTCCTTCTAACCCATTATTACATTTTCCCTTAACCCTGGGCACACTATGCAAGAGAACTGTCACCCGGTAGCCTGTGACTACCTCTACACTGTTTTTATAAGTCGCCCATACTCGCCCACCTTTGCCAGCCATGCCTGGGTCGTAACCTTTCACCCTGCATCTTCCTAATTAAATTTTCTGGTGCCTTCACCTCGTACAACATGACATACGGCTTTGTAAGGAATATAACGAGATGCTGTCAGAAGGATTTTATCCAACGATTTTTGGGTTGGGTAGTTTTTTTTTCAGTATAATTTTTATATTTTAAAGACTGACTGGTGGATTTATTATTACATATTGATCTAAAGGTTTAGCACAAATTGTTAGTGCTGGACAAAATGTAGTTAACAAATAGCACCAGATTACATTAATATCTTTTTATATTTTAAGGTCTGACAGGTAGCGACCCAAAAAAAAATTATATATTTATATTTATAGCTTTTGGAATGTTGAGTAGATCAGGTGGCTTTTGTCAGGCTGCTAAATTTAAGATTTGAATGACCTGAAACACTAAATTGTCAAACCAGGGTTGGTAAACTTGGAGCTGCTACACTGTATGTGCGGGTAAGGCTCTAATCGCTATCTGAATACTATCCTTAGCAGAACACACAAACTTATTCTGAGAACTTGAATCCTAATGATTATCTTGAAGCTTAGCATTTCCTATTTAAGTCATTAATAGAAAACAGTCCTATGTTTAAATGCTAGTACTTCTATTTCCATGCAGAAGTATGATTTCACAGGATTATTCCACCACTACTTTTAATCATCTATCATCACCATTTCGATTCAAGCCATGAGAAAAAGAGTATTTTCAGAAATGCATTTAATCTGGTCATCAAAGTCAATCTAAATCTGTCTACAGAAAAACAGAGCAATAACCTACTTACTGGTACTGAAAGCTTCCTTTGATTTAACTGTAATCTAACTGTTCTAATTAAGTAGGGTAACTAACTATCTAACAAAGAAAAGTTCGTTCCAATTCTAAGTTATGTTCGAATTGAAAACTATAAACCAATCAAATCTTAGTTCATGTTCTAAACCCTACAGGCCTTAGTCATGCATTCAATATTCATCAACATAAAAGATAACAATATGCAGGAAACGATTATGTTGAAGAATGATTAAACACGATTCTGAACCAGTCAATCTTTAAACTTTAAGCTATCCTATATGAAAATCCCAAAACATGGAGATGAACTAAATCTAAGGCAGAGTAACACAACAACTTGAACCGGTTTGGCAGGCCCAACCAAATGGTACAAACGTGGAAGGAAAGAACCATAACTAACTACAACATTCTATGTAAACGTTGTATAATCTTTACGCTCCATTAACTCAAAAGAGAATACTTCAAATCGTATATCAGTCGAATAGCATGACGCAACAACAATTTGTATTTAGAAATATATGTTCACGATATAACATAACATAACCCAACCGTTCTCAGGAGTGATCTCCTGTTTATAACAGTCTAAAGAAAAATACATAAAACAAATGGATCCCCGATCCGAAAATAGCTTGGAATCAAGTTTTAAAATGGACTTCACATCTTCGTGACATGTAGTGTCATGAAGTGTGAACGATGAAGAATTCAGTTTTATCATTATGCCTTCAATCATCCTGTGAGCGCTAACTCCAGCTATCATTCGAATCTCTCTATCTCCCATTCAGACCATAACGCATAGATCTTGAGCGGCTCCATTGGTATCTCCATGGGTACGAGTTGGTACCTGGTAGCAGCAATCCTGTTCCAAAAATAGAAGTGGTACCTAACCTAAGCGACATTAGTTTCAATATCAATTTAAAGCATCAAAATGCATAAGAATAGCTTGAAACATAAATATACCTTAAGTACCCCGATGGAATGGTAGGGAGATGTCAATTATGTCAAAACAAGGCCAAAAGGGTGGTACTGGGTATATCAATGGAGGTCTTTGGAATATAATATAGGCAAAAACATGATCAAAACTGGGGACCAACATGCCCCCACACGGAAGTCCTTTCCTGTCCTCAGGCAACAATAGTCAAAGACTAGTAGCAATCAGAGGGTTGCAGCGACTGCAGCCAGCATATGTATCCTCTCCTGCTTCTTCAGATTCCTGAGTTCTTTCTTGAGGACTCTGTTGATTATAATATGTTTTCTGGCAATCCTCTGAAGTTGCCTGTTCCTTTTGAAAATATTCTTATTCCTCTTCTTTAACCTTTCAATCTTGGACAAAAGGTGAGTTACCCTGAGTTTCATGAGCTCATTCTCAGTTTTAATATGTCTATCCAACATAATGTACTCATGCAACTTCTCCTTCAATATGTTATTCTTGCGTTCTAGTTTTGCCACCATTGGTTTTAAGGATCGATTGGAGGAAATCTCGCAGTGTGTTTCAAATGTTTTCTCTTGTTCTGGTTGTGCTTGAGGGATAGACGCATGAGTAAACTCATCTAGGCTTTGAGCCGGGGTGTGAACTCTATCGAAATCATGATTTGGACTGAGTTCAGGAGTGAACTCATCTGGGCTATGTTCATAAGTGTCAACTGGATCAAAATGATGATCTAGACTGAGTTTAGGGGTGAACTCATGTGGGCTTCGTTCATTGGTGTCAACTGGACTAGGTCCAGAAATGGATTCTCTTTGTATCTGAACAGGGGTACCGGTTGGTACTTGAATTAACTCATTCTGCACAGTTCCTTTGGGCATAGTAGCCTGCCGATTTGTTTTACGGTTTTTTCAGATGAGTTGGGACAGAGTCTAGGTCATCTCGGAGGGCTCTAGAGCCTCCTCGTGACCATCCATACTTTCCAATCTCTCTTGTGGAGGGTAACTGGGCACCGAGTTGTCCATTCCCGATAATACGCTTTTACATTTTCTTTTCAGATTCCTCTGAGGTTGGTCAATCGATTCTACTAGTTTCTCCACATCAATCACGTTCTTAGTAGCTAGGGGAGAACTCGGGATTTCAATGTTTGCCCCTGTAGGTGTGGCGTCCTTCCCAGTTTCATTATTGGTTTCTACTTCATCGTCAATTGGAGGTTCTGGATCAGGGTATCCAACATAGTCTTTAGTCAGGGTTTTGACCTTCTTTTTCCTGGAGTTCAAATTTTTGTGTGGGGGAACAGGTTTCACACTCTTATCTTTAGACTAGGCACAGGCGAGGGTTTTTATAGTGAATAGATCCCAGGATTCTTGCTTCTGTGCCAGTGAAGATTTAATCAATATTTTAACTAAACCAAAGTGAAATAAACTCCCTCTAAACTCATTATCCTTTTGGACCTATTTGGCCATCCTTTTTAAACTATTCAACAAGAAAAAGGGTATGTTCAGCGGAGTACCTGTGAAGTGTAACAAAAGTCGAGCATGGCAGGGGAATATGATGGTATATCGACCCTCACACGTAAGGTAACACTGGAGGATGACCAACAATTGAGCCCACTGTGGTTCCAACCAAGACCGCGATGTTCCCTCGGACCATGGTGTTCCTCGGTACTGAGGTTTCAACAACTGTGTACATAACATTTTATCAATCGGTTGCCCCTTTGTCCATCTTTGGCCTATGGTGGGCGACTGAATTGCCTCCGAAATGAACTTCTCCATGACCTTGAATTCGAGCTCACCCACTTTGGCAGATCCACCCTCAAAATTCAGAGCAAATTGGAGCGTGATTGCATAGTTATATCTGTCAAACTTCTTCAGAAATGGCTCCCACCCCGCTTGCTTAAGAATATCTCTGGTTGCCTCATATTCTGGAAGGGCTTCCAAGTCGGCGTATGTTTCTGGTTCGTGGCGATTCGCTGCCATGGCTCTACTTGGTATCACAAGGGAAGTCTATCGGTGGCAGTGAAGGTTGGATGAGGGCGATGAAGGTAGAGAATGTGATGGAGAATGGAATCGGGAAGAAAATCATATGAAAATCTTTGAATTGTCATGGAGATAGATAGGGTGTCAGAACATGATGAAATTCATACGAGGGTGTAGAGTTATCATATCCAAGTCAAATCGAACTCAGTTTCGGTAATGTGGTGTGTTTTTATGACATGAAATGTCATGGTAGGTTAGCTCGTTAGGTACAGGTCATGGAAATGATGAAGCATTATGGAGCAATCAAAGCACCCTTAGTTCAAACTCATTAGTATGCAAATTAATACAATAAATCAATATGAACTAAACACACCTGAGTTACATTACCTCTCCCCATCGGTATGCAAGTATTGCTGTGGAATTTTCTTTTGAAGTTAAGTTTGGATTTGAAGGGTGCGAAAATGGTAGCTGCTTTGAGATTGTTGATGAACCTGTAACTGATGAACTCTGTGCTGGTATTGATTGGTACTAATGGAACATTCAGGAGTCTGCATAAGAATTTGAACAAATAATACCATTTTGAGAAAAACTTCCTGTGTATAATAGCAGATTATCTGAGGATGACCCCTGAACTTCTAGCCTGAAAATGATCAACTGAAATCATGTCTTCAAAAACTTCAAAGCTTCACCCATGGTACAAGTCTGATTTGTGTGAATAGATGTTCTGGAGTCGAACACAAACATAAATCATTGGATTACCAGCCATTAATGAATGTTGTTAAATGATGCGAGATGACCCACCTGTGATGTCAATGGGCCTCAAGGTACCTACATCACATCCTAGCAGGTACCAATAGAGGTGTTGGTGTCGAGTCACCTGTAGGATCTATCAACCAAGAGACATTGGTGTATTTCCATGGCTGTTAGCAAAGACATATGCCATTAATACATGCCGAGTCCAGGGTGCTAAATAGTCTCTAACCTCTGCTCCAGATAAGGTGCTGATGTCGATGGAGTGAGATTTGTTGAAAGGTGGATCTTTGACGTAATCCACATCATTCAACACGAGTGCAGATAGGAATTTTGCAGACATAATTTTTTTTTTCCAGTAATCACCTGCTTGTGGATTTTATGAGCCCAAGCTAGTTCATGCTCATTGCTTCCTCATATTTGGAGAGTCTGAGGAAATGCCAAAAGAAGACTCTAAGGGGGTTTCTTTCCCATAGTAATTCACCAGGTCTGGTAAAGAATAATTCTTCCTGATAAATGCCCCTTTCATATTTCAATGAGAAAACTAATGGAGCCAACAAGCTCGAATTTATTTGTTTCAAAACAAGTTAGTCATATTGATAAGAAAATCTCATGAAATAAAACAGTCTTACCTTCTTGCCTGTTGTGAGTTCAGATCTGCACTTGTTCTGAGAAGCTTGAAAAACTGAAAACAAAACATCAACACAATCCAAGAGAAAGAAGAAAATAAATGTTTTTTCCTTTTTTATATTATTTGATTTTTTTTTATTATATATATATTTTTTGTTTTATTTTTTTATATTATATATATATTTTTTGTTTTATTTATTTTTATTATTATTATTTTTTATTTTTCTGCTAAAGATCTATTATGTACAGAATTTTAAAACAGTCTGAGTGATCAAAGATCAGCAGGAGGAGAAGACTCTTCTCCTACTATCTTTAGTTCTGTTTGCTTGGCCACTTCCTGCAAGAAATCATCTTTTGA
>JZKD02S1638433.1:205346-218256 GCA_000966675.3 Picea glauca
GGACTTGGGATTATCAAATTCGATTATGTCCTTGTAGGACTGTGGTAAACATCTTAGGAATTGTTGGATTTTCACTTTATCCTCCTAGATATAAGGTACAAACCTTAGTAATTCCTGTAATTTGTTTATCAGATCTTCCATAGCCATTTGACCAAGTCATAGCTCATAAAAGTATTTGGTTTTTCTTTCATATTAGCTTTCAAATAGGTATTTTTTCTTCAATTATTTCTTAAAGTCTGACCATTCCATATGTTTTTTCTTTAGACCCTTGGCCAACTTCAAGTCTTGCCACCAAATGTTAGATTTTCCTTTCAAATCATAGATGGCCATTCTGACCTTCATATTGTTGGAATAGTTGTATATATGGAAATACTTCTTGATGCCTAATGACCATGCTTAATCTTCCTCCCATATTATGGATTCCCCTTCAAAGGTAGATGGTTTGATTTTATTAAACTCTCCCTCAAGGTGATCCACATGTTTCCTTTTTCTGCCTATTTGTTTTTTATCTTCACCTGAAGGTGTGCCTTCAGATGAGTTGTCCCCTTTCTCTGCTTTATGACTAGAATTATTGGAGGCCTTTTTACTGACCTCTTCTTCCTTGTTATCATCCTTTGGGGTTTTCTTTGTCACTATACTTCACAGCAAGACTTCATTTATTTCCCACTATTCCTGCTGTGCCTTTTTCAGTTTCTCATTGTCTTCTTTAAAAAATTGCAAATCAACGATGGGATTTCTCATCATTTCAAGAACTTTAGTAGGTGAGCTTCCATCACTATTTTGTCTCTGATATTCAGGTGGTCTTTGTCTAGGATTCCCCTCAATTTTGATTTTTGCTTCATACTGGGCTACCATGATAATAACAGAATAGAAAAAGAGTTTTATGGTTGTAGCAGTAATGGTTTGTTAGTTTTGCATAGAAAGAAATATGTGTTAAGTAAATATTTTGGCCCTGTTCAACGTCCAATTGTTGTAACCTTTTCTCTAATAACATATTTAATGTACGTCAATTTTTCCATACTTTTTTTTTTCTATGGGACATTAAACTCCAATTTCAATTAATAGATTCGTAGTTAAGAGTATGTAATATTCATTCCTATTTTAAATCTTTGTGAGGTATCTTATGTTCTGACTACCACACGATGAAATTTCTATGCCAATCTAACTTACTTTGAACAGAAAACTTATATGAATAATTCTCCACAATTCTAACAATTCCCTTTAGTCTCAAGCTACTCACATATAAGTATATCTATATAGAGTTTTAGACTTAGGACTTATAGTCCAAATATCTCCTTTAAACATGAGCTTCTATGCTTGCACACAAGACTATCTCATTTGACCTTGAAATAAAATTCATATACTGCATATAAAGTAATAGGGTCAGGATTATGCCCCTTAGTAGAATAAAAGTGGCTTAACATAAGATACTTGGAATTATTTGGTGTGGCCCAAATCATTAAATAGATTCCCTTATGAATTAATCGTGGTTAGTGAAATTCCAATCACTGTGGACATTAAAGTTTGGGTAACAAAATCCCACAATTATACTCATTTAAATCTGTCTTAACTAAGTGATGTCTCGACAAGGTGTTCATTTCAATGATATGTTAACTGAAACGAAAATGGTTGGGGTTAATGTGTTCCAACTAGTCATGTCACGAAGGGACTGCTCTTAACTCCACGATTCTTGATATAAGGAGAAGGGTTTACTCGTTAGAAAGGAGTTAAGGTTCTGCACCTGTTGTTATTGGAGGTCCTATGTGTGCGGCTTTGGATGGTTTTCACTTGACCTTTCATCCAATCTAGTCACGCCAAATTTTCCCCATCACATGGCCAAACCAACCTTCATACCCTCATCATTTTATCTTCGTAGTAAGATCTCCTCATAGGGTTAAGTGAGTTTTCTATTTTCATTGTGAGGCTCCGCAAAATGGATCTACATATTATTTTCTCAGCGGGGAAGACTGTTGATTTGGAGGACGTTACCTAGTGGAACAAACATCACTATCCATCCTCCCTAGTAATTTTACGATACTACTGTAATCAAGTAATTAAACAAAAACTCGGGGTTTCATTATAGTGGAAGAAACCCTCGTATTGAAATTCTTATTATGATTTTTGATTGAGTTTCCCATTATCGTTATTTTTTTGTAGCTTCTGGGAGTATACCCTTTCCTGGATAAGTAGTTACATACTATTGTTTTCTTTCCTCTATCTTCTTGAGAGGGCCTGGCATCCCATTCCGTCGTTTTTGATTTTTAAATAATTTTCATCTGTGTTAGTTCTTGTGTGTATTTCAATCTTATGGATTCATTATTTTCTCTTACATTCTTTACAAATCCTCTGTTCATATGCCTTGCGGCCAAGTATTGAACTTATGCAAGACTTTGCAGGGTTCTAGTTTGGAGTTTGAAGGTCCACATTGTATAATGCATATTATTTTACATTTCTTAAAAAGAACAGAACCCACCCTTCTGCAGTATCCTCGGCCTCTAACTGGTCCTTATGAATGCAGTGCTTCCTTAAAGTTTAATGCATTCCTATTCGGAATGAAAGAAAAAAAGTGACTTACGTGTTTCAAATCAGTTCATTAGGGAATACCGTACAACATATGATTATTTGAGTTTGTAAAACTTCTTGGATTAAGTGTATTTCCTATTATTATTATCGTTGTCTGTGGGTAGTCTACGCCATTTGAAGCCTGGTAAATTCAGTAAGAAGGCTAGCTTTGTATTTATCATTGATTGAAAATACCCTATTTGACGTAGACAGTCGGTTCATAGTAGGTTTTGATATCAACATTTTGTATAGAATTTTTTTTCTGTGTGTAACGTTTGGACGATGTCTTCATCCTACTCGCACGACAAGACTTATGAAATTCATATTTAAATGTTAGCATTGTTTTGTTCATTTCATTACATAAAGAATTGATTGATATGATTTTGGTACCAACACTAATGATGGGACCCTATTGTTGCGAGGGTACCCATCAGGAAGTCCTTAAACCATCCTCCCCTCAGCCCGGGACATCTACCCAACAAAAACGCAAAAAGGGAAGGACATCAAATATACAGTTCATAATTTAAGTGCCACTCTGATTTAAAATCTTTCTGTCATTTATCATTTTCTTGAAAGCTTACATTCGTCTTACTTATTTTGTATTTTACTAATATTAATTTGAAATCTCTTGTAGGGACTTCGACCATGCACAATCTAGATGCAAGCTCCTATCAATTTCACAAAAGGTATTTGGGTTTCATTTCACCGCTCTTAAAGGAGTGCCCTAGGTTTTATAAGGATTGATATTATTAAAAAATCAGAGGGTTAACATTTTGGTGAAAAGTCCATTAAAAAATAGTCCATTCCTTTAGCTCTATACCTTTAATTTTAACAGAAGGGCATAAGGATTGTAACCTTATTACTGTGCAATTGATTGAATGATATAATTAGAATATCGTCATATATTTTTAAAAGTTGTATATTTGATTTTTGGGTGGAAACACAAACAGTCAAATATTTCAAAGAAATAGATCTATTATATGAGAAATTGATGCAGGAGCATCGCTCACTCATCAAGCGAGCCAGCACGTGGAGCAAAGAAGATACAGCTGGACAAGCCAGCAAACGACTTTTTGAATTTTACCTTGATAATGGTTGCGCCAAACATTAATGCATTGATGTGATGAAGCGCACTTGTATATTGTAACGGACCATGAGCAGATAAGCTCTCGTCCTTAGGTAGCTGAGGCATTTATTAGATTTAATGCAAGTAGATAAATTAATTAAGTCTAGATTAGACAGTTTTGCTTTCGAAAGGGAAAACAGAATATAGGCACCCTCCTTTGTATTATTGCATTGATATTCAGATCATTCAAGAGCAAGGAGGGAGAAAAGAAGAGAACTGGTGAAGAATCCCCTTGTACAGATATTGAATTAATAGGAAAGCTTTGATTCAATTCCATGGCTGTGATTATTCTCTGTGTATTGTTGATATTATGTTGTTGCATACTTGCTTCTTGCTTTGCCTATCTTCTGTATCTTGCATATGTGATTGCAATACAGGTTCGATATCTGAGAGAATGAGGGAATGAGTTTCAATCATTTCTCTATCTAAGCCAAGAGATTCCTTCTTAGAGTGCAGTGGAATTCCTTCGCATAGAGTGCATTGAGGAGGCTGGATAGTTAAAATCTTATTCTCATCTCCTAGAGTTGTGTTTGGTTATTTGAATCGTGCAGGTGAAGTGTAGGTTTGATTGTAGTCTCAAAGGCAAGTCTGAGGAAAGGGAGACAAGATCTTCTGTTGTAGGTGAGTGCACAGAGTCCATACGAACTCAACACTTCAAGAGTTGTTGAGGTTCGAGTGTGAGCAGTGGGTGTAGGGACCTCTGAAGGAATCAAAGTTGATAAAACTTAGGAGGAGTAGTTCCCTGCAAATATTGTGGGAACATGTCCTGGAGAATCTTCGAACAGGACAAGGCTCGAAGCAGGAGGTTCCTCAAGAGGAAGAGAATCGACGGCTTAAAATCGTCGTGGGGAAGACAATCTCAGTACCATCGCACATCGGCATTCGACGTTTGACAAGGCAAGCCGCATGCACGTCGAAATTGTGAACTGTGATTTCCTGAATTAACGAGAGTCGTTGATCAGAGCAAGGGTAGGTGGCACATGATCCCGAGGATTTCGAAGAATTGGGGTTCAGCGTTTGGGGTTTTCAACCACCAGGAATTTGTATTGTGGATTCGTGATCTGCGAAATCCCGAAGGTGACGTGTTAGAATGGGTCCCCAGGAACGAGTGGAGTCCAGGTGGTGTTGAGTCGGGAGATCAGCACCTCGGGTCTCAGGGTTTGGAAAAACAGACTGTTGAAATCGTGAGTAGCGATATCCCAAACTGTTGACCGTTGACCATCAGCATTCGGGGTTTAGAGTTTGGAGTTGCACGAGGAGTGCACATAGGGTCTGTGATATCGCAAAGCCTGATTTCTTGAGACAACTGCCGGGAGATCAACAAAGCGTCTTGTGGTTGATGAGAAGTCCCGATACGGGATTTGAAGGGTGTTACAACTCTTCGGGCCAGTTTGGAGGAGGTCCTGGTGAGAGTGACCGTGTCGAGGGCAGGTTGCCACCAAGTGGTATCAGAGTGGGAACGTCTTTTCTTTATGTGGTAGAGACAGAGAAGACATAATGTCACCGAGAAGAGAAAGGCAGTCATGTGATCATGAAGACAGGGATTCCCGGAGGAGGGGAAGACCGACAGGCAACCTAGAGATGGAACGCTAGATGCGAGATCTCCAAGCGAGGATGGAGGAGACGGAGACTACACAGAGATGCGGATCTAGCGCTGGGGAGTTCAGCGATTCCGAGGTCGAAGAGGAAGTTGGATGCGATGTAGAAGAGGTCTCAGCAGAAGATGCATCAACAGAAAGGTTGATAAGAGGTATTGCGAGGATGAGCTTGAAGACAAAGATGGATATTCCCATCTATGAGGGAAGTCTAAATGCTGAAGAGTTGTTGGATTGGATCTGAGCACTCGATACCTACTTTGATTATGAGGATATCAAAGAGGACAAGAAGGTAAGGCATGCTATCATGAAACTGAAGGGACATGCAGCCTTATGGTGGGATGAATTGCAGGCTGATAGGCGCTGCAAAGGAAAATAGAAAATCAAGAGCTGGGATCGGATGATCGCTAGAATGAAGGTGAAGTTCATCCCGAGAGACTACCAGATCACTCTGTTCAGGTGCATGTAGAACCTGAGACAGAAGATGATGACGGTGAAGGAATACACCGAAGAATTTTACAGGCTCAACATTTGAGCTGGTCATCGGGAGAGCGATGATAAAAAGGTGGCGAGATACCTGAATGGTCTCAGGTATGAAATTCAGGATGAGTGAAGCATGCTGACTATCAATATGGTAGAAGATGCTTACCAGATGGCTCTGAAAGCTGAGGAGAAGCTGAGCCGTAAGCAAGGTCAGCGAGGGCGGGGCATAAGTCAACCCAGAGGCAAGGTAGTTTCCCAAGAAATAACTCAGAAGCCCAAGGAGGAATGGAAGAAGCCTCAGGGTAAAGTTGAGAGAGGTGGTACCTCACAACAGAAGCAGCCATAAGCTGAACAAAGGTAGCAATATGCTAAGCCGAGGAGGCAGCATACTGAGCAGGGTGGCGGATATGTTGACGCCAACGTAATTCCTCATACCCAAGGTAGAGGAAGAGGCCGTGGAGGAGTTATAACATGTTTCACATGTGGAAAGGATGGACACAAGGTTGTTGACTGTCCAGAGAAGAAGATGGACGGAGGAAAAGCTCACATCGCTGAGGCGCAGTAGAGGCCTGATGTTGAGAGCGAGGATGCGGACAACGGAAGATCGCTTGGGATGCACAAAGTTATTTTGGCACTTTAGAAAGAGGTTGACAGCTCACTACAATGGAGCAGACTGTTCAGAATGGCTTGTACAGCCAAGGACAGAAAGTGCAAGGTCATAGTGGACAGTGGGAGCACCGACAATCTCGTTTTGACCGAGATGGTGGAGAAATTGGAGCTGGAAACAACTAATCACCTGAGTCCATATAAAGTCTCGTGGTTACAGAAAAGACACCGGGTAAGTGTCACTAAACAGTGCTTAGTTAAATTTAAAATTGGGAATTATCATGATGATATTTTGTATGATGTTATTCCCATGGACGTATGTCATATATTGCTGGGTAGACCATGGCAATATGATAGAAATGTTGTTCATGATGGGAGGATGAACACATACACCTTGGAGAAGGATGGGAGAACCCACAGATTTCTCCCAATAAAGGATAAGGAAGTGAAGCCGGAAGTGAGCAGCACGATACTTCTCATGAGCGGGAAAGAACTTCTCACAGAGCTGGAGAAGGATGAGGATCCACAGTTCTTTGTTGTCAGGAAGTCGAGAATTGTCCTGACAAGCACAAGAGTGGACAACTTACTAGAAGAGATTCAGGAACTGCTGGGAAAGTTCACTGATATCATTGTGGATGAACTACCTTGTTCATTGCCACCGATGCGGAGTGTGAGTCACCATATTGATCTCATACTCGAAGAAAGTTTGCCAAACAAGGCAGCGTACAGATTGGCACCTCAAGAGAACGAGGAGGTCAAAAGGCAGGTACAGGATCTGCTGGATAAAGGACTGGTGAGGGAGAGTCTTAGTCCATGTGCCGTTCCAATGGTACTAATTTCTAAAAAGGATGGAGGATGGAGGATGTGTACAGACTCCAGGGGGATTAACAAAATCACCATCAGGTACAGGTTTCCACTACCGAGAATGGATGACTTGATGGATTGCCTAAGTGGGGAAAATTATTCTTCAAAAATTGATCTCAAGAGCAGATATCATTAGATCCGGATGAGAGAGGGAGATGAATGGAAGACAACATTCAAAACAAATGAAGGTTTGTACGAATGGATGGTCATGCCTTTTTGGTTGACAAATGTGCCGAGCACATTTATGAGGCTGATGAATGAAGTCCTGCGAGAATTCATTGGCAAATTTGTGGTCGTGTACCTAGACGACATACTGATATTCAGCAAGACAAAGGATGAACATTCGAGACATTTGGCCATCATAATGAGAAGGCTATAGCAAGAGAAGTTGCTGATAAATTTGAAGAAGTGTTATTTTATGAAGACATAACTCATTTACTTGGGTTTTGTAATCTCAGCGAATGAATTGAAGATGGATCTTGAAAAGGTGGAAGTAATCAGGAATTGGCCATCACCAAGAAATGCTTTTGAGGTACAGAGATTTCATGGTTTAGCTAGTTTCTACAGAAAATTCATTCGGAATTTTAGTGGAATTAGTGCCGCAATGATGGATACAGTGAAGAAGCGGCACAAGATTTTTCATTGGACAGCAGAGGCTGAAAGGAGCTTCAATCTATTGAAGCAGAAGATAACCGAGCAGACAATTCTGGTGCTGCCAGATTTTCAGAAAACCTTCCAAGTGAAGTGTGACGCCAGTGGATATGCTGTTGGAGGGGTCTTGAGTCAGGATGATAGACCTGTTGCATATTTCAGAGAGAAATTGGATGATGCGAAGATGAAGTACTCCACGTATGACAAAGAGTTCTATGCCATCATACAAGCATTGATGAAGTGGAGACATTACTTGATACCCAAGGAATTCGTTTTGTATAGTGATAATCATGCACTGCAGTTCATAAGTCAGCAGGAAAAGTTGAACTAGAAGCATGCAAAATGGGTAGAGTATATGAAAAATTTTACATTCGTGATAAAGCACATTTTAGGGAATGCTAACAAAGTGGCTGATGCTTTGAGTAGGAAATGCTTAATGCTACGGGAATTCAGGGTCAAGACCTTGCGTTTTGAAAATTTAAAGGATATGTATGTAGGTGATGTAGACTTCAGGGAAGCTTATGAGGCAGCCAAGAATCCAGTGCTCAGGGATCGGAGCCTGTGGATTGACTACCTGATCCAGGATGGATTTCTTTTCAAAGGCAATCAACTGTGTATTCCAATTTTCTCTATGAGAGAGAATTTGGTAAAGAAAAAGCACAACAGAAGCTTAGCAGGTCATTTCAGGCATGACAAAACATTCGCCAAGCTGAGCGAATCATATTTTTGGACAGGGATGCGCGCTTATGTCAAATTATTTTTTGATCAGTGCAGGATATGTCAACATGCGAAGGGCCGAAAGCAGAACATAGGGTTGTATCAGCCATTGCCCATACCTGAGAGGCCATGGGAGGCAATCAGTATGGATTTTGTTTTGGGATTACCGAGAAAACTGAGAGGAGTGGATTCCATTTTTGTGGTGGTGGACAAGTTCTCAAAAATGGCACATTTCATACCATGTCATAAGACTAGCGATGCGACCCACATCGCGAATTTATTTTTCAAAGAGATTGTGTGATTGCATGGATTGCCGAGAATCATAGTCTCGGATTGGGATACAAAGTTCATAGGTCATTTTTGGAGGACACTATGGAAGAAGCTCGGGAATGACTTAGCATTCAGTTCTGCTTACCATCCACAGAAAGATGGACAGACCAAGGTGGTCAATAGAAACCTGGGAGATCTGTTGAGAAGCCTGGTGATGGATCATCACACCAGTTGGGATCAGATCCTACCACAAGAAGAATTCGCATACAACGATTCGGTAAATCGGAGTACAGGTAAGAGTCCATTTCAAATTTTGTATGGAAGACAGCCGAGGGGAGGGGAGTGTCTGAGCTCAGGGATCTAGAACAGGATGAGACTAGCAGTGAAAGAGCTGAATAATTTGCTGAGGCGATGTAAGAACTTCACATAGAGGTGAAGCGGTGACTGCAGAAGGCAAATCAGGAGTATAAGCGCCGGGCCGATCAGAGAAAGAGGCAGCTTCAGTTTGAAGTTGGGGAAATGGTTCTGGCGCACTTAAGGAGAGAAAGGTTCCCAAGAGGAACATACAACAAGCTCAAGATGAAGAAGATTGGGCCATGCAAAGTCCTGAAGAAGTTCGGGGAGAATGCTTATGAGCTTGAGTTGCCGGATGGCATCGGGATATATCTGATTTTCAATATTTCAGATTTATACCCTTACAGAGCCAAGGATGCAGGAACTGGAACTGATGAACCGATGATCAAGTGGCAGAAAAAATTACCAGTTACATAGAAACCTCAGATGGAGTGCATACTGGATAAAAGAGTAGGCAGAAAGACCAGGAGAAAGTAGTATTTTGAATACCTGGTGAAGTGGAAGAACCACCCAGTGGAGGATGAAGATGGGAGACAGAGGCGGTGATCCAAAAACATGGGAACATGATACAGGAGCTCATGGACAGAATCCCATGAAACCTTTCGAGCCGAGGAGTATGATGCAGGAGCATCACTCACTCATCAAGCGATCCAGCGCATGGAGCAAAGAAGAGACAGTTGGACAAGCCAACAAACCACTTTTTGAATTTTACCTTGATAATGGTTGTGCCAAACATTAATGCATTGATGTGATGAAGCGCACTTGTATATTATAATGGATCTTGAGCATATAAGCTCTCGTCCTTAGGTAGCTGAGGCATTTATTAGATTTAATGCAAGTAGATAAATTAATTAAGTCTAGATTAGACAGTTTTTCTTTCGAGAGGGAAAATGGAATATAGGCACCCTCCTTTGTATTATTGCATTGATATTCAGAGCATTCAGGAGAAATGAGGGAGCAAAGTAGAGAACTGGTGAAGAATCCCCATGTACAGATATTGAATTAATAGGAAAGCTTTGATTCAATTCCATGGCTGTGATTATTCTCTGTGTATTGTTGATATTATGCTATTGCATACTTTCTTCTTGCTTTGCCTATCTTCTGTATGTTGCATATGTGATTGCAATACAGGTTCGATATCTGAGAGAATGAGGGAATGAGTTTCAATCGTTTCTCTGTCTGAGCCAAGATATTCCTTCTTAGAGTGCAGTGGAATTCCTCCGCATAGAGTGCGTTGAGGAGGCTGGACAGTTAAACTCTTATTCTCATCTCCCGGAGTTGTTTTTGGTTATTCGAATCGTGCAGGTGAAGTGTAGGTTTGATTGTAGTCTCAGAGGCAAGTCTGAGGAAAGGGAGATGAGGAATTTTGTTGCAGGTGAGTGCACAGAGTCCAGATGAACTCAACACTTCGAGAGTTGTTGAGGTTTGAGTGTGAGCAGCGAGTGTAGGGACCTTTGAAGGAATTAGAGTTGATAAAACTCAGGAGGAGTAGTTCCCTGCAAATATTGTGGGAATGGGTCCTGGAGAATCTTCAAACAAGACAAGGCTCAAAGCAGGAGGTTCCTCAAAAGGAAGAGAATCGACGGCTTAAAATCGTCGTGGGGAAGACAATCTTAGTACCATCGCATATCAGCATTCGGTGTTGGACAAGGCAAGCCGCATGCACGTCGAAATAACGAACCGCGATTTCCTGAATTAACGAGAGCCGTTGATCAGAGAAAGGGTAGGTGGCACATGATCTCGAGGATTTCAGAGAATTGGGGTTTGGCGTTCAGGGTTTTCAACCACAGGGAATTTGTATGGTGGATTCGTGATCGTCGAAATCCAAAAGGTGACGTGGCAGCGTGGGTCCCCAGGAATGAGTGGAGTCCAGGTGGCATTGAGTCGGGATATTGGCACCTCGGGTTTCAGGGTTTGGAAAGACAGACTGTTGAGATCGCGAGTAGCGATATCCCGAACCGTTGACTGTTGACCATCGAAATTCGGGGTTCGAAGTTTGGATTTGCATGAGGAGTGAACATAGGGTCTGTGATATCACGAAGCCTGATTTCCCGAGACAATTGCTGGTAGATCAACAGAGCGTTCTGTGGGTGACGAGAAGTCCCGATACGGGATTTTAAGGGTGTTACAAATCTTCGGGCTAGTTTGGAGGAGGTCCTGGTGAGAGTGACCATCGTCGAGGGAAGGTTGCCACCATAAATTCGACGATTTCTTATTTAGTCTTGTAGCTTTACTCTTTTTCCATTATCTCATATTCTCATTTATTATCTGATAGTCTGTTCATTTGCCTTTAATAATTATTTCCTTTCCAGGTCTCTCTTTTTTATTTCACATGCTATTTACTTTATGTCATTTTGTATTCCAGAAATTCCAAAAATATTTAGTTACACTATTGTCCTCTATTGTATTTTGATATCTATTGGAATTATAGTTTGAACCTAGAGTCATGCATTGTATGGAATTAAGCTTATGTATTTCTGAGGATTTATATTCCTTTAAATCGGATCTCAATGAAAAAGAAGGAGTGAATATCAAATTTATGTGTTGGCATATATATATATATATATATATATATATATATAGAGAGAGAGAGAGAGAGAGATAAATCTATATGAATATTCAATTCTACCCTTACCTTACATTGATATTATGTTAGCGTTATGACTCTGTATAATCCTTTACAGTAAGGTGCAAATGTATAATTACTTTCTATTCTTGTACTTACATAAACACATGACTCATACTATCTGAAAATAGATTTGGATTGACTTTGTTTTTAAACTATAAACAATCCAACATGTTCACATAATTTTGATCCTACTCATAAATTGGGACGTACAGGTAGTTTTTTTATTGAAGTATAAAATTAAACTGGCAGGGGGTTTATCCTACGTGTGTTCCCAACCATTCACAGTTTAACTCTCAGCCATAATTCACATAATATTATGCTAGCTCTACTCTTTCAGTCACTTAAAATCAAAATGATTATTAATTAAAAGGAATTTCAACAGAAAATAATTGACCCAGTATTATGTAGATGTATTCTGATAGCCATTTAGAAAAGGAGATATATAACCAGAAAAGAGCGGATGAATATATCTGAACCAGTTCGTTGAAAGACAAAGGGAACAACCAGGTTCCTCCCAACCTTAGAATGAAACAACCAATGTCACTTTTTCCATTCACCCCCTATCCTGACCATGAGTGTTCATAATAGAAATTCAAGGTTCATAAGAGAAAGAGATCATTATCCTTCCTCCATCATACTAGGCAACGTCCTACATCCTCTCATATGCTATATATCAAAAGCCATTTTTGCCTAGGTCTTTTTGCCCCTTGGGAATTTTCATAGTTTTCCAAGTACCTGATTTTAACAAGCTGCCAATGGCCAAATTCTTTATTTTCCACTTGTAACAATCATCCCTAAGGTAGTTCCAAAATGTTCCCCACTCATGGAGTCATTGTCAATTGATTTTAACATGGTTGTTCCATTTGTCCAGAAGCAATATTTATAAAATAATTTTTTTCATAGAATTTTCATAGTCAAATAGTTACTTGGGTCAAATTAGATCTCTTCCCAATAGTCATAATCATCAATTACAATTAACCAAATTTGAAATTTGAAATTTCCATAAATGGAAAAAAAATTCCAATTTCGAATTTACCAAAAATGGAAATAATT
>JZKD02S1638433.1:239962-274992 GCA_000966675.3 Picea glauca
TGTATGTATGTATCTGATATAGTGCATTTGGTTGAATTAAAGTGTAATATATTCCATGAATGAGATCTATCTATTTGGAGCAAGTTAGAACAAATGAATAAAATTTTGGAATTATTTCCTTATGAATATTAAATGGTTAGGCATAATTTATCTATGTACATCATACCTGAAAGGAACAGATCTGTTTATAGTCATTTTTTTATTCCTGTAACTGAATTTTCTAGGCGAAACTACCTATATAAAAATCAATTTGAACAAACCTGTATATATACATATAAGTTTATGTGTATCTCTATAACTAAAATTTAGAAAATGAATTCATATTACTTAGCTGAGATTTTCTATTCTCATATAATATTGAAGAGAGAAATACAAGGTACTATGGACCCTATGGATTGCATATCCATATATCACATATAGGTTTGTTTAAATATTTGTATAGTGATAGAGATCTAATTGCCATAAAAGAATGATTAACCATATATGATTACATTTGTATAAAGAAGGACATTCCATAAATAATTGACATAATCGTAAACTTTAAGACATCACATCTATCTAACCACCTAGTGTGCAGATCTAGCCAATACCCAACTGTTACCAGGGAATAGTATAAGTCAAGACAAATCACATACATAGAGGTAATGTAAATCAATAATAAACTTGTATATGACTCAGAATAAAGTGAGTAACCTTCTCAATAATTGTGACATACATTTATACAACCATTATTCTAAATTATCCAAGAACCTACGTTGATAAAGACTTAAGGAAAAGCTATAGAATGAAAAGAACAAGTATCATATTACTCGAGTTGTATTTCAAGGAAAATACAGAAGGTCAAGAGGAAGTCAAAATAATTCTTCCATAAATGATTGAGTCAAGCCATAGTAAAAGAAAATCTGACTTGACTCTTTCGGCCAATCTTATAGTTTTACAGTCGACCCTCGTATTGGCCTAGAAATGAAATAATAGAAGTACAAAAAAACTACCCTTGCCATAGAGAAATTAACCCCTTTAATTTTTGAGTTGCCGAAGGTTCTAGAAAGAGGTAGAACGAAACTCAAATACCTCTTAAGGAGATGATGGAGGTTTTTCCCATGTATTCTTGTGACCAAAAGAAAACCCTACAAATATTTCGACAAAACAATTATAGACTTGTTCGAACAGGAAAGAAAAGAATCTAATAAAATAGATGAGTATAGACAAAATAATTGTTATCTTAAATAGGAAAATTTGATGCTTTCCCCTTTTGCGAAAAACTACATAATGTCCAAACGGAGAGGGTGGAGGATTACAAATCACTTTGATGGGTACCCTTGCAAAACAAAGGGCCCATCATTAGTGATAAAAAAAATCTCTGAATAACCAAGGAAAAGAATGGAAGAAAGAATAAATGAACGAATGTTGAAATATATCCAAATTGCATGATAAGCATAAATTCATTGTCCTTTTCAAAAAAAAATCAAATGGCCAATAAATCCATACCAATAATGTGTCTAGCATTCTATGATTAAATTTTTAAAGAAAATAAAAAGATAACACAATGCAGAAAACTCCAGGCGCACATGCACTCTTATTGCATCCAAAATATGAGTAAGAGGGTATGCAGATGTAAATATTACCACCTTTAGTTATGTTTAGGATTTAATATTTGTTGAAAGGTTAGTTCAGCTATTACTTTTACAAGAGACTCTCCAACAGGAAAACCTAGGATTAAGGTTTCATTGAGAAATCCCAGAAGAATAGAGAGAAAAAAAGAAACAAAGTGAAAACCCATTTCATTATTACTTAACCAGAATAGAAGTAACATCCATAATAATTTTAGCATCGTACAGCAAGTATAACCTACAAATGTATACAAGGCCTCACCAGATGAACTTCCAACTAGTTTTCCCAATGAAATACAGTAGCAGATAACATGGAGGAAAGTTTTCAACGCATGGAAAACACCGAATGTAGGAGGAGGGTGAAAGGGCTTATGAGAAGGACGCTACTCGCATGAAATGCATTGGGAGGGAAAGCAGGAGTAGTAAGCCAAAAAATATCAAATGGGAACTTGTAGTAAAATTTATATCATAAGAAATACACTTACCGAAAGAAGGAATAATTTGGAAGGTGCTCCAAGCCACCATACCCCGCGTAGAGTAAGCCAAGAAAAAAAAGGAACACACAGAGATCAATTTGGAATAGACTTGTCGAAATGACAATGAATATTAGTTTCTACCCTAATACACACTCCCCAACGCATATTGAATGTGGGGTACATCGAGAATTTGATGCCATGTGACAGGAGTGATGGGGCGTGAATGTATTGGAGTAGGGCATAGGGTGGTTCTTGTTCCTCACCCACCCCCTTTAATGGCCAAATAGAGAACTTAATTTTGACTGTCATCACATCCCGTCATATTTAATGTAATTTCAAGAACAATTATGGGACTCCTTCAAAAGAAAGAAAAACCTATCACTACTAATCCATTTGGTGTCAGGGTTGTGTTTAGTTAAATATCGCAAGGATTCAATCAACTGCTAGTTTAGGGCTCACTTCTAACTAGTAAGTTTTAAAAGGATTTCTTTGTGATGGGAAGACTCTCAGTCAACCACATAATTACCGAGGAAGTCACCAAAAATTCCATGGGCATACATTTAATAAGACAAACCTCTAAGTCCAAGGATAAAGAAAACCTTTTGACTTCCCTTTTTATGTTTATTGAAGTTGATATGGTGTACTAGAGTTTAGTCCCACACACACATATGGTTATATGTGTTAAGAGAGAGGTTGAATTCCTAAGTTCTGGGCCTATGTCGATTACATTATTATTATAAAGTGTAGACATTCAACCCCTTTCAAAGACTAATATGACTTAAATAAAAGATGGAGAGGTAAACTCCAGACTATGGGTCTATAATGCTAGGAAAGAGAAATTTAATACATAGGGTATCACATCTTTTTAGTGTTGTTATAAACTATTATATAGACTTAGAACCTAATAAAAAAAAAACATTATGATGAAATCAAGGTTTATTACATTATGCCATTTGGATTAACAAATGACCTATGTACTTTTATGAGATTGATAAATGAAATATTGAAATATTTCATTGGCAAGTTCATGGTTGTGTATCTAGATGATATATTGATCTTTAGTAGGAATAAAGAGGAACATTTGAGGCACCTGACATTAGTGATGAGAAGACTACAATAGGAGAAGTTGTTGATAAATCTAAAGAAGTCCTCTTTTATGAAGGCATAACTCATTTACTTGGGTTTTGTGATCTCTTATAATTAATTTAATATGGATTCAAAGAAGGTGAAAGAAATCAAAGAATGGTCATCACAAAAGAGTATGTTTGAGGTAAGGATATTCCATGGATTAGCAAGCTTCTATATGAAATTCATCAGAGACTTCAATGGAATTTGTGTGCCAATGATGGATACAGTGAAGAAGAAGAACAGGTATTTTAAATGGATAGAGGAGGTTGCGAGGAGCTTCAATATACTGAAGGAGAAAATAACAAAATGACCAATTTTGGTCTTGTCGAATTTTGAAAATACATTTTTGGTGAGATTTGATGCAAGTGGATTTGCAATTGGAGCTGTTTTGAGCCAGGATAATAGACCTATTTCCTATTTTAGTGAGAAGTTGAATGAGACCAAGGGAAAATATTACCCATATGATAAGGAGTTTTATGCCATAATTAAAGCCTTGAATAAGTGGAGACGTTACCTTTTCCCACAATAATTTGTCTTGTATAGCGATAACCAGGCTTTACAATTTATAACCAGACATGAAAAATTGAATCAGAAGCATGCAAAATGGGTTGAGTTTATGAAGAATTTTTCTTTTGTCATAAAACATGTTGCTAGGAATGCTAACAAGGTTGTTGATCCATTAAGTAGGAGATGTTTGATTCTATAGGAATTTCAAGTGAAGACCTTAGGGTTTGAACACCTTAAGGAAATGTATTGTGATGATAGAAATTTCAGGGAAGAATATGAAGCATGTGCAAATACTGTGCTGAGAGACAGAAGCAAATGGACAGAGTACATGATCTAGGAGGGATTGTTATTCAAAGGAAATCAGTTGTGCATACCAAAATTCTTAATGAGGTATAACCTTTTGAAGGAAAATTATAGTGGAGGACTGGGTAAACATTTCGACCATGATAAGATGTTTACAAAGTTGAGAATTTCATACTGTTGGATAGGTATGACAAGAGAAGTGATAAAGTTTGTGAACAAATGTAGAATCTGCCAACATGCAAAAGGAAAAAGATATAACATTGGACTGTATCAACCATTTCCAATATGAGAGAGGCCTTAGGATGCAATAAGCATGGATTTTGTGATGGGACTGAAAATAACACAAAGAGGATGTGATCCATATTTGTGGTGGTGGATAGATTTTCAAAGATGGCACACTTTATCCCATGCTAGAAGACCAGTGATGCAACACATGCTGCAAATCTATTTTTCAAGGATGTTATAAGACTTAACAGCCTACATAGAAGCATTGTTTCAGACCGAGACATAAAATTTGTTGGTCACTTTTGGAGAACATTGTGGAATAAGTTGGGGACATATTTTTCCTTCAACCCATATTATCACCCTCAGACAGATGGACTGACTGAGGTGGTAAACAAAAGTTTGGGAAACTTGTTGAGGATTCTCGAATCTGAACATGATAATCAGTGGGATTATATTCTGCCACAAGAAGAATTTGCATACAATGACTCACCAAATAGGATCACTGGAAAGATTCCATTTCAAATATTGTATGGAATGCAACTGAGGGGAGTATACAAGTTGAGAGACTTCAAACAAAGTGTGATCAAGAGTTATAGAGCATAAGATTTTTCTCCAAAAATGTAGAGGCTCCATAGCCATATCAAAGGACAGTTGCAAAGTTCTAACCAGGAGTACAAACGGAGAGCTGAACAACATCACAAAGAACTTCAATTTGAAGTAGGAGATCATGTTCTAGAACATCTCATGAAAAAAATGTTCCCTAGGGAAACATATAACAAGTTAAAGATGAAGAATATAAGACCATGTAAGATCTTGAGGAATTTTGATGCAAACACCTATGAGATTGAGCTGCTAGATGGAGTAGGAATGTCGCACATATTCAATGTTTTAGAATTGTATCCTTACAGGAAATATGACACAAAGGGATAAAAAGATCAAGAGGAGGTCTAGTGGGAAAAACAAATTTCTCTAGTAGAGAAACAACAAATGGATAAGATCGTTGATCAGAGCATCGACAAAAAAACTAGGAGGAAGATGTGTTTTGAATATCTGGTGAAGTGGAAGGGACACCTAATAGAAGATGCTAGTTGGGAAAGTGAATTTTTTATTCATAAGTATGTAAAGTTAGTGCAAGAGCTCATGGATAGGAGTCCATGAATTTTTTTCAAGGGGAGTATGATGCAGGAGCATCGCTAGAAAGCATTGGGAGAGACCTATTAGTGTCTAGGAATATATATGAGACCTCAATGGTGGCATTTTCAGTTGATATTTTGAAATCTTCTTTAACTTAGCGTCGAAAAAATCTTTGAGGCATGTTTGAGCAATCGTGAGTGAAGTGGGAGTTTCCACTTTGGCTTTGGAGTGCTCTAGGATAACTATCATGATGATTTTTTATGTAGACAAGTAGCTAGGAGGAACCCTAGGAGCCCTCTGAGATAAATAGAGGTTTTGTAGGCCCTAATGAGGCTATATGGAAGTAGTTAGATGGTAGTAGGAGAAATTTAAATAGGAGTTAGGAGGAGATTTCTAAGTTTTTCAATTTTGGATTTTGATTTAAAGTTGTAATCACTTTTCACTTATGAATATAATGGAAGAAAAATTGATCCAATGCATAGGTAGATGACGCAACTCTACCCTCGCGGTACGGTCGCTCCACCAGGACCTTCGCTATCCATGGCCCGAAGGGTTCGAACCCCTCCTATTCCCCTTGAGAACTCTTTACCCACAGAAATACTACCACACGATTCTCCCTTCGAAAATCGGGAGATCAGGTCTCGTGATATCGTGAGGTTTGTGATCCTGCTCTTAGTCACCCAACCGCCGAATCTGGAGTGCCGACGGTCAATGGTCAATGCTTCAGGAAATTGCCACTCGCGACGTTGAACGCTTATGTCCTGAACCTCCGAGTACCGAGGTGCCAATCCCCGATGTGAGGCCACCTGTCCTCCACTAAGTCTCCCAGGCCCCACGCTGCCACATAAACCTCGGGACTTCACGGATCACAGATCCACACTACCAAAGATCCCTGCTGCTGGGAACCCCGAATACCGAAACTCCGATACCCCGGATTTGTGCCACCTGCCCCTCCGAGGATCGACGACTCTCGCTAAATTGGGAAATCGCGGATCGTGATTTCGACGTGCATGTAATATTTGTACTCACCAAACCCAATTTGTCGATGTGTGACGATAGTGGGTTCTCTCGTGCACCTGCAAGTTTAACCCTCTCACAACCCCTCTGTGATCGAATGGTCAAGGTGCTTCGCGACTTCTTTCCTCAAATGAAATTCGTCGATTCTCTTCCTCTATGAAGGGTTTCTCCACTTAGCCACCTTCGTCCCATGCAACTGAAAACAAAGGTGCTAATCCTTATGAGCTTTGTTCCTCTAACTCCTTCAGAGAAGTTTCCCGCACACTCCCTATGCTTGGTCTTCAACCACCTCCAAAAGTGATGAAGTCTTCTGGGTTCTGTGCGCTCCCGCTCGCAACAGCTTCAACCTCCCCCTTCTCAGACTTGCTACGAAGGCCCCAAATTCAACCTACACTCACCTGGAAGGCTCAAATCATCTAACGCAGCTCTGGACAAAAGAGAACAAAAGTTCAACTACTTAGCCTCCTCAACGCACTCTATGCGGAGGTATTCAACTACACTTGATGCAGGAATCTCCTCGCTTAAGCAGAGAAACAATTGAAACTCATTCACTCATTCTCTCAGGTTACAAACCTGATATGCTATCACATATGAAGCATATAACAGATAAGCATAAAAAGAAGCAAACATGCAAAGGCACAATATCAACAACACACAGATATCAAACACATCCATGGAATTGAATCAAGCTTTTCCTATTAATTCAATAACTGTACATGGAGTTCTTCACAAGCTCTCTATGATCCTCTTCCCTTGCTCCTGTATGAATGAGAATGATAATTATCAACAATACAATGGAGGGTGTCTATATTCTGTTTTCCCTCTTCGAAAGCTAAACTGTCTAATCTACAGTTAATTTGTTTATCTACTTGCATTAAATCTACATAAATGCCTCAACTACTAAGGACGAGAGCTTATCCGATCAAGGTCTGTTACATATATAAAGTGCGCTTCATCACATCAACATTTAATGTTTGGCGCAGCCATATTACAGTGTTCCAAAATTTGAATGTTGGTGCTCTCCAGCTGTTCTCTTTTCCTCCTCGCGCTGGCTCGCTTGATTGAGCGAGCGATGCTCCTGCATCATACTCCTCGGCTCAAAAGATTTCATGGGCTCCTGTCCATGAGTTCCTGTATAGTCTACCCATGTTTCAGTATAACTGCCTCTGTCTCCCAACTGGCGTCCTCCACTGGGTGGTTCTTTCATTTCACCAGGTATTCAAAGTATTGCTTTCTCATGGTCTTCTTACCTTCTCTTTTATCCAGTATGCACTCCATCTGTGGCTTCTGTACAACTGGTAACTGCTTCCGCCATTCGACCACTGGTTCTTCAGTTCCAGTGTTTGCTTCATTAGCTCTGTAGGGGTATAAATCCAAAATGTTGAAAATCGGAGATATCCCGATGCCCTCTGGTAGTTCAAGCTCATATGCATTTTCCCAAAACTTTTTCAAGATTTTGCACGGTCCAATCTTTTTCATTTTGAGCTTGTTATATGTTCCCCTTGGGAACCTTTCCTTCCCCAAATGCGCTAGAACCATGTCTCCAACTTCAAACTGAAGCTGCCTCTTCCTCTGATCGGCTCTGCGCTTGTATTCCTGATTTGATTTGTGAAATTGCTGCTTTACCTGCGCGTGAAGTTCTTCCATCGCCTCAATGAATTCTTCAGCTCTTGCGCTGCTAGTCTCCGCCTGTTATGGCTCCCTGAGCTTAGACACTCCTCTTGGCTATGTCCCATACACAATTTGGAATGGTCTCTTACCTGTACTTCGATTCACCGAATCGTTGTACGCAAATTCAGCCTGTGGTAGGATCTGATCCCAACTACTGTGATGCTCTGTCACCAGGCTCCTCAATAGATCTCCCAAGCTTCTGTCGACTACTTCGGTATGTCCATCGGTCTACGGATGGTATGCTGAGTTGAATGCCAAATCAGTCCCCAGCTTCTTCCATAGGGTCCTCCAAAAATGACCTATGAACTTGGTATCCCGATCTGAGACTATGCTCCTCGGCAATCCATGCAATCGCACAATCTCTTTGAAAAACAAGTTGGCAATGTGCGTCACATCGCTAGTCTTATGACACGGGATGAAATGTGCCATCTTTGAGAACCTGTCCACCACAACAAATATGGAATCAACACCATGCTGTGTTCTCGGTAAACCCAAAACAAAATCCATGCTAATGGCTTCCCATGGTCTCTCGGGTATGGGCAATGGCTGATAGAACCCTGTGTTCTGCTTTCGGCCCTTCGCGTGTTGACATATTCTGCATCGGTCAACAAATATCTTCACATATGCATGCATACCTGGCCAAAAATACGATTCGCTCAGCTTGGCGAATGTTTTTTCATGCCCGAAATGACCTGCTAGTCCACCGCTGTGCTTTTCTCGTACCAAATTCTCTCTCATAGAGAAATCTGAAATGCACAATTGATTGCCTTTGAATAGCAATCCATCATGTACCAAGAAATCTATCCACAAGCTCCTATCTATGAGAACTGGGTTCTCGGCTGCTTCATAAGTTTCCCCAAAATCAGCATCACCTACATACATATCTTTTAGGTTTTCAAAACCCAAAGTCTTGACCCTGAATTCCTGCAGCAACAAACATTTTCTACTCAAGGCGTCCGCCACCTTGTTTGCAGTCCCTAAAATGTGCTTTATGACAAAGGTGAAATTCTGCATATACTCCACCCATTTCTCATGCTTTTGATTTAGCTTGTCTTCCTGACTCACGAATTGCAGTGCATGATTATCACTGTATAGCACAAACTCCTTGGGTATGAGATAATGCCTCCACTTTTTCAATGCCTGGATAATGGCATAGAATTCTTTGTCATACGTGGAGTACTTTAACTTGGCATCATTCAGCTTCTCGCTGTAGTATGCCACAGGTCTATCATTCTGACTTAAAACTCCTCCAACAGCATATCCACTAGCGTCACACTTCACCTGGAAGGTCTTCCGAAAATCAGGCAGCACTAACACTGGCTGCTCGGTTATCTTTCACTTCAACAAATTGAAGCTCCTTTCAGCCTCGACTATCCACTGAAAAATTTTATGCCGCTTTTTCACAGTGTCCATCATTGTGGCACTAACTCCACTGAAATTCCGAATGAATTTCCTATAGAAGCTTGCCAAACCATGGAAGCTTCTTACCTCGAAGACATTCCTTGGCGATGGCCAATTCCTGATTACTTCAACCTTCTCAGGATCCATCTTCAATTCATTTTCCAAGATTACAAAACCCAAATATATGAGTTATGTCTGCATAAATGAGCACTTCTTCAAATTAATCAACAGCTTCTCCTGCTGTAGCCTTCTCATCACAATGGCCAAATTCCTCAAGTGTTCTGCTCTAGTCTTGCTGAAAATCAAGATATCATCCAGGTATACCACCACAAATTTGCCAATGAATTCCCATATGACTTCATTCATCAGCCTCATAAAAGTGCTGGGTGCATTTTTCAAGCCAAATGGCATGACCATCCATTCGCACAAACCCTCGTTTGTTTTGAATGCGGTTTTCCATTCATCTCCCTCTCTCATCCAGATCTGATGGTATCTGCTCTTGAGAGATATTTTTGAAAAATAGTTTGCCCCACTTAGGCAATCCATCAAGTTGTCCATCCTCGGCAGTGGAAACCTGTACCTGATGGTGATCTTGTTTATCGCTCTGGAGTCTGTACACATCCTCCAGCCTCCATCCTTCTTTGAACTCAGTACTGTCGGAACAACACACAGACTCAGACTCTCCCTCACTAGTCCCTTGTCCTGCAGATCCTATACCTGCCTTTTGACTTCCTCGTTATCTTGAGGTGTCAACCTGTACGTTGCCTTATTTGGTAAACTTACTCTGGGTATGAGGTCAATATGGTGACTCACACTCCTCATTGGTGGCAATGAATGCGACAGTTCATCCACGATGATATCAGTGAACTCTCCAAGCAGTTCCTGGATCTCGTCTAGCAAGTCATCCACCCTTGTGCTTGTCAGAACAACCCTCGGCTTCCTGACAACAAAGAATTGTGGATCCTCATCCTTCTCGATCTCTGTGAGAAGCTCCCTCCCACTCATGAGAAGTATGGTGCTGTTAACTTCTGTCTTTACTTCCTGATATTTATCCCTTATCGACAGCAGTTTATGGATTCTCCCATCCTTTTCAAGGGTATAGGTGTTCATCCTCCCATCATGAACAACATTTCGATCATACTGCCACGGTCTACCCAACAGTATATGACACATTTCCATGGGAATGACATCACACAGGATCTCATCATGATAGTTCCCAATTTTAAATTTAACTAAGCACTATTTAGTGACACTTACCCGGTGTCCTTTTTGTAACCACGATACTTTATATGGACTCAGGTGCTTAGTCATTTCCAGCTCCAGCTTTTCCACCATCTCAGCTGCAACGATATTATCAGTTCTCTCGCTGTCAATGATGACTTTGCATTTTTTGTCCTTAGCTGTGCAAGCCATCCTGAACAGTCGGCTTCTCTGCACTGAGTTGTCCACCTCTTCCTCAGGTGTCAAAAGGATCTTATGCATCCCAAGTGATCTTCCGCTGTCAGCATCTTCTGACTCAGCATCGCGTCTCTGTGCCTCAGTGATGTGAGTTCTTCCTCTGTCCACCTTCCTCTCTGGACAGTCCACGGCTTTGTGACCATCTTTCCCACATGTGAAACATGTGATAACTCCTCCACAACCTCTTCCTCTACCTCGGTTACGAGGAAATGTATTTGCATCAGCATACCCTCCTTGCTGATCATCTTGCTGCCTCCTCGGCTCAGCATTTTGCTGCCTCTGCTGTGAGGTTCCACCTCTTTCAGCTCTACCCTGAGGCCTCTTCCAATCCTCCTTGGGCTTCTGAAACTCTTTCTGGGCAACCGCTTTTCCTCTAGGCTGACTCCTGCCTCCCCCTCGTTGTCCCTGCTTGCAGCTCAGCTTTTCTTTGGATTTCAGAGCCATTTGGTACGCATCCTCAACTGTGCGGATGGTAACCATGCTCAGCTCATCCTGAATGTCATACCCGAGACCATTCAGATATCTTGCCACCTTTTCGTCATCACTCTCCCGATGACCAGATCTGATGTTGAGCCTATAGAATTCCTCAGTGTACTCTTTCACCGTCATCAACTTCTGTCTCAGGTTCTGCATGCGCCTAAACAGAGTGATCTGGTAGTCCCTCAGAATGAACTTCGCCTTCATCTTGGCGATCATCCGATCCTAGCTTTTGATCTTCTGTTTTCCTTTGGAATGCTTGTCCGCCTGCAGCTCGTCCCACCATAATGCTGCATGTCCTTTCAACTTCGTGATGACATGATTTACTTTCTTGTCCTCTTCGATATCTTCATAATCAAAGTAAGTGTCGAGCGCTCGGATCCAATCCGACAACTCTTCTGCATTTAGACTTACCTCATAAACGGGAATGTCCATATTTGTCTTCGAGCTCGTCCTCGAAATGGCTTTGATCAACCTCTCTGTCGAGGCATCTTCTGCTGAGATTTCTTTGGTGTCATGTCCATCTTCCTCTTCAATCTCAGGATCACTGAACTCTCCGACGTCGGCTCCACGCCTCTGGGTGGTCTCCATATCTTCGAGTCTCGCCCTGAGATCTCATATCTGACGTTCCATTTCTGGATTCCCTACCGGCCTTCCCCTTCTTCGGGCGTCCCTGTCTTCTCGATCAGGTGACTGCCTCTCTCTCCTGGGTGACATTATATTTACCTTTCTCTGTTACCTGAACAAAGAGAAATCTAACTCCTGCTCTGATACCACTCTGACGCAACTCTACCCTTGTGGTACGGTCGCTCCACCAGGAACTTCACTATCCATGGCCCGAAGGGTTCGAACCCCTCCTATTCCCCTCAGGAACTCTTTACCCACAGAAATACTACCACGCAATTCTCCCTTCAGAAATCGGGAGATCGGGTCTCGTGATATAGCGAGGTTCGTGATCCTGCTCTCAGTCACCCAACCGCCGAATCCTGAGTGTCGACGGTTAACGGTCAATGCTTCGGGAAATCGCCACTCGCGACGCCGAATGCTTATGTCCTGAACCTCCGAGTACCGAGGTGCCAATCCCCGATGTGAGACCACCTTTCTTCCACTAAGTCTCCCGGGCCCCACGCTGCCACGTAAACCTCGGGACTTCACGGATCGCGGATCCACACTACCAAAGTTCCCTGCTGCTGGGAACCCCGAATACTGAAACTTCGATACCCCAGATTTGTGCCACCTGCCCCTCCAAGGATCGATGACTCCCACTAAATCGAGAAATCACGGATCGTGATTTCGACATGCATGTAATCTTTGTACTCACCAAACCCGATTTGCCGATGTGCGACGATAGTGGGTTCTCTCGTGCACCTACAAGTTTAATGCTCTCGCAACCCCTCTGTGATCGGACGGTCAAGGCACTTCGCGACTTCTTTCCTCAAATGAAAGTCGTCGATTCTCTTTCTCTATGAAGGGTTTCTCCGCTTGGCCACCTTCGTCCCTGCAACTGAAAACAAAGGTGCTAATCCTTTTGATCTTTGTTCCTCTGACTCCTTAAGAGAACTTTTCTGCACACTCCCTGTGCTCGGTCTTCAACCACCTCCAAAAGTGATGAAGTCTTCTGGGTTCTGTGCGCTCCAGCTCACAACAGCTTCAACCTCCCCCTTCTCAGACTTGCTACTAAGGCCCCAAATTCGACCTGCACTCACCTGCAAGGCTCGAATGATCTAATGTAGCTCTGGACAAAAGAGAACAAAAGTTCAACTACTTAGCCTCCTCAACGCACTCTATGCGGAGGTATTCAACTGCACTTGATGCAGGAATCTCCTGGCTTAAGCAGAGAAACAATTGAAACTCATTCACTCATTCTCTCAGGTTACGAACCTGATATGCTATCACATATGCAGCATATAATAGATAAGCATAAAAAGAAGCAAACATGCAAAGGCACAATATCATCAAAACACAGAGATCAAACACATCCATGGAATTGAATCAAGCTTTTCCTATTAATTCAATAATTGTACATGGAGTTGTTCACAAGCTCTCTGTTCTTCTCTTCCCTTGCTCCTGTATGAATGAGAATGATAATTATCAACAATACAACGGAGGGTGTCTATATTCTGTTTTCCCTCTTCAAAAGCTAAACTTTCTAATCTATAGTTAATTTGTTTATCTACTTGCATTAAATCTACATAAATGCCTCAACTACTAAGGACGAGAGCTTATCCGCTCAAGGTCTGTTACATATATAAAGTGCGCTTCATCACATCAACATTTAATGTTTGGCGCAGCCATATTACAGTGTTCCAAAATTTGAATGCTGGTGCTCTCCAGTTGTTCACTTTTCCTCCTCGCGCTGGCTCGCTTGATTCAGTGAGCGATGCTCCTGCATCAGTAGACATTGTTTGCAGTTCCCTATTATTATGTTTTCATGAATGAATGAATGAATTTTGTTATGAACCGATCGAACTGTGAATGTGAGGATAAGTTTCAACTATTTCTCTTTTGACGAGTGGTGCAAAGTGTGAAAACATAACGGAAGGAGTGCATTGATGGAATCTGTTTTAGTTCCAAAGCTCAGAAGAGATAACTCAAAACTTTCCCTTTGCATGGAGTGCAAAGGGAATGGTGCAAGGTGTGCACATTGGTCCACAAGAAATCAAACCTTGCATAAAGATCTGGTGCAAGGAGGGCACAGATTTGAGATTCAACTAAGTGTCAAAGGGACTTTGCAGAAGTCGAAGAACCAGGAAATGAGAACAACAGGAGGGTGAGAGGAATATATCTTCGATAATCCTTTAGATATGAGTATTCATGAGACCAATCTCAAGAGGAATAACCCTTTTCATAAGAATTAACGATATCTAAGAAACAAACTCAGAGGAAGGACAAAGGTCGGATCCTTTGAAGCCTTAAAAATTATTATGAGTCTAAAGAAATCATAAACTTAGGGGGAAAGATCTGGACCATCTAATCAACGTCTAGACAATGAGGAGAAAGAACAGAGGAGGGAATATCTTGTCTATTCAGTCTGAGAATAGAAGAATCGCAGTCGCTCAATCAAGGTAAAGTGCACTAAAAATAATATTTGAAAGTACAGAGGAGGAGCTGGGTTACAAGATCCCTAAATCATCAGAACTGTCTATCAAGGGGGACACGTGGAGAGATATCAATGTTACGCTGAATAGTGACTCAGGGAATTCAAAGATAGATTTGTAAGAACTCACGACTCTAGAGATCACAATTTGATCATAGTCATTGATCCAAGGAGGGAGCTGAATCGTAGATATGGTTTTATCGGTAGTTCGCAACTCAGGAAATCATACGTAAGAGTTCTACAAACTCATGAAATTGGAGTCCGCGATTTGATAGTAGCCATTATATCCAAAGGAGAACAAGTCGTTGATTTGGAACTCCAAAATATCAGCATTTCGGTAGTCGGGAGTGAACGCAATATGATCTGATCCATCAGGTCGAGGGAGGATCTGGATCGTCATATCTGAGGCTTTGGGAGTTCAGACCTTGGGAGAACAGAGGTGAACCACATCGAGAGTTCTCGATACATGAAATCATGATGTGATTTGGATATTGGACCATGGTCAAGGCGAGGGGTCACATCGTCGAAGGATAAGGGAGGAGCTAGCATGCATTGGGTCCCACATTGGGATTTCAAAAATCAGAGAATCAGGGTTGGATTATACGTAAAAACCTGATACACGAAATCATGACACACCTTTGGTTAACGTACCTTTGGTTAGGTGAGTGGTCACAGACATGATCACATAACAAAAGGAGCTAGCTAGAGGAGAGCTAGCACCTGATCCACGTGGTAGTTGAACATGGCTTAGGAGGGAATCCACGATTCTCATACAACCTATGTATTTGTGGAAATCACCCATGTAAGTGGGTTTGGGTCTAGCAGAGACCCAAAGAGTCGATCTGACTAAGTTTCTTGATCTATCCCACACCGGGAGGTCACACAACCCTTAGGAGAGAAGGGAGGTCTGCATGTCATCGGATCAAGGAAAGATATGGATCGTTGGTTTTCCAGGGAGATACTGAGAGTTCAGATATCGGGAGAAGGGAAGTGACTGGTCCTCCAACTTCACGAAATGCTAAATCCTGATACGTGAAGAGGATATCATGACTATTGGATCGTGGAGATTGTGGACCATTGATAAATAAAATGAACCTCGCAAGTTCGGGTTCTGGGGGGAAGAGCAAGCAGGCTTCATTAAATGTGAAATCATGAAGCGCTCAAAATATTGGCCCACAGTCATAGAGAAGGGTCACATCGGAGAAGGAAAATAGAGGGTCTACCACGTGCTAGGATCCTATCAGTATTTTGGAGGCAAGGCGAGTCGGGGCAACTCACATGTGAAGACTCGATACATGAAGTCACGACTTGCATTTTGATCAGGTGAGGGCTTAGACAGAGAAGAGATATCATCTGTTTGGTGTTGCAGTTTGAACAACGATCAGGAGAGGGCTCGCAGGTCTCATACAACCTACGTATTTGAAGAAAGTACTTCTGTAAGATGGTTCGGGGTCGACAAGAGACCCAGAGAGTCAATCAGACTCAGTTTCTTGATCGATCCTAGTCTGGGAGGTCGCACAACCCTTAGGAGAGAAGAGCGATCTGCATCACATTGATTAATAAAGTATCACATTTAAGATATGGTCAAAGTAATAGTTCAAAAATTGTTCCAATGTCTTTATTACTTTAGTTACATTACTCTTGATGATTGTATTTAGTCTCAGATCTCCTGGTTAAAGAGTTTTAACAAAATAAAAATTGTTACACAAATTATGGGTAAACTATATTGTATTTGCGTTATCTACTTTTCTATAGAATCCTATTATTGTGCTCTCTTTTTATTTTCGTTTGTCTATGGAAAAAAAAAAAATAGAAGGAAAAAGGTCGGTAACGTTTCTTTGAGGTTGATTCCCTTTAATAAAAACTCGACTCATGATAATATGTTCCTATATGTTTCTATTTCTTTCATACTACCTACACTTATCCTATTAAAACGTATGTTTTATCTTTGGTTTAATAATTTCTTAAAATTAATATGTTGTTGAGAAGGATGGAATGAAAGTCTAATGATGGGTCTCTCTCTTTGGAATTGCGAGGAAATATATCAGTTAATACCAATCCCCCTTCTCCCTTCTCGCTTCAAGTCTCCTACATGAGTATTATTATCTGGATGAGCCACTGACTGTACCAAATCCAGAAAAGAAATGCAGTCATTTTCCTCTTCAAGAAACGATGGAAAGATCATTGCATATATAATTCAACTATAGTTTTTTTTTTATGGGGATTTACTTTATCGAAAATGAATATACACGAGATAAGTTTTATTCAATGATCTTATTAATTCTCATTACTGAAAATTTATATTATGCTTACCCTATTTTTCTGAATAAATATTTCCCTAATATAGTTCTTCATCAAGTCTTGTAGGTGTAATTTCGTCGTTGCAAGTAAGAAAGTAAATGTTTTAATATGCGAAAGGTACTTGGGTTCCAACTTGGGATCATGTTTTTCCTAGTTCTTAATTCAGGAGCCCTGGACTAGATTTTTATAAAGTACTATATTTTTTTTACGAGCTTTCAAAAGTTAAAAATATAATAAATATTCATAACATTATTTTGTTACGAGTTTATCCCTTTGTTTGTTATATGTTTAAACTAATTACAAGTATGGGAGAATATATAAATATCTCCATGTTGTACAAATGCTCCTTACCTATCTGTGATATATCGCATGAGTATGCATAATTGTTTCTTTGGTGATTTCCTTTTAATTAATAAATGAATTCGTAGATTTCTGTTGTGAGAAAATATATTTGATAACCCGAAAGATGAACTATAATACAGGTAGAAAAGAATTACTGCAGGTTCTGAAATGAATTCAGTTATGTATTCTATTATATGTCTAGATATCAAGGAAAAATAATGGAAATATATATCTGGTAAACGTTTGTACCTATAATCATAGATTAACTTGTTCTTGTGGAAATATGTAGCTTATTATGAAGAAAGGAGGTACACACACAAATTTATTAATCCCATCTTTGATTTAGTTTTGTCGCCTATTAGAATTTTCCCATTTGTCTATTATAGATACTCATATTGACTCAATAAAAAACTTAATTTATACAATCCTAATGATATGTTCAATTTCTCTTTCAAGGAATAACTTTTCCATAGATTAACCTTTGTGGGTTTCTATATAGCATATTCAAATTCTATTTCTCATAATTTAGAAACAAAATGTATCATTCCATATTACGAGATCCATGAATAATACACGTAAATAAATTAACTTATGTACTATACATACATCTATATCAGATTGATTTTTTAGCTAACATAAAATTCAATCATCCATCAAGAGTAAGTGTAGGTTAAAATGAATACATATATGTAACATTCAAGCTAGAAACAAATGGAACAACCATGTTCCACCAAACTCTAGATGCAAAATAGCCAATATTACTTGTCATGATAACCCCCTACCCTGACAATGACTCCATAAGGGAGAAATGAGCTCCAATACTTAACCAAAAGTACCTTTGTACAATTCAGAAAAGTCATTTCCCTAGCACAGAAGTGCTGACAAATATTTTTTCCCTTTTCCACCACATAGTAAGCAGTGCCCTACCTCCCACATATGTTTTATTTATCCTTTTTTCTTTTCCTAAGACTTTTCTTCATATCATTTCCCTCCTTGGAAATTCACATCTTTACAAATCCTTAATTTTTAGGGGCTTCCAATGAAAAAAGTCCACTTCTCACACTTGTAAAAATCATCTCTGAGTTAACTGAAACATGTTCCCCAGTCATCTATTTTTAACTTGGTTTTTCCACTTGTTTCGAGCACTAAATATATTAAAAATATCTTTCCTCATACATCTTTCCATCAAAGAGGACTCAAACTCTTACTCAATAGTCACAAATATAGTCATTACATACCTTAATAATATCAAGTACAAATTTCCATAAATAGAAATTTATTTTTCAAAGAAATAACATTAAAAATATAATTTTTTAATTCTTGACTATGTCACATGCTCTCCCCCTTAAGTATAACATTGTCCTTATAGTTAGTTTTTCCCTCAATTTATCACTTGGAATAGAGTTGGATAATATTTCATAATTTCATCATCCAGCTCCCAAGTACCCTCATGAGGGCTAAAGTGCTTCCATTGCACTTTTAACTAGGAAATAGCTATGTTTTGATATATTGTTTCTTTTCTGTCTAGAATTCATAGAGTTTCCACTTGGAACTCATCTTTTGGTTCCACTTGCACCATGTTCCAATCAATGATATGAGTAGGATAATGAATATATATTTCTAATAATGAAAATGAAAAACATTATAAACTTATAAATTTTGAGGGAGGGCTAGTTGGTATGCCACTGACCCGATTCAAGTTACAAGTGAGATTTAATAGGTATGAAGTGAGGATATTTACTCAATTTATCAATTACTACCATGATTGAATCATTTTGTCTTTGAGTTTTTGGAAAACCTGTAATGAATTCCATCGAAATAATTTCCCATTTCCATTCCAGTATAGGTAAAGGTTGTAATAGAGCTGCTAGATGTTGATGTTCATCTTTTACCTATTGACAATTTAAGAATTTATATACGTATTCAACTATCTCATAGTTCATATCAGGCCAATACAACTTTTTTCTTAGGGATGTTATCATTTTTTGATATCTTTAATAAACAAAATAGAGTATTTTTATGAAACTCATTCATGATTATCAACTTCAAATCAATAGGATGTGGTATATAAAATATATTTTTGAACCTTAATTTTCTATTCTTGTCGATACTAAAATATGTATTATTCAAATTCCCTTCATTTTTCTGCAATTGATATGTTGTTTTGTTGTCTTCTCCATCATTTTTACTTGCATATTTAATTATGTCCTCCATATCACTTTTTATGTTTTTGATAATGACTTCATATAATTCATTAGTTCTTCAACTTAGTGAATCTACTAACTTATTCTATTTTTCTTTGATGTGTCGCACATCGAAATCAAACTCACTTAGAAAGGCTAACCACCTTTCATGTCATGCATTGAGATCTTGTTTACTAAACAAGTGTTTCACATAATTGTTATCTATTAATTAAAAAAAAATTCTTCCCATTAAATAATGCCCCCAAATTTTTAATGCATGAATTATAACTTCTAATTCCAAATCATGAGTTACGTAGTTTATTTCATGTTTTTTTAATTTATGAGATTCATAGAAAATTATGTATTCATCATGTGTCAATACTCCACCTAATCCTTCTTTAATTGCATCTACATAAAATGTAAAATCTTTATACGGGTTAGCCACTTTAAGGATTGGTGTTGTAGTTAGTAACCCTTTTAATTTATCAAAATTGTCCTTGCATTTTTTAGACCAAATAAATTTTGTTCCATTTTTCTACAAAGGTGTAATAAGATAGGAGATCTTGTAAAATCCTTCAATAAACCTATGGTAATAACCAATAATCCCCATCAATGATCATATGTACACTATGTATTTAGGTATAGGCTATCCCATAATTTCTTTAATCTTTTCAGGGTCTACTGTAATACCATCTTCTGATATCACATGTCCTAGATATTGTAACTTTCTTTGATAGAAATCACATTTATCGAACTTAGCATATAATTTATTCTCTCTTAGAGTTTTTAATTATAACGTTCCTCCTCGTTACAAAGACAACCTCTTATAACAAGTGCAATTTTTTTTTTCTGTGTGTGCGTGTGTACAAGGGTAACAAGACATTATACTCTGCATCGTTACATGACGACGAATCATGACACATACAATTGCGATATCAACATAAAGATCTAAGATTCACAATGACATATTCCAATAATGAACAACAATCAACCGACAATAAAAAGACTGACTACCCATATCTCCTACCTTGCAATGGTTAGGACCTCCAAGACACATCAGCAACGCTCAAGCCCAGGTTCCCATCGATTTTATCCATTTAAGGTCTCAGGGATGACGACTGTTTTGAGGAACATGGAGGTGTCTACATCCATCTCGACACAAGTAGACCAATTCCTACTAAGCTAATGACAAGAGAAATTATCATATCACAATTAACAGAGTTATCTCATAAAGGAAACTTTCAAGGGTGAATTCTTGTTAACTCATTAGATTACTCACTACTATTACCGTATTGCATTGGAAGTGTATTTTTAATCAATCACAAGATATCGACAGTTAATATAACAAGAAAGGCATTTATTATGACAATAATACAACCTTTAATATAACAGCTAACCTGGTTATCACATTAAGGCAGAAGCATTGGTGAGACATTAATAACTCCTCAACTCATTAAATTACTCACCACTTAAAAGTCATTAAGATGCTATTATTCTCCCTTCTTATACCAATTTAATGAGATAGTAAATTCCAAAGGTAAATCTAGCCACAATCACTTTATATTATTATTATAATAGATCCCAAGGGTCCTGAACATTCCCCTCTTCTCAGTAACATGTTATACTTAAAAGAAACCAATTTACATGAACGCTTGTAAGTTGCCAAGAGATAAATCTAAGGGAACTCTGTAACATCATTCCTTATTGTAAGGTTAGCATCCAGGTAGGCCTTAATTCCGTAGTGTGCAATATTAGATTATTAAACAAATCAATATGATGCTAAGTGAAGAAGGATTAAATGAAGGCGAGTAACAACTTCTTCTCACCCACTCTCTCTATATGTCCAAGTGTTACAAATTTAGATCTAGCCATTATATAAACAATATCCCCACAATATTAAGACACTACTCAAATGATATTTAACCATATCCCAAAATTATTAGAATGAGATCCAATTGTATTGAACAATCCTCAAATTATATTAAAAAATGTTCAATTTAGATTGGAACAAGACCCATTATGATAATACCCACTAATCAATTATAAAAACCATGTACCATTTCATGAACTCAAACCCGCGAACAATTTATAATAAAACAAATTTTTTTCTTAACCCAATTAGAAACTATCTAGATTTAAATGAAAGGGAAAGGAATTGTATTAAGTTAGCAGAGAACATTCAACCATTAAAATGAAATATCATAATTCAATGAATCTTAAATATTCGATAAATGCAACTAAGGATTTAATTAACATTAACCTCATCCGTACTAAAATTATCCATTCTTAATGATCGATAAAACAACTCTACATTTTACCACATAGCAATGTCCATCTGCATTAGTTGAAATCAATGAAAGTTTAAGGAGGGAGAACTTTGTTTTCCAGGAACGAAGGTTGCTAGAGATGAAATTACAGAACAATACAACACGAAAATGCTCGACACCCATTGCAGAACGAATTCTCTGAACTAATTTTACAAAACCAGAAATGGCAGTAGATTCATTGCCAGAACGCATTCTAAGAATTAAGCTTTACAAAACGGAATTCCAATACACTCATTGCCAGAATCAATTCTAAGAACAAATTTTACAAAACGAAAATGGAAATACACTCATTGCTAGAACGAATTCTCGAAACTAAATTTTACAAGAACGGAATGCCAATACACTCATTGCGAGAACAAATTCTCAGAACTAAATTTTATAAAATGGAAATTCCAATACACTCATTGCCAGAACAAATTCTCAGAACAAATTTTACAAAACAAAAATGCAAATACACTCATTGCTAGAACGCATTCTCAGAACTAAATTTTACAAAAATGGAATGCCAATACATCCATTACCAGAATGCATATTCAGAACTAAATGTTACAAAAACGGAATGCCAATACACTCATTGCCAAACAAATTTTACAAAACAAAAATGTCAATACACTCATTGCTAGAACGAATTCTCAGAACTAAATTTTACAAAAACGGAATGCCAATACACTCATTGCCAAAACGAATTCTCAGAACTAAATCTTACAAAAACGGAAATGCCAATACACTTATTGCCAGAACAAATTCTCAGAACAAATTTTACAAAATGAAAATGCCAATATACTCATTTCCAGAACGAATTCTCAGAACTAAATTTTACAAAAACAAAATGCCAATACACTCATAGCCATATTTAAAAATGCCCCCAGTCAGATATAAATGCCCACAGTCATATATAAATGCCCACATTAAAACAAAATGCCTATAGTCATATATAAAAACGCCCATAATCATATATCAAAACACCCACCATAATTTATAAACGCTTACATCAATACAAAATGCCCATAGTAATATATAAACGCCCCCATTATTACAAAACTCCCATAGCCATATATAAAAACACCCACGGTCAGATATAAATGACCACAGTCATATATAAATGCCCACATTAAAACAAAATGCCCACAGTGAGATATAAATGTCCACTGTAATTTATAAATGCCTAAAGAACACCAATAAGAAATTGCAGCCAATAGTAAAAGAATGCCAGAGCCAAAGATAACTCATCGAAAGGATTGCATGGTTATAATAGTCTAGGCACAGAAAACAACAACAACGAATCGAGATGATCCAATATTCAACACATCAATCATCATAATAAGGATTCATATACAAATTTAAACAATTTTCCTTTTATTTTTAAACAAACAAACGCACTTGTGTACCTATGACCAACGATGAATAACCCAAAGACGCTATCCCACACTTGAGCTCCATGCCGCTCCTGCTCATCGACTGCGGAGACCTTACCAGTACCTCCTAGCCAAATCTAGGGGAACTTTGTTTCCCCCTTTGCCCCCCAAGCTGCAAAGGGGCCACAAACTATCTAGATGGTACATCTAGCTCCCAGCTCACCTCACAAGGCTGAGCTACCACTCCTATCTGAGCTAGGAAATATCAACTCCTCACAAGTAATCATTCAAGTCACAAATCTAGCAGCGTAATGTTACGCTAATAGCCAATCCCCCCTTTCTTCCTTCTCTTCCCTTTCTTTTATAGAGTTTTAGAAATTCCATCTTTTTCCTAAATCTCATTTAATTTAAGTTTTAAATAATAACTTCTAAAAACTCTCCTTCGTACAAGTGTCATCCATCCCTCACATTTATCCATTAACTATTTTATTTAATTTATTGTCTTAATTCCGTCACCCACCTAGAATTACTCCTATTTTTACTCCTAGGTGTCTCTAGATTCCCTTACATGTTTTAAATATTTTTCCTAAAATGAAGTTGTTAATTTAGTTCAATTTAGAAGGTTCTTTATTGCAGATTCTTTACTAAGTTGAACTCTCTTTTTACCATAAGTTTTGTCTTTCCTTTATTATGTTTCATCAATTCCTTAGTTTCCTAATTTTTATTATTCCCTTGTTTCTCCTTTTCATTAGAGCCAAAAATGGTAGTTGTGCAAATTAACCTCTTTTCCTTTTTATTAATGATTTAGTATCTTTTACACTTTCACAAGTTAAACAATTAAATTCTTCTTTACAATTTTAAATCAACGGATTTTAATTAAATTCTTACTCTCTTCATTTTACCCCAAAAATTTTATGAAGACTAAAAACTATTACTTAAGTGGTTTTTAGTTTAATTTTTAATTTTTTTTACTTTTATAGAGTAATTTTTCCTAAGGTTAGACAAAATTTTACCCCTAGAGAAGTTTTAGACTTAGGACTTAGATTCTAAACTCGGGGACATTTAATTAGGAAAGTTGTTCAAGAATTTATTAATGTGTTAAATGTCCTAGGTCCATCTAGGTTTGTTCCATCATCATCATCAATGCGACGTGCCCTTCAGGACACACTACATTCTCCAAGGGTGCCACTCACCTCTAGTGTTTCTTTTACGTGACGTGCCATTCAGGATGCACCACATGCTCCAAGGGTGCCACTCGCCTCTTGTGTTTCTTTTGCACGACGTACCCTTCAGGATGCACCACATGATCCAAGGGTGCCACTCGCCTCTTGAATAATTGGTAGGCATCAATAACCCTTGGAGTCAACACTCCGCTAGGTGAACTTGTGGGAGACTAAGGGATTCTAAGGAATAAGGCCCCCTCCTTATTGTGTACCCCTTAGAATCATCGCGAGTGATTGTTGCAATCTTCCCTCACAACATCGTGGGTCCTCTCGAACTAGGTAATCGTTAACCTACAGTTCGATCCATGACGGGAGTGCTAGTAGGCTGTGGCAGGGCTACTATCCACACCTCTCCCTAAACCTCTCTGTTAGTCGTGTGTGTGGCCCCTTTACTCTATATGTGAGTCTGGTCAGCAAGCTATCATCAGCCTGCATCATCAACAATCATGTTAGAAGATGTCCACATCATATCTTCAAATCAAATGTAATATCATAGTAATTAAATCAACCCAAATAGCACACTCCCTGACTCAATCTGAAGTTCAAGGGGTTCCATCGATGCGTCATCATCCTGAATGTCCAAAACCCTGCACACTCAGTAAAACCGATTCAATAACACTTGCCTATGTCAATGAAGTAAAACATCATGTCATCTATCATAACGCATCATAACCATGGACAAATTTTTTAATATCATAATAGTCTAGATCACTTGCGGGCAAGTGTCCTCAAAGAATAAGCTTTCTCAGTGCTCCAGAGAGGGATGTTACATACACCCCCTCTTGGTCTAAACTTTGTCCCAAAGTTTCATAGTATAAATGCCGAAATAAGTGTATCATAGTATCATATGTCTATATATCAAACAAAAATGGAAACTATTGGCGCATATCATATGCGTCCTCTCAGGTCGTCGAGTGCGGACTATAATTGTCCCACTGGACCTTGACCTGATCTATCGTTCGACGTCGCAACTGTCGAGCGCGATGACCTAAGATGCAGAACAGATCAGGCATGAGTGCTCCCTTGTCCGATACCTACAAGGAGCTCATGTCAATGACATGTGTAGGATCACTAATATAATGTCTCAAAACAGATACATGAAAAACATTGTACCTACGCCTCAAGGAATGAGGCAAGGCTAGTCGATAGGCCATAGGCCCCTTTATCTCCACAATCTTGAAAGGTCCCAAAAACCTAGGAGATATTTTATCTCCCTTTCCAAACTTGATCGAAGTATTATATGGTTTAACCTGTAAGAAGACTCGATCGTTGACCTCGTAACTATGGTCGACTCAGTGCACATCGACATAACTCTTATGTCAATCCTGCTCTTCTCTAATTCTTTGTCTTATGGTTTACACTTGCTCTTCCATTTCTTGGATCTCTTATGTTCCCACCAGGGCCCTTTTCTCAAGCCGATCCCAACTCAAGGGTGTCTGACATAGTTGCCCGTAAAGAAACATGAAAGGAACCATCTTAATGATGCTCTGGTAACTATTGTTCTAAGTGAACTTTACTAGTGGAAAGATTTTGTTCCCAATGCTCTTGTTGGTCCATCACATACATGTGCAACATGTCTTACAAGGTTTGCTTCGTTTGTTCAGTCTATCTATCAGTCTCTGGGTGATACTTAGTACTAAAGTTAAGTTGGGTTCCCAAGGCCTCTTGGAAACTCATCCAAAATCATCCAGTAAACATCCATCCTTGATCAGATATAATCCTCTTAGGCACGACATGCAGCCTCACAATATCACTGATGAAAAATCTAGCTATGCCAGGTGCTTGATACGTCGTATGCATAGGAATAAAGTGAGCACTGTTCGTCAGAGTGTCTACTACTACAAAAATTGAGTCATGTCACCTATACGTCAATGACAATCCAACAAAAAAATCCATCAAAATAACCTCCCATTTCAATTTCGGAATGGCATGTGGTTGAAGTAATCTTGTTGGGTGTCTATGTTCAGCGTTTACCTACTGGCACTCTAGACATCTAGCCACATAGTTGACTATGTCAGCCTTCATTCCCTTCTAGAAGAATAATGGTTTAAGGTCTGCCCTCATCTTTGTGACTCTCATGTGATCCATGTAAACTCCTCTATGAGCCTCTCTCAGGATCAACATCCTCAACTCATCATTTAGCATTACGTAAATCTGACTTCTAAACCTCAATAACCCATCGATATAAAATGAAAATCTATCATATCATGGTACCAGCATGGTGTTTTGTTCGATAAAACCCTCGACCTCCTTGTACCATTCATCGTCACGTTGTAAAGTGAGAATCTTCTCACGTAGATTCGTCTGAAGAGGTAACACCGAAAATATGTGTGGTCTCTGACTCAAAGAATCACCACTTGGTTCACTGTTCCTTTTATGTAATAAATCTCAAATTCATACTCGCTAAGCAATTCCATCCAATTCCGTTGTCGTGCATTCAGGTCGCTTTGCATAAAAATGTGTTGTAGTCCACAATGGTTAGTCTTTGATTTAATTTTTTTTCCAACAAGGTAGTGTCTCCAAACCTTCAAGGCATATACGATGGCTAATAACTCCAAATCATGCATCACACAGTTATCCTCATGCCTTCTAAGTTTCCTCGAAATGTAAGAAATCACTCTTCCGTCTTGCATCAAGACTGCACCTAAACCTTCCTTGGATGCATCTGTGCATACCAAGAATTCTGTTTCCATGTCAAGGACCTTTAGTATCGGTGTTGTCGTTAACAAATCTTTAAGCTTCTAAAAAGATTCTGTGCATTTCTCGGTCCAAACAAACTTCTTATTTTTCTTCTGCAATTCCGTGTTCAGATTTTCTATCTTAGAAAATCCCTCGAAAAACTGTTGATAGTATCCTACTAAACCGATAAAGCTACACACTTCTGTGACATTAGGCGGCGCAAGCCATTCCATAATAGCCTAGACCTTGGCTGGATCCACAGTGATACCTTCGTTGGAGATGACATGCCCTAAGTAGTGAATCTTTGATTGATCAAAAGAGCATTTAGACAATTTCCCATATATTTTGTGCTCTCGCAAACACTGTAGTACCAAGCGCAAGTGCTCATCATGCTCCTCTATCATATGAGAGTAAATCAAAATATTGTCAATGAACACTTGGACGAACTTGTCCAAGTACTCGCGGAACACCTCGTTCATCAAACTCATAAATACTCCCAGGGCATTTGTTAGTCCAAACAATAAACCAATAAACTCCTAATGTCCAAACCTCATCTTAAAAGCGGTCTTAGGGATGTCATCCTCCTTGATCTATAACTAGTGATATCCTGATCACAAATTGATCTTGGAGAACACCGTTGCACCCTTCATTTGATCGAACGGATCATCAATTCTTGACAAGGGATATTGATTCTTGTTCGTGGCCTTGTTCAGTTGACCGTAGTAGATGAAAAGCCTCCAAGATCCATCATTTTTATGTATGAAAATAACCGGTGCACCCCAAGGTGACACACTAGGATGTATCAGTCTGAGGTCCAACAACTCCTTCAGTTTCATTTTCAACTCTTATAACTCCAGGGTGGACATCCGATAAGGCATTCTTACTATTGGTTCATTCCTCGATTTTAGGTCTATGGTAAACTCCAACTCCCTCTTCGGTGACATCCCAAGTAACTCCTATGGAAACATGTCCACAAAATCTCTTACCACCAGAAGGTGTTCTAGACCTTCTGCTACTCCCTTCTCATTTAGCGCAAGGATCGCATAAAGATTGCACTCCTTGCACATAATATTTCATAACTGTAAGGAAGAGACGAACCTCAGGGAAATTCCCTTGTTCTGTCCTACAATCACACGTCTCTGTCCTTCATCATCAACCAATCTCAACCATTTCATCTTATAGTTGAGTATTGCCTCATGCAATTCCCACAAATCCATATCAATCACGACATAATAAGATCCTAAGATCATTACATACAATTTGGCCCTCATGACAAACTCTCCCAGGTTAAGGGCACAACCCGTAGCCTTCCCTCCAACCTTCTATTTCTCTCTCAATGCCATCTCTATGAAGCTAAACCCATCATGTTCGACCGCCTTCACCTTAATCATTTTTAGCGTTGCACGAGAAATGAAACTCTCGGTAGCACCGGGATCTATCAAAATACTAAGAGTCCGATCAACGACAGTAACTGTCATCTCGAGCATAGTCGGCTAATGCTCTTCCTGGTGGTTATTCACCACTGCATGAATCCGATGGGCTTTTCCCATATCTCCCACTGTAGTGGGTCCGACTGATTCAGACTCTCTAGTCCTCTCCACAGGACAGTCGCACTGGTAGTCTGGCTCGTCACACGTCTAACACCCCTTCTTCAGCCCAATAGTCCTGGTACTCGAAGTAGAAGATGACGGCCCACCAGCCTGGAACCTTGGTCTATTCTGTTGAATAGGTCTAAACTGCTTCTTCTACTGGCGACGCTGCTGCTGATGCTGTGGTCCCCGATAAGGCATCTGCTACTGAGGTGATGGTCGTCAGGGTGTGGTGAAGGTGGATCCCCTCTGGAAGCCACGATATCACAATGTATGTCTCACTGGTGTCTGGTGTTGTCATGTTCCAGATGAAACTTGCCCTAATGGTCTCGCTAGAGTCTTGGTATGACCCCCACTAATAAGCTCCTCCTCTGCTATGATGGCCTTCTGGACGACATCATGCAAGGTTTGAGGCATCAAAATCATAACCTTTGCACGCAGGCTTCTGTTAAGGCCAAACATGAACCTATCGACCTTAATTTTCTTCATGTTAAGATGTGGAGCATACCGGAGCAACTCCATAAAATGTGCCTCATACTTGGGCACCGTACGATCTCCCTGTTGTAAGGCATTGAACTCATTGATTTAACGCTCAATGAATTCCTTTGAAAGGTATCTCTCTCGGAACCGTTCCTCGAACAGTTCCCATGACACGTCTTCGATGGCCATGTTCAGTTGTGGTAGGAGTGTCTTCCACCATAAAACAACGCTCCCCTTTAGTTGAAAGACCACCATGCGAACCTTCATGTTGGAGGTATAATCGTTAAGTGTGAAGCACATTGCCATGTTCTCCAACCATGCCTCGATGACTGCGTCGTTCAGAGAACCAAAGAACTTGGGAAATTTGAACTTCTCGAGTTCAGAGTGAATTTTACCAGTAACGACCAGTGTGTGCGATGGAACCTCAACGGGTGCCGGCACCCTAGCCTCATCTCTGTCCAAATGGCTGATCAATGCCTCGGACATGCGCGGAAAGGATCTCATCATCCCGACTACATCACCAACTGCTATCTGCTCATGTCCAAGAACTTGATCGTCTCCCTGGGCGTTAGACCCCTCTAGCATTGATGCTACTGGGGGCATCGCACCTCCTCCCCTAGCACCCCGTCATCTGCCTCGACGACGCCCTCTAACCATGATTACCTTCACGCACACAATCAACTCATTTAGCAACAGTATAATCAAATCATGTCAACAAAATCCGTAGCATTCCCAAGTTGTAGGTCGAACCTACTCTAATACCATATGTAACGTTCCTCCTCGTTATGAAGACAACCTCTTATAACAAGTGCAATTTTTTTTTTGTGTGTGTGCATGTGTACAAGGGTAACAAGACATTATACTATGCGCCATCACATGGCGACGAATCATGACGCATACAACTACGATATCAACATAAAGATCTAAGATGCACAACGACATCTGTCAGTAATGAACAACAATCAACCGACAATAAAAAGACTGACTACCCATCCGCCCTACCCTACAATGGTTAGGACCTCCAAGACACATAAGCAACATTGAAGCCTAGGTTCCCATCAATTTTAACCATTTAAGGTCTTAGGGCTGGCAATTGTTCTGAGGAACATGGACGTGTCTAGATCCTCCTCGATGCAAGTAGACCAATTCCTACTAAGCTAATGAAAAGACAAATCATCAATATCACAATTAAAAAAGTTATCTCATAAAGGAAACTTTCAAGGGTGAATTCCTGTTAACTCATTAGATTACTCACTACTATTACCATATTGCATTGGAAGTGTATTTTTAATCAATCACAAGATATTGACAGTTAATATAACAAGTAAGGCATTTATTATGACAATAATACAACCTTTAATATAACAGCTAACCTGGTTATCACATTAAGGCGGAAGCATTAGTGAGACATTAACAACTCCTCAACTCATTAAATTACTCACCACTTAAAAGTCATTAAGAAACTACTATCCTCCCTTCTTATACAAATTTAATGAGATACTAAATTCCAAAGGTAAGTCTAGCCACAATCCCTTTCTATTATTATTATAATACATCCCAAGGGTCTTGAACATTCCCCTCTTCTTAGTAACAGGTTATACTTAAAAGAAGCCAATTTACATGAATGCTTGTAAGTTGCCAAGAGATAAATCTAAGGGAACTCTATAACATCATTCCTTATTGTAAGGTTAGCATCCAGGTAGGCCTTAATTTTGTAGTGTGCAATATCAAATTATTAAGAAAATCAATATGATTCTAAGTGAAGAAGGATTAAATGAAGGCGAGTAACAACTTCTTCTCACCCACTCTCTCTATATGTCCAAGTGTTACAAATTTAGATCTGGCCATTAAATAAACAATATCCCCACTATATTAAGACACTACTCAAATGATATTTAACCATATCCCAAAAGTATTAGAACGAGATCCAATTGTATTGAACAATCCTCAAATTATATTAAACAATGTTCAATTTAGATTAGAACAAGACCCATTACGACAATACCCACTAATCAATTATAAAAACCATGCACCATTTCATGAACCCAAACCCGCAAACAATTTATAATAATAATAAAATTCTTCTTAACCCAATTAGAAACTATCTAGATTTAAATGAAAGGGCAAGGAACTGCATTAAGTTAACAAAAAACATTCAACCATTAAAATGAAATATCATAATTCAATGAGACTTAAATATTTGATAAACACAACTAAGGATTTAATTAACATTAGCCTCATCCGTAATTAAATTATCCATTCTTAATGATCAATAAAACAACTCTACATTTTACCACACATCAATGTCCATCTAAATTAGTTGAAATCAATGAAATTTTAAGGAGGGAGAACTTTGTTTTCCAGGGACAGAGGTTGCCAGAGACAAAATTACAGAACAATACAACACGAAAATGCCTGACACCCATTGCAGAACGAATTCTCTGAACTAATTTTACAAAAACGGAAATGCCAATACACTCATTGCCATAATGCATTCTTGGAAATAAATTTTACAAAACGGAATGCCAATACACTCATTGCCAGAATGAATTCTCAGAACAAATTTTACAAAATGAAAATGCCAATACACTCATTGCCAAAAAAAATTCTCATAACTAAATTTTACAAAAATGGAATGGAAATACACCCATTGCCAGAACGAATTCTGAGAAATAAATTTTACAAAATGGAAATGCCAATACACTCATTGTCAGAACGAACTCTCAGAAAAAATTTTACAAAACAAAAATGCCAATACACTCATTGCCAAAACGAATTCTCAGAACTAAATTTTACAAAAATGGAATGCCAATACACCCATTGCCAGAACGCATACTCAGAACTAAATTTTACAAAATCGGAATGCCAATACACTCATTGCCAGAACGATTTCTCAAAATAAATTTTACAAAATGAAAATGTCAATACATTCATTGCCAGAACCAATTCTCATAACTAAACTTTACAAAAAAGGAATGTCAATACACTCATTGCCAGAACGAATTCTCAGAAATAAATTTTACAAAAACGGAAATGCCAATACACTCATTGCCAGAATGAATTCTCAGAAAAAAATTTACAAAACAAAAATGCCAATACGCTCATTGCCAGAACGAATTCTGAGAACTAAGTTTTACAAAAATAGAATGCCAATACACTCATAGCCATATTTAAAAACACCACCAGTCAGATATAAACGCCCACAGTCATATATAAATGCCCACATTAAAACAAAATGCCCACAATCATATATAAAAACGCCCACCACAATTTATAAATGCCTACAGCAATAAAAAATGCCCATAGTAATATATAAACGTCCCCATTATTACAAAACACCCATAGCCATATATAAAAATGCCTACATTCAGATATAAACACCCACAGTCATATATAAATGCCCACATTAAAACAAAACGCCTACAGTAAGATATAAACACCAACCATAATTTATAAACGCCTAAAAAACACCAATAAGAAATTGCAGCCAATAGTAAGAGAATGCCAGAGCCAAGGATAACTCATCAAAAGGATTGCAGGGTTAGAACAGTCTAGGCGCAGAAAATAACAACAAGGAAACATGATGATCCAAAATTCAACACATCAATCATCATCATAAGGATTCATATACAACTTTAAACAATTTTTCTTTTATTCTTAAACAAACAAACGCACTTGTGTACCTGTGATCAACGACGAATAACTTGAAGATGCTATCCCGCACTTCAGCTCCGTGCCGCTCCCGCTCGCCAACCGTCGAGACCTCACCGGTACCTCCCAACCAACGCTAGGGGTAATTTGCTTCCCCCTTAGCCCCCCGAGACACAAAGAGGCCACAAACTATCTAGATGGTACATCTATCTCTCAGCTCGCCTCGCAAGGCCGAGCTGCCACTCCTATCCGAGCTGGGAAATCCCAACTCCCCAAAAGTAATCAGTCAATTCACAAATCGAGCAGCATAACATTACACTAACAACTGATCCCCCCTTTCTTCCTTCTCTTCCCTTTCTTTTATAGAGTTTTAGAACTTCCATCTTTTTCCTAAATCTCATTTAATTTATGTTTTAAATAATAACTTCTAAAAACTCTCCTTCGTACAAGTGTCATCCATCCCCCACGTTTCTCCATTAACTATTTTCGTTAATTTATTAAATTGTCTTAATTCCATCACCCACCTAGAGTTACTCCTAGGTGTCCCTAGATTTGCTTACAGGTTTTAAATACTTTCCCTAAAATGAAGTTGTTAATTTAGTTCAATTTAGAAGGTCCTTTATTGCAGATTCTTTACTAAGTTGACCTCAATTTTTACCATAAGTTCCCTCTTTCCTTTATTATGTTTTCTCCATTCCTTAGTTTCCTAATTTTTATTATTCCTTTCTTTCCCCTTTTCATTAGAGCCAAAAATGGCAGTTGTGCAAATTAAGCTCTTTTCCTTTTAATTAATGATTTAGTATCTTTTACACTTTCACAAGTTAAACAATTAAATTCTTCTTTACAATTTTAAATCCACATATTTTAATTAAATTCTTACTCTCTTCATTTTACCCCAAAAATTTTATGAAGACTAAAAACTATTACTTAAGTGGTTTTTAGTTTAATTTTTTTTTTTTTACTTTTATAGCGTAACTTTTCTTAAGGTTAGACAAAATTTTACCCCCAGAGAAGTTGTAGACTTAGGACTTAGATTTTGAACTAGGCGACATTTAATTAGCGAAGTTGTTCAAGAATTTATTAATGTGTTAAATGTCATAGGGCCATCTAGGGTTTTTCCTTCATCATCATCAACGCGACGTGTCCTTCAGGACACACTACATTCTCCAACGGTGCCACTTGCCTCTAGTGTTTATTTTGCACGACGTGCCCTTCAGGATGCACCAAAATGCTCCAAGGGTGCCAATCGCCTCTTGTCTTTCTTTTGCATGACGTGCCCTTTAGAATGCACCACGTGCTCCAAGGGTGCCACTCACCTCTTGACTGATTGGTAGACATCAATAACCTCTAGAATCAACACTCCGCTAGGTGAACTTGTGGGAGACTAACGGCTTCTAAGGAATAATTCCCTCTCCTTATTGCACGCCCCTTAGAATCATTGCGAGCGACTATTGTAGTCTGCCCTCGCGACATCGTGGGTCCTCTCGAACTAGGTAATCGTTAACATACAGTTTAAGTCACGACAGAAGTGCTAGTAGGTTGTGGCATGGCTGCTATCCATGCCTCCCCCTAAACCTCTCTGGTAGTCATGTGTGTGGTCCCTTTACTCCTTGTGTGAGTTTGGTCGGTAAGCTATTGTTAGCTTGCATCATCAACAATCATGTCAAAACATGTTAACATTATATCATCAAATCAAATGTAATAGCACGGTAAATAAATCAACCCAAATAGCACACTCCATGACTCAATCCGAAGTCCAATGGGTTCCATCGATGCCTCGGCATCCTCAAGGTCCAACACCCTGCACACTCAGTAAAACAAAGTCAATAGCAGCTGCCTTTGTCAATGCAGTAAAAAATCATGTCATCTATCATAAGGCATCATAATCAGGACAAATGTTTTAATATCATAATAGTCTGGATCACTTGCGAGTAAGTGTCCTCAAAAAATAAGTTTTCTTAGTGTGCCAGAGCGGGATGTTACATTAATACTATTTTAAAGTGGTTTTCATGTTCTTATTCATACTTTTAGTATATTAATATATCATCAATAAAGATCATTACAAATCTATCCAAGTATTGGTTGAATATATTGTTCATTAGACACCAAAGTTGTTGGTGTGTTAATAACTCCAAATTGGATTACGACAAATTCGTAATGTCCATAAGGTGTCCTAAAATATGTTTTATTTATGTCTTCATATTTGATTTTGATTTGATGATAACCAGATCTTAAGTCTAGTTTAGAGAATATTTTTGCTCCTCCAACATGATCAAATAAATCATTAATCCTGGGTAGAGGGTACATGTTTTAAATCATCATTTTATTTAATTGATGATATTCAATATCTAATCTTAGTGTTCCATATTTATTTTTAACAAATAATATTGGTGCTC
>JZKD02S1638433.1:285042-309617 GCA_000966675.3 Picea glauca
GGGGAGTCTAGAATGGAATCTTCCCTCTGGCAGGTCCCTTGTTATACATGGTGTCAATCTATTTTCCTGAAGTCCCATCACCATCTGCTATGTGACAGAATTTCCATCACTTATGGATGTCACCTCCCACTTGGTCCACTTGTTCCACTTGTTCCCGGGTCAGTCACATCCCATAACTGTTATCAGTCCCCTTCCCCTTTTCACTCATGGAAATCCCCTTATTGCAACTCCTTCCTCCAATCCATTTCCACCACATCACTAGTCCATATATTTCGTCCACCGTCACCTGCCATCTCACCCCAAAATGAACCGTTGTCCATTTATTACTGGATAACCTATCCGTTATCCAGCTGACCTGTCTCCCATGCCCAACCGATCCCATTTTTAAATAAAACTACCATTTTGCCTACTTTCGTTGTTCACTCGTTGCACCAGAGAAACTCATCGACGTCTCCTCTGTTACATCCTGTCACCTTCATCCACAGTCATTCGACCCCACTAACTTTGTTTTTATTGCAGGTATTGTCACAGAAATGGCACCAAAGCCTAGACAAGCAGAAGGAGAGGAGAATCTGTTTCTCCCGCCTCTTGTCGACCTAGAAAAAATCCCACTGGTCGACAAAGACTGGTTAATTGCAGACACCAAATGAGATTTTGATTTCTTGGACTTCCAATCATGGATCAAGGAGGTATTCCTGGACCAGAGCAATGAAATTGGACTCTGGGAGTCCAATTTACCCCTTTACCTCTTTCCCCAGATCGACCATTTTCCCAAGTTGATGCTTAAATGTCAAGCTCACTATATTCCTGGACAAATTTCCATCATCTCCTCATCCCGAGACACAATGTTCCTCATTAGGCCAGAAGACATAGACCAGATGATGCAAATTCCCTGTGCCAACTCTGCTTCTCCTTTCAACTTGGAAATCCTTACAGAGTTGTATCAGAAGATGACTTTTCCCTAGAGGACTCGAATATTTGAGCTTTTCCTTCCCACCTCCACTCAATTCCCTTCCACAAAACCCCCTTACTCATCATCCATGTTCTCCACTAAGGGAAACTAGGTCATTTCTTCCCTTTGTGCTTTGCTAGGTTACTATTCCGACCAGTGGGTAGATGAGCCCATTCTGGGTTTTCTATCTATTTTCTCCACTGATGAAAATCCCACCACCTAGTTTGATTTCAACACCTTCTTGGCAGACAATATTCACGAACAGTTCATGAATTTTGGCACGGAAGGCATGTTTAGATACTCGTGTATATTGGAATACATGTTTGTTTTCTTTCAAGAAGAAAAAATTGTTTTTTCCATGCAAAAGATGGACACAGATGGAAGGCCTCAAGCAACCACAACACGGACCTCTTTGTTGAAGCATAACTCCATAGAGTATAGCTTCAATATGTTCATCGACCTTTTATACCACCCTGTGGTAAGCATGCTGAGCGGTAGGCTCGAGCCTCAAATAAATGACAAAGTCCAGAGGATCCTGCACCTCTCGAACAACACAAAATCAAGGGACTGGTACCTATACCAAAACCATACCAAGATCAGAGTATACGGGTGTGATTTGGAACCCTATAAGCTACCCAAGTATGTGTCAGTTAGAATCTTTGCATTAGAGTATATAAGACATATCATGAATTCAGATGATATCCATTTTGTATCTCTGAAGAAAAAGCAGCAACTTCGAATCAAGGAGCAGATTGGCTCCTTCATCTGCAATAGTCAGGGCGTCGGGGAAGAAGCTGACAAAATGTTGAAAGAAATGAAGTTCTTTATGAGCTTCCCATGGCTCTATGATCCTTATGGGATCATCTCAGAGATGAGAATAAAGAACAAGAACATCCCGTATGTTCATGTGTCCAAGCCCGAAATTGAAAAATTTGCCAGTCAAACAGTGTGGGTGGCTGACACCTTGGTCGAAGTGGAACATCAGGTTCCTCTGACCACTGTTCCACCAACGACCATGCCACAGGTCCCTAAGGAAAAAAGGCCTCGACATAATTTATCTCTTCCTGTCACGGAGGTATCTTCCGAAGAGTTCCAGTTGCACACTAAAAGGCCCAAGATAGTTTCAGTTCCTGGTTCGACTCGAGAAACAGAAACCCTGCCTACCACAGTGAATAATTATATCATTCCACCCTTTGGTTTGAGCCTTCATAATGAAATCACCCCAGTTGTGCCGAAGAAATCCACAGACTCCCCACTGGATACTCAGCCAGGAAAGACTGGGCCCAAGTTGAGCATTTTCGAGAAGTATGAGCCGATTAAGAAAAAGAACCAGACCCTTACCAGTAGTACTTCAGCTCAGTTTTAGAAGTAGACGTTGATTGCGTAACATAGGTTATTGTCTGCATTTGACACAGAAAAGGGCAGGATGCACATGGACTTCCTCCAGGCACAGGTACCAAACCCCAAGACGATCACGAACTACAAGAGGGCCACCTTCGAATTCCAAACGAAGGACGTGCACCCAGTATATCAAATGGATCTACACAAGCAGACAGGGGAGATGGTATTCCGTACATTGGTGCATTCTTCCACTTCTGTAGCAAAATTACAGGTATCACTGAACAACGCTCAAATGCAACTCAAGATGGAGAAGATTTCATCCTTCGCAAAGGACAACATAGTCAAAACTTTGGAGGAGATTGTCCTCAAGATCGGCTATGACCCCTCCAACTTCAAAGCAATGATGGAAATGATAAAGAAGAAGAATGAGGATATAGAATCCTTGAGGAAACAACTGAAACTCCCAACCAAAGAGGACTCACAGGCAAAGGAGATAGGAGAGAAAGAAGGCGAAAAGGATGAAATGTTCAAGCTACTCAAGGAGTAGAATGCACAACTCAAAGAAATGGAAGCTGAGATGGAGAGATTATTAAAAGAGAAGGAACAAAGGAATCCAATGGAGGTCATTCCATTGACTTCCATCCCAATTTTAGGAACAATCCCAACAACAGTGACAAAAGCTCCGTCCATGACTCCATCGACACCTCAGGAGAAGACAATCGAGCTGGCTGAGTCTATGGAAAGGATGAACCTGCAGGAGACAGAGATCATCAAGATTAAAAAGGAATTTGAGAACCTGTAGGAACTCAAATATTCTTTCCAGACTAGCCTATCCAAGGAAAATAAGGTAACAGAGAAGCTCAAACAAGAGTTACAGTAGCTCCAAAAACAAACAGTGGCAGGAAAGATATCGGCTGAGGTTAAAGAGACTGTATGGACAGACATTACTAAGTCCATAAATGAGATATGGTCTATGATCCAAATCATGTTTGAGCAGAATGATTTGGTCCAGATGAGAAAACAGGCCATCGAAAAGATCAGAGTAGAATTGGGGGAGATGCCAACACAGGCGAATGATATAATCAAGTTTCTCAATTCTAAGACCAGGGAAGAGCTAGAAGAGCTAGAAGAGCTGAAGATTGAGGACAGAACAGAGACCATCCTTGAGGTCAAAAGAGTTTTGACCAAGTGAGGATTAATGCTTCAATTGGAAGAAAAGGTTCAAACCATGGACCTAGTGGTACAAATATTCTTCAGCAAGATTGAGGCTCTCCAGAAGAAGGGCCTACCTGGTCTGAAGGTTATTAATGATAAACTGATGACACTTCCAGATTACAGGAAGAGATTGGCTGAGGTGTCTAAGGACAGTTCAAAGTTTGATGGCATACAAGGGAGCATTACTGGAAAATCATTCATGGATGCCCTTTAATGGGACATTAGTATCCAACACAATATTCGATACATATTCCTCACCAAGCCTACATTCGCCAAGTATACAGAAATGGATGAAGTGTATCGAAGACTACTCAAATTCACTGTGCCTAGTCATCTCAGATGGGAGGAACTCTACGATCTGCTCGATTAGAATATGAGTTGTCTAGGTCTAGTCACCTGACCAGTTAGACGAGGTCGTGCAAAGGCTTCATCAATGGTTTACCCAGAAATCAACGTGCAGTTTCACCAAGTCATCAAGTAGTTCCGAGATTTAAGAGATTTGTTAAATTAGTTAGGCTAAAAATAGAAGTAGCACGTCCTGATCATTTACGATAGGAACGTTTTTAATTTGAGTTATAAATACTTCACCTTTCGAAGTATTGGGGGTTGTTGATATTCACACCCTGACGCTATCAGACTGTAACATTTTTGAAGAGATCTGCCATTAATAAAAAGGAGGCACTTTTACATGATTATTGCATGTATTCACTAGTGATGTTTATTCTGTAAGTTAAATGTTATTCTTGCTTTGTGATCATATTGTTTTCTGAAACTAATCTTTAAGAGTAACGAATGTTGCAGGATTTATCTTGGATACCCTGTTTTTGACTCGAAAGATTTTAGTGTTTATCTTCTGGTGTTTTCAATTAAGAAATTCTTAACTACTTCTTAGTTGAATTTATCTTTCTCATCTTTTCTTCTGTCAATCATTTAAGATACTAAAAGATCCAGTGAGTATATTATCTCGCCCCGTAGAAGTCTTCTTTCACATTTTTTGTTTGTATCTCATATTCATTAAAGCACAGACCCCATAGCCCAATGGATGTGTAGACTATGTCAACCAATTTATAAAACACTCTTACAAAAAAAATGACCTATTTCTTTATCTAGCCTAATATCTAAAATTGGAAACCTAGATAAATCATATAGAGAGATCCCTCTCTGAAACTAGAAGGGCTAGATCCCAGCTTTAAAAGTGGTTGGATAAAGTTACCTTTGTAGATTTCTCCTGTTTCAACCTCTAGGAAATTTACCAAGTGCTCACATAGTGGCGACTCCACTCGGGATGAACTAAAAATTGATAATTTTATGTTTTCTTTTCCCTAAAAAGAAAGTTTTTTCTTGAAATATTGCAAAATTTGAGAAGAAAGTAATGTTTAGAGGTTGATTAAACTTTGTACAAATTATTTTCTGACTTATAAAACTAAAAGATATATATATTAAAAACCAAAAAGAATTATGTCTCCCAAAAAAGTTTATACTCGATCTCATCCAGACCCAGAACCCGCGATAGTAACAGATAACCCCAAACAGTTGCTCAGAAAATAGACCTCAGCTGAAAGCTGAGTGAGTCATATTCCCCTTCATATGTCCCTTTCCTTTTCAGGGAAACCTGTTACCTCTCAAAGCCCTAACCGTGGCACCTTTCCACAGCAAAGCATGGTGAGAACATGGTCCGACAACTTTGTGACTGGAATCATCTTTGAGCCAACTATTTCTCAAACCCGAACCCCCAAAGTTTTGTCTCCTGCCACTAAACCACAAATCACTCCCTCAGTACTATCCAGTCCATCCTCGTCCTCGTCTTCAGTCGCTACCACGCCGATCATCTAGGTTGTCGTACCACCTCCTCCACCCATCATGGAAGCTTGATATGCTCCTTTGGTGTTGGTTGCACCGCTACATGCCATGCCCCAAGACTATCAAACAAGACTCCCACAGTTCGATGCAATAGGACCTTTAAATGCCCAACAACATGTTTACAAAATGAATGATTATTTTGACTTGCAAGAAGTTGATGAGGCTGACGTTCAAATGAGATTGTTTGCCCAAAGTTTGATAGGTGACGTCAAGAAATGGTAAAAATATTTACCTATCGCCTCATTCCCTGACCTTGTCGCGTTCCAAAGGAGTTTTCTTGACAGATGGGAGGTAAAGAAAAACCCTCTCCAAATATTGTCAAAGTACGAGAATATAAGAAGAAATCAAGATGAGACGGTACAAGATTACTGCACCCGTTTCAATAACCTGTACAATGCAATTCCATCCGAAATCAAACGTCCACAGGGAATGGTGTTGATAAAATTCCCTGATGGTTTTGATGACGATATGTCATACCAGCTAAGAGAAAAAATTCTACCACCCTGGCTGACATGCAGAAAAGTGCTATAAGTGTGGAGGCCAATCTGTTGGCAAAAAGGGCACGCCAAAGGTAAGAAAGGAGAGTCACGATCAAAGAAGAACCTTCCACATCAAACTTAGGTTCCAAATTGGATTCTTTGGCCAGAGCAGTGGTAAGAATGATGGAAAGACTTACTGTGTCAGACATAAATCCTCCAAGAGAAAACCCACGAGCTCCCCAGGTTCGTAACCCTAACTTTAGGAGAAGCCCTCCTCAAATCAGATAGAGAGATCCTAGGGATCAAAGGGAGAAAAGGGGTCCAGATCATCATATCAGACCTCCCCTCCAAGAAAACTATGCTGATGAATGGGAGGAAGTGATTGAGGAATTGGAGGACACTCACATCAATCTCATGGGAATTCATGACAGCGAAGCTATTTTCCTTACCCAAGAAGAGCAAGAACTCTTTCTTCTCAATCAAACTAAAGTAAGTGAAGAAGATGAAGATGCAGAAAAATAGGCCTTCTAAAATGCTATTTTGGAGGTACACCGACAGTAAAAGACCACTGAAACAAAGAAGGTAGTCGAAACCAAGAAGACCGCTGAGCCATCTGCCAAGAAGATTCCTGAGAAGAATACTGCTGAGAAGATTCCTGAGAAGAGTAATGTCGATGCTCCCATGAAGAAAAACCTTACCATTTTGAAAAGGTCATCACAGCTCAAGGTTATACCTATCAATCCACCAAGTACTTATGGACAGAAGAATATGGTGGACAAATCAGAATTGATGAGCCAAGGCAGATCCCCTACACCTTTCAGCCTTGAGGGGGAATTGGCCAACGTAAAAATTCCCATCCCACTTATCGAGTTGATGGACAAAGACATTTATCGTTCACAGGTGATTAAAGCACTGACCATTGAACCTGACATAGGCACGAAGGCCTTGACCATTGGATCAACAAATCAGTCAAACACTGTGAACCTTACTGATGATCAACCCAAACTTTTGTTCGGACCTGAAGTAGATGGTCGAGATGATACTGGTGAGGTCACTCCCTTTTACATCAGTCTAAACATACATGATCTGATCTTACATAATGTTATGCTGGATTCAGGTGCTTCCCACAATCTGATGCCCAAAGATGTAATGGAGAAACTGGGACTGGAGGTTACCAGACCTTATAAGGATTTACACTCATTCGAATCCAATAAAGTCAGATGTATTGGTTTGATCAAGGACCTATGCATCACCTTGGTTCACATTCCTGCTACGAGCATGGTAATGGATGTGGTAGTTGTAGACATCCCACCTAAGTATGGAATGTTTCTATCCCGGTCATGGGGGGCTAAGCTGAGAGGTGCGTTGCAGTTAGACATGTCTTATACCACTATCCCAGTTTTCGAGCAACAAAGAAGGTTATAAAGAGAAACATTGATGAATTACATGTTCAGTATCCAAGAAAAACCATGGAACTACCCCCTTTACTCGACGCATTTTGACTTGGATTCGTTTATCTTGTACAATGTTGTTGACATGGGAGAGCAAGATACTCAGCTGGTGGAAGATACATCTAGTCCAGATGAAATCCAAGAAATTGTTGAGGTAGAAAGGATGAAGAACGTGATAACTGAAGAGTTACCTGTTGATTTCTAGAGCATGGATTTTGATGGAGCAGTGAGAAAAGAAGGATCTGGAGCAGGAGTCTAGCTACACAATCATAGAAACAGGTATTCAGAAAATCATTCTTACAAATTAAATTTCCAATGCACTAACAATATTGCTGAGTATGAAGCCTTGATGCTCAGTCTAAAGCTTTTGAAAAAAGTTGGTGATAAACAAATAATGGTAAGAGGTGACTCTGAATTGATAATCAAAAAAATCAAAGGTGAGTACTCTGCAAAACACCCACATCCTAGAGATTATAGGAACATTGTTCTTGATGCCTTGAGATGTTTCACTGAAGTTGACTTGCAGGTAATGCTGAAGGGACAAAACATTTTGGCAGAAGGATTGGCTACGTCGGCAGCCACCTGTAAGATCCCTTTCCGCTCGACTCGTCCATACACTGTTGAGGTGAAATGCAGACCAACTATTCCCGACAATATCAGTTACTGGCAAGTGTTTGTCAATGATGATCAAATGGAATATTTTTTGAAGTGTAAAAATGATTTTGAATGTACTAATATAGATTTAGAGAATGAAGATGAAAATGTAAATAGTTCTGATTTTGAAATCGGTAGTGTAAATAGCGTAGATTCAGGAGATTTAGGTGATGACGAAATGGCTGCTGATGTTTTACAGTTGAAAATAAATGTGTTGCCTAGGGGTCTAGTTCCTTTAGAGGACTTGTTTGACTTTAACGACGTAGCCAAAAAACTGAAAATCGAAGCCCACAGACAAGAGGTAGAAGACTGTAATATAGGGACTGAAGAGAAACCTAGGATAGTCAAGCTATCTAAATCATTACCCACAGAGAAAAAACTCAAATACATTGAGCTGTTCAAAGAATATTCGAATGTCTTTGCATGGGGCTATGAAGATTTGAGAGCCTATGATACCAGCATCATACAACACAAGATTCTAATAAAAGAAGACCAAAAACCGTTTAGGAAGAAACTTAGGAGGATAAATCCCAAGTTGCTCCTTCTGATAGAAAAGGAAATCAAGAAAATGTACGATGCCAAGATCATAGTTCCATTGCATTTTTCCAAGTGGGTCTCTAATTTGGTCCCTACACGTAAGAAAACCAAGGAAATCAGACTCTGCATAGATTTCCAAAATCTGAATAAAGTCTCCCTTGCCGAAAATGGACCACATCCTGCAAAGGGTGATCAGGTTACTAGCAGGTCTTAGTTCACCCGGATGACCAAGAAAAAACCTCTTTCACCACACCATGGGGTACTTTCATGTATGTGAAAATGCATTTTGGTCTTATGAACACAGAAGCCACGTTCCAGAGGGCAATGGATATCACCTTCATGGAAGAATCGAGTAAGTTTATTGTCGTCTATTTAGATGATGTAACTATGTTTTCCCGATATGATGATGAACACCTAAGACACCTCAGACGAGTCTTTGAGAAATGTAAGAGGTTTGAGATTTCTTTAAATCCTAAGAAGAGTCTTTTCGGGTTAGAAGAAGGAAAACTGTTGGGACACATCATCTCCAAATATGGAATCAAAATAGACCCCAGCAGAATCGAGGCCATACAAAAATTAGAACACCCAAAAAACCTCAAAGAACTACAGTCTTTTATCGGAATAATTAACTTTCTACGAAGATTAATTCCTAATCTGGCAGAACTCGTCCGAAACATTACAAACATGCTTAAATAAGACGTAAAAATAAAATGGGACTCTGAGTCTTGACAGTCTTTCGATCAAGTCAAACGAGCACTCACAGAAGCCCTAGTTTTGATCAGTCCTGATTTTACTAAATATTTCTATCTCTTTTCTTTCGCTTTCGAAGATACTATAGCAGCGGTGTTACTACAAAAGAACAACGAAGGGTATGAACAACCCATAGCGTTCTTTAGCAAAGCATTAAGGGACGTTGCTCTAAATTACAAGATAATGGAGAAACAAGCTTTTGCTTTGGTAAAAGCCATAAAAGACTTTAGGGTCTACATTCTCCATTCCCACACCATAGCTTATGTTCTGAATGTGGTAGTAAAGGACATCTTGACACAGGACAACCCTGATGGAAGAAGGGGAAAATGAATTTCTATCATTTTAGAATACGATATAGAGATTAATCCCACAAAACTAATCAAAGGTCAAGGCCTTGCTAAATTAATGGTTGAATCTAACTTTCATGCTCTTGACATTAATTTTCTAGATGTGGTAGATGAATAGGGAGAGATAGCGACTCCAAATGTGAGAGAGGTATTTCTCAACTCTCCATGGTACATAGACCATATATTCATTTTGCAAAATCTACAAGCTCCCCCTGGTTTGACTAAGACTAAAGCTAGATTTTTAAAGTTGAAAGCCTTAAAATTCTGTATTATGGAAGGCAATTTGTATTGGAAAGATCCTGGAGGCATCCTATTAAATTTTTTATTGAAATATGAAGCAGATAAAGTGTTACAGGAGTTTCATGCAGGAGAATGTGGTGGCCATCTGAACTGGAAGGCCACAGCCAACAAAATACTCAGGGTTGGATTCTATTGGCCCACCCTATTCGCTGATGTACATCATAAAGTGGCTGCATGTCATCAATGTCAGATGTTTGAAGGTAAAAGAAAACTTCTCCCTCTACCTATGAAACTGATCTCAGTTGAGGCCCCTTTCCAACAATGGGGACTGGACTTCATTAGAGAATACACCCCCCTTCTTCAGGCCAGGATAGGTGGATTCTCACTGCCATTGATTATTTTACCAAATGGATTGAAGCAGTACCATGCAGGCAAGACGCTGACTCTGTTTTTATCAAATTCCTTGAAAATAATATTTTGGCTCGCTTTGGATGTCCTAGAAAGATCATAACTGACAATGCAGTTGCCTTTTGGTCGAAGAAACTCATAGATTTCTGCAACCAGTATCACATTGATTTGGGGCATTCCATAGCATACTACCCTCATGGGAATGGGCTGGTGGAATCTTCAATCAAAACCTTGGTAAATATCATCAAGAAAACATTACAGGAAAATAATAAATCATGGCACAACAAGTTGGTGTTTGCATTATGGGCTAACAGACTGACCACCAAAAGGTCGATTGGTATGTCACCATACCAGCTGGTCTATGGTACAGAGGTAGTTTTCCCCACTTCTTTAGGAGTCCCTGTCATGAAGTTTCTTCAAGATGTAGAAGCTGAGCCAAATGACTCACAGAGAAGGATCAACCAGATGATCCATTTGCAGCAAACTAGGGAAGAAGTTTTCAACAAAACACAGGCCATCCAAGAAAACATCAAGAATATCTTTGACAAATGAACCAAGGAGGATGATTTTGAGCTAGGAGATTTGTTGTTGAGATGGGATGCCAGAAATGAAGACAAGGGAAAGCATGGGAAATTTGACAGTCTGTGGACAGGACCATACATGATCCAAGCTTTCATGGGAAGCAATGCTTTATTGCTAAATAACGTTGATGGGACAGATCTGCCAGGAGGACTTGTGAATGGCAGAATGCTGAAACATTATGTGCCACATCAGTAGAAGATTCAAGTTTTCACTCTCCATTGTACATACCATTTTAATTTTCATTTTTCACTTTCATTTTCTGAGTGAAGAACATTAGTCAGTTGGTTGAAGCCCGAAGAGAAGGCCCTAAGCTGGTGATCATTGTTTTTCCATTTTTGAGAATAAAACCAATGAAGTATACTAGGCAACAATGTTCAGGATGATAGGAACTAGGATTCTTGTCACTTCACAAGGCAAGTACCATCCGCAGGTGAAGTCACTGTTATCACCCTATAAGTTATAGGATCAATTGGTGACTTGGATATTATCTGTCTCTAGCGTTTTTTTGACAAATGATTTTTCATTCTGCAAATAATTTGATAAAAAAAAAATAATAATAAATAAATAAATAAAAAGAAAGAAAGAAAAGGAGGGCATAAAAGAATTGAAATAAAATCCCCATGCAATAATAGTAACTTGGTCCATACCTTTCAAGCATGGCCAAGTTCTTTTTAAATTTGATGTTGATAGCGTAGTGAATGATTTGGCTAAATAGTTTAATCTTAGCCAAAGTGTCTAGGTTAGATTAGTGAATAAATCTGGCTAGGCTGTCTAATCCTGGTTAGATAGCCCTAGGGTAGAGTAATTTCTTAACCCAACAGTTTAATCTGGGTTAACTGTCATACGAAACTAGGTTAGAACATAGGTTAGTGGCATTGTTTCTTCGTTCCAATAAAGCCAGCTTGATGTAATTTTTGCACCATGTTTCAAATTCTTAAAAGATAGTTTGGTCAAAGCCCCATGGTGGTGTCTATTTGAAAAGTTTGGGAAAAAACCCATAAAAGGCCTTTATCCTAAGTTTTCCCAGCGCATGTGTTCTCCGCTCGAAATTTATACCCCCTGCATATATCAAGAGTCTTGATCACGGTGCCCAGATCTACGGTACACATATCATTCCAGACCCCTCCCGAACATTCTATTTTTAACTTGGGGGGGGGGGTCGGGAATCGCTGATAACATTTGTGTGCATCTGGATGACCCAGGGTTGAGCGCTAAAATCAACGGACAATATTGGATTTTGAACCCCCACGTTCGTTCTGCCTTTAATGGAGGGGGGGATCCAGAATGGGTAATAAACGACACGCTAAGATCTACGGCCAGGAAACAGGTGCATCGATCGATGGCCCTAAATGGATTTCGAACCCCACTAGATGATCTATTTGTAACCGAAAGGGGGGGGGGGGTCCAGAAAGGAATCTTCCCTCTGGCAGGTCCCTTGTTATACGTGGTGTCAATATATTTTCTTGAAGTTCCATCACCATCTGCTATCTGACAGAATTCCTGTCCCTTATGGACATCACCTCCCACTTGGTCCACTTGTTCCACTTGTTCCTGGGTCAGTCACATCCCATAACTGTTGTCAGTCTCCTTCCCCTTTTTACTCATGGGAAGCCCTTTATTGTGAGTCCTTCCTCCAATCCCTTGCCACCACATCACCCATCCGTATATTTCAGCCACCATCACCTTCCATCTCACCCCCAAATGAACTGTTGTTCGTTTATTACTCGATAACCTATCCGTTATCCAGCTGACCTGTCTCCCACGCCCAACCGATCCCATTTTTAAATAAAACTATCGTTTTTCCCTACTTTCATTGTTCAATCATCACACCAGAGAAACTCATCGCTCGCTCCTCTTTTACATCCCGTCACCTTCATCCACAGTCAGTCGACCCCACTAACTTTGTTTTTATTGCAGGTACTGTCACAGAAATGGCGCCAAAGCCCAGACAAGCAGAAGGAGAGGAGAATCTGTTTCTCCCGCCTCCTCTCGACCTGGACAAAATCCCACTGGTTGTCAAAGACTGGTTATTCACAAACACCAAATGCGATTTTGATTTCTTGGACATCCAATCATGGCTAAAGGAGGTGTTCCTGGACCAAAGCCATGAAAGTGGACTCTGGGAGTCCAATTTACCCCTTTACCTCTTTCCCCAGATCGACCATTTTCCTGAGTTCGTGCTTAAATGTCAAGCTCACTATATTCCTGAACAAAAATCCATCATCTCCTCATCCGGAGACACCTTGTTCCTCATCACGGGAGAAGACATAGACCAGATGATGAAAATTCCCCGTGTCGACTCTCCGTCTCCTTTCAACCTAGAAATCCTTACAGAGTTGTATCAGAAGATGACTTTTCCCCAGAGAGCTCAAATATTTGAGCTTTTCCTTCCCACCTCCGCTCAATTCCCTTCCACAAATCCCCCTTACCCATTGTCCATGTTCTCCACTAAGGGAAACCAGGTCATTTCTTCCCTTTGTGATTTTCTAGGGTACTATTCGGACCAGTGGGTAGATGAGCCCATTCTAGTTTTTCTATCCATTTTCTCCACTACTGAAAAGCCCACCACCCAGTTTGATTTCATCACCTTCTTGGCAGACAATATTCACAAACATCTCGTGGATTTTGGTACGGAAGGCATGTTCAGATACTCATCTATATTGGAATACATGTTTGTTTTCTTTCAAGGAGATAAATTTAGTTTTTCCATGCAGAAGATGGATGCAAATGGAAGGCCTCAGGTAGTCACAACATGGACCTCTTTGCTGAAGCATAACTCCATAGAGTATAGATTCAAGACATTCATCGACCTTTTCTACCGCCCTGTGCTAAGCATGCTGAGTGGTAGGCTCGAGCCTCGAATAAATGATAAAGTCCAGAGGATCCTGGACCTCTCGGACAACACAAAAACCAGGGACTGGTACCTGTACCAAAACCATATCGAGATAAGAGTATACAAGTGTGAGTTGGCACCCTATAAGCTACCCAAGTACGTGCCAGACAAAATCTTTGCATTAGAGTATATAATGCAGATCATGAATTCAGATGATATTCATTTTCTATCTCTGAAGAAAAAGCAGCAGCTTCGAATAAAGGGGCAGATTGGCTCCTTCATCTGCAACAGTCGAGTTGCCGAGGAAGAAGTTGATAGAATGTTGAAAGAAATGAAGTTCTTTATGAGCTTCCAATGGAACTATGATCCTTATGGGATCACCTCAGATATGAGGATAAAGAACAAGAACATCCCGTATGTTCATGTGTCCAATCCTGTAATTGAAAAATTCACCAATCAGACAGTGTGGGTGCCTGACACCTTGGTCGAAGTGGAACAGCAGGTTCCCTCAACCATTGTGCCACCAAAAACCATGCCACAGGTCCCTAAGGAAAAAATCCCTCGATAGGATTTATCTCCGCCTGTCATGGAGGTATCTTCCGAAGAGTTCCAGTTACACACTAAAAGGCCCAAGACAGTTTCAGTTCCTGGTCCGACTGGAGAAATAGAAACCCTACCTACCACAGTGACTAAGTCTGTCATTCCACCCTTCGATTCGAGCCTTCATAAGGAAATCACCCCAGTTGTACCGAAGAAATCCACAGACTCCCCACTGGATACTCAGCCAGGAAAGACTGGGCCCAAGTTGAGCATTTTAGAGAAGTACAAGCTTATTAAGAAAAAAAACTAGACCCTTACCAACAATACTTACGCTTAGTTTCAGAAGCAGACGTCGACTAAGAAACATAGGTTTTTGTCTGCATTTGACATAGAAAAGGGCAGGATGCACATGGCCTTCCTCCAGGTGCAGGTACTATACCCCAAGATGATCACAGACTACAAGAGGGCCACCTTCGAATTCCAAATGAAGGACGTGCACCCAGCAGATCAGATGGATCTGCACAAGTAGACAGGGGAGATGGTATTCCATAAATTAGCGCATGCTTCCACTTCTGCAGCAAAATTACAGGTATCACTGAACAATGCTCAAACACAACTCAAGATCGAGAAGATTTCATCCTTCACAAAGGACAATAGAATCAAAACTTTGGAGGAGCTGGTCCTCAAGATCGGCTATGACCCCTCCAATGTCAAAGAAACGGAGGAAATGATAAAGAAGAAGAATGTAGATACAATGTCCTTGAGGAAACAACTAAAACTCCCACCCATAGAAGACTCATAGGCAAAGGAGATAGAAGAGAAAGAAGGTGAAAATGACGAAATGCTCAAGCTTCTCATGGAGAAGAATGCACAACTCAAAGAAATGGAAGCTGAGATGGAGAGATTATTAAAAGAGAAGGAACAAATGAAGCCAATGGAGGTCATTCCATTGACTGCCATCCCAATTTCAGGAACAAGCCCAACAACAGTGACAACAGCTCCGTCCACGACTCGATCGACACCTTAGGAGAAGACAGTCGAGCTGGTTGAGTCTATGGAAAGGATGAACCTACAGGAGATAGAGATCAACAGGCTTAAAAATGAAGTTGAGAACCTGAAGGAAATCAAATCTTCTTTCCAGACTAGCCTATCGAAGGAAAAGTAGGTAACAGAGAAGCTCAATCAGGAGTTACAACAGCTCCAGAAACAAACAGTGGTAGGAAAGACATTGTTCGAGGTTAAAGAGACTATATGGACAGACATTACTAAGTCCATAAATGAGATATGGCCCATGATCCAAATCATGTTTGAGCATAATGATTTGGTCCAGAGGAGAAAATAGGCCATCGAAAAGATCAGAATAGAATTGGGGGAGATGCCAATACAGGCGAATGATATAATCAAGTTTCTCAATTCTAAGACCAGGGAAGAGCTAGAAGAGCTGAAGATGGAGGATAGAACAGGGACCATCCTTGAGGTCAAAAGAGTTTTGACCAAGAGAGGATCAATGCTTCAATTGGAAGAAAAGGTTCAGACCATGGACCTAGGGGTACAAAGATTCTTCAGCAAGATTGAGGCTCTCCAGAAGAAGGGCCTACCTAGTATGAAGGTTATTAATGATAAACTGATGACACTTCTGGATTACAAGAACAGATTGGCTGAGGTGTCTAAGGACAGTTCAAAGTTTGTTGGCATACAAGGGAGAATTACCGACAAAGCATTCCTTGATGCCCTTCAGTGAGACATTAGTATCCAACATGAGATTTGATACATATTCCTCACCAAGCCTACATTCACCAAGTATATAGAAATGGACGAAGTGTATCAAAGACTGCTCAAAGTCACTGTGCCTAGTCATCTCAGATGGGAGAAACTCTTTGATCTGCTCGATTAGCAGATGAGTTTTCCAGGTCCAATCACCTGACCAGTCAATTGATGTCGTACAAAGGCTTCATCAATGATCTACCCAGAAATCAGTGTGCAGTTTCACCAAGTCATCAAGCAGTTTCGAGATTTAAGAGATTTGTTAAATTAGTTAGGCTAAAAGTAGAAGTAGCATGTCCTGATCATTTATGACAAGAATGTTTGTAATTTGAGTTATAAATACTTCACCTTTCAAAGTATTCGGGGTTGTTGGTCTTCACACCCTGACGCTATCAGACTGTAACATTTTTTAAGACATCTGCCATTAATAAAAAGGATGCACTTTTACAGGATTCTTGCATGTATTCACTGATGATGTTTATTCTCTAAGTTGAATGTCATTCTTGCTTTGTGATCATATTTTTTTATGAAAATAATCTTTAAGAGTAATGAATGTTGCAGGATTTATCTTGGATACCCTGTTTCTGACTCGAAAGATTTTAGTGTTTATCTTCTGGTGTTTTCAATTAAGAAATTCTTAATTGCTTCATAGTTTAATTTATCTTTCTCATCTTTTCTTTTGTCCATCATTTAAGCTACTAAAATATCTAGTGAGTATATTATCTCACCCCGTAGAAGTCTTCTTTCGCGTTTATGGTTTGTATCTCATATTCATTAAAACACAGACCCCATAGCCCAATGGATGTGTAGACTATTTCAACCAATTCATAAAACACTCTTACAACAAAAATGACCTATTTCTTTACCTAGCCTAATATCTAAAATTGGAAACCTAGCTAAATCATATAGAGAGATCCCTCTCTGAAGATGGAAGGGCTAGATCCCAACTTTAAAAGTGGTTGGATAAAGTTACCTTTGTAGATTTCTTCTGTTTCAACCTCTAGGAAATTTACCAAGTGCTAACATAACCATCACTTCAACTCTTTGTTTCTTCTTTCCTTAAGAAACAACATCATCAACAACACTTTCAAACATGCAAGAATTCTTTCCTCTGGATGACTCAACAATTTGTAACATACTTGCTGCCACAAAAATTGCATCAACTTCTTTCTCCCTATAAAAGTTTTCCTTGTTGATCCTCGAAGTCTAAAATTCTTCCTAGATTCTTGAATCTTTTTGTGCTCTCATGGTAGTCACTGTACATGAATGTTTCTTCCCTGAGCACTTTCGACATAGTGCCCCTACCTTAGTAGGGTTTGTTGATCTCCCGGTCAAAGGATATTTCAAAATTATGAGTTGCATTGACTCTTTGGGCTCGTGATTGAACCCCAAAAGATTATACACAAGCCCCCTTTCCCCCTTTAGGCATAGGTCCTGATAGAACCACGAGCTTATTCCTGCGAGCTTCCGAAATTCCAAGTTTCAAGCATTATCCCCTTTTTCATTAGCCCCTAGGCTACGACCTCATGGAAAATTGTGATTGCAGGCGTGGGCAAGCATGGTTTTAGGCCAACTCTCTTTTATCCCTGCAATTCACCTCCAGCTGCCATGTATCACTTTGTTAAAATCATGGTATAAATTGCGGCTGACTCTCATATTTTTGACATCCAAGCAAGTTTTGGCCCTGCAATCCAACTCATCCATCGATATCCAATTTCTTGGAAATGATATGTGATAAACGATTGCTATCTATCCTCCTTCCACATGCGATCCCAGTTCTACACGATCTGTCGACACATAGCTCCCTTCCAAATCAGTGGCTATGATTGATTCTGGCTCTCCAGCCCTCGGGAGTTTCAACTCTCAACTATCTTCTTTTCCCCATATAACAATCTTCTAGAGTGGAATATATAATGACACCTATCCTAAATAATTGAACTGTTCTGATGAAATATGGCTCTCCGGCCTTCGGGAGTTCTCACGTCTCCAGACATACAAATCTCCATACTAAATTTCCTCGAAGTGACATATCTTCTGCCACGTGTCGTCTCCAAATCAACGACCCTTATTCTCTTAGAAACTTCATCTCTTTCTGACCAAGACTATATCAACGGTCCTTCAATATCCTCCTCGATCAACGATCGAGATCTCCTTCGGGACTTCAACATTTTCATTCTCTACTTTCCTCTAGAGTGCTCCATACCCAGAGTTCCAGATCTCGCACCACGCATCCACTTTCAGATCAACGACCAAGATTTTCTTTGGTTGTTTATCCTCCTCCTTTTCCACAAACTTTTGAAGTTGTGGATCTTACACCACCTATCCTCCTTGACGATGGATGAACCCAAATCACTTTGGGACTTCGACAAGTCCACTTCTCCTACACACACAAGGGTTAAGTCTTGTTCTCTTACTCCCGAATCCAACGGCCATTGGTCCTTCATGCTTAGACCTAATGGATGGGATATGTTCCTCTCCTCTGTGCTTCATTTGTTTTGTTGGGAATTGATTTAACAGTGGAGGCTTCTCCCCACAACCGATCTGATGGCTATTGTCATCTCTCCTCTTGAGCTTTTGACTTCTTCCGCCTTGGAAGATTTTGTCAGTGTTCAAAGGCTTTGACCTTTGACCTTTCTCTGACAATTATGCCTCTTGGATGTCATATTCTCTCTCAAAAGCATTATCTCTTCTAAGATTTAGGATTTATAATGAGTCCATATCCCATGCACTCCTTTTGTTATCTCTTTTGATATTTTTGATTTACTCTGTCTCCTAGGGGTCTCGATCCTTCTGTTTCCTTTCAAAGGAAAACACTATGGCCTCCTGGAAACCTTCTTCTCAAAGCCCACCTTACTGAGGGTTTTCTATAGAGTGTTCAAAAACTCTGTGAGTATCTTCCTTGGATACTCTTGTTCTTCAACTCGACAAAGAGTTATCTCTATTCATACTTGCACTTGCTTGACGCCCACCTAGTAGGGCCCTATAGAGGTCTCAGTGACTCTATCTCTCTCTAAAATCAACATAGAGTTCTTCCTGTGCACTCCTTGCACCTTCGTTCATGAAGGTTCAACGATATCTATCTCAAGCTTCTCTGAGGTTAACTTACCTCTGTCAATGCACTCCTTATGGACAATGTGCACTGCTTGCACTCAAAAACTCAAAGAAGAGAAACAATTGAAACGTATTCAATACTTCACCATTTTACACATTCAAACCAATCTTATTTAAGAAAATGTTCAAATTTTATTTTCTTTTCGAGCTCTTTTATGATTTGTAATCATTTTTGGTCACTAGCCCCTTTCTCTCAGTCCCCAATCCATGTGATCACAGACTGAGACCAAACACTAGATCACTAGGTGCTTATTCGGGCCTTCGGCTTCAAAAGATTTCCAAGCACCACACAACAATCTCTCATAGTTCAGATTACCAAACTCATGAAGTAGGGCATATCAACCATCCACATCTACTTAGGATCCGATGATTGACACTCACTATGGAACCTCAGGTCTCTAAGTTCTAGGTCTTCGGGACTTCAGAGCTTTAGAGGATCTCTCATCCACACATATGAATTGTTAATCTCTGAAGATTCCCAAGCACCCTTCGTGATGTCATTACATCACATCACTTACGTTTTCCAATTGCGGTGGCATGCGGTAGTGGTTTGGAGTAACCCACCTTTATTCCCGCAATTCTTCTAATGATGACATGTAACCCCTTGGTGAAACCTTGGCTTGGATTGTGGGACCACCTTGGATAATTAACTTCTGTGCAAATTGGGTCCCTGCAATTCCTTCTAGCCGCCAATCTAGATGTATCGTGATCAATGCCAGTGTGAGTCCTCTAACCTTTAACTACATTATGTAACCTCATCCCCACTAGCCCTACTCATATGGAAATCCACATGGTGGAATACTGACGTCTGATACGTGGCCCATTCTAATGGGTGACATGCATCATGCTCCAAATGTCATTTCATTCTTCCATGGCTTGAAATCCACTTACACTTGGCACACAACCCATGTGTCCATGTCACCCCCAAGTGGTGTCATCATGACTCATTACTTTGACTCTTTGGAAGCTTCTTCCCTTCAATACTATGTTTAACGTTTTTAACATTGGTTTCATCCAACGGTCAAGCTATCCTCTCTAGATATACAATGTAGATCCACTTCAAAGCTTCAGGCTTCACCCCTTCTCTTGTTTCTAGCATCATACGTCAGTGAAGTCATGAAGTCTGGAGGGCTTCTAGTGTAACTCCTCTGCACCTTCCCTAGATATGATAGTCGTAAGGGATTTCCCTTCCTTCTGAAGAGATCCTATGGCGCAGAACAAACTCTGATACTCTACGAATTTCTAAAGGAATTCATGACTAACTTGCAACATTACCAGATCTGACAGTCATGAAAGATTCTCTTTCTCCCAAACATATTCTAAGGTCCACATTACTTTTCATCCCAACACCACTTATGTCATGGTTTTACGATACCACTATTCCTCTTGAGCTTTGTAACACGACCAAGGTAACTTTTTGGCACTCAAGAAGGTTCTGGGGTTTGAAATTGGTCGTCCATACTCAATTTTCACTTGAAAATTCAGGTCCAATGACCACTTATCCAACCCATTCATGATCAATGTTTGAAACCTTGGCTCTAAACTTGAATTTTGTCCATTTTGACAACAATTCTTTTCCAAAACAAATTATTCAACTAGCACTAACATAGGCCATCCATGCTCAGTGTTGAAACCATGGATCTCATACCAATTTGTAACATCCCTAGCCACTGACAGGTCAATAAATGTCACTAACACAACCTTAACTTAGCCTTTAAATCTCTGATACCAATTTGTAACATCCCCAACCACCCACAGGTCGGACAGAAACACTACTCAGCTCTGACTTAGCTCCCATCCAAAATTGTAGCATCCCTAGCCAACACAGAGACCGAGTAATGTTACCACTATGAAACACACACTTATATAATATATACATTTTAATGAATTAAAACACTTAATCACAATAATCGTAGAATTACTGCTACCATACAAAATCAATGTAATCAACAATAGTTCATCTATGTAATGGAATACATGATCACATTCAAGAACCATAGACATTCATAACATATAAATTAAGCATTGATGGATACTTGTCTTTTCAATTGGAGTAACACCACCAACTACATGAAAACCTTCCATGAAGTTCTCAACCATAGACCACACTTCTCATCATGCTCAACAGTGGGTTACCCATGAGCTGCGACTAAGCTCCACCTAGGGCAAGGGAATCCTAGACTAGGATGAGGTTACAGGAAACTGCACAATGCAACTAGAAGGATTCTCTCTAGGATCCTTCTTATTCCCACTAATCACAGAATCTTATTCCCCACATACTTGTCCCACCCTAGGAGTATACACCTTCACTATCACATAATCCATCAGATGTTTCACCTCCCTTGCCTTGGGCTTCAACAAAAGGTCGGACCAGAAATCTCAGAGCTCCATAGCTAGTGTTGGACTCTCTCTAGGAGAAGACTTCTTCCTAGCAAACTATCTCACCTGGAGAGAGCTGCTCATAGGCCTCATAACTTGCCTCTTCATCCACAGTCCTCACAACCCACTTCTTCAATGAATTTCAACTCAATTTCCACAAGGTGAGGACAACAACCACTAGTCAATACAACTCAAGAAATAGAAGGAAGCAAGCTACACTGAGTCCAGGAACTACGTGGCCACAACCGCCAACAAATATGACACACACATGACACAGACATATACATAATGCTCGGTCGTCACCAAAGATGTAACTCAGTCCACAGGTTCTTACTGGGTTCAATATGCATGACCAAATGACAAAACACAAAGGTCGAGTGCAGAGGCCAAAACGGTTCATATGCCCTGATCCCCACGAGTGCAGGTCGAGGATGACAGAATGAGAGAGAAACCACCAATACGACTCACTCATTAGTTTTAACTACATGCGCCAAGCTCGACACTTTTCTTCCCGGAGTTGCATGAGTTCCACTTATCACACGTTCCCTTTACAGGAAGTTAGAACAACACTCAACATGTCCACCTTATCCTTCATGAAATAATAATAAATTATTATCCTATTTAGAGGTAAGCCCCCTAGCTTAGTCCCATGCACTTAGCCTCCTCCCTTACCCAACCTTGTGGAATCTTAGTCCCCCGTCACTCTTTCTTCATGGTCAATCTATAAGCAATGATTATTATATTTTATTAATGATCTAGATAATTACATATGGAAAATCAGGCCCCTCGTCTTTAACACCTAGGCTCTCCGGCTTAATCACCAAATAAGCCTCCTAGCTTATTATAACTCGGCTCACCAGCCTAGAAAACATGTTTACAATACATAATATAACTGGGCTCATCCTTGGGGATATTACAAAAGGAAACCAAAAATTTCATAAGAGAATGACAAAGAGTTATGGTATGAAATTATTACGAGGAGCAACTCAAACCCGAGATGGATTTCCTATGGAAGAATTTCCATACCATCCAGAGTCAACATTCCTTTATGATGGGTACCATCAAACACAACAAAGGGCCCATCATTAGATAAAGTATCCAAAAATATACCTTTAGTAAAAAGGAAAAATTACATAAGAAGCTAAATGTAACCAAGGCATTCATCTCTTAGAGAAACCTGTAAGGTTACCAAACCCAAAATCATGACAAGGCCAGGAAAGAAACAGTGACTGGAGTATTGCACAGAATAAAGAAAATGTACATAGCACCTTCAACCAAAATTTATCAACTAGTCACCTTCGACAATTATAGCATTGGAACACTAAGCAAGTTTATCAATTAAGGGTGAAAACACTAAGCAAGTTTTCTCCCAAGCTCCCGAACGACTAGGAAAATATAGATCTTTGAATGTAGAAGAAAGATATGCAAGGCTATGTACATGTATGTGACACAAAAACCCAAAAGTTCAAAGACAAGAAATGGAACTCCAAATCCTTATAAACTCAAACCAGAAGGTACCCTCAATCTCCACTAGAAATTTTTCAAAGAAAATAATGTTTGAAAACTATGGAAGGCGCTCGGGACATACCCTCCCCGTTCTTGTTCCAATAAGTCACACTCGACAAACATAAGGGTTGCCACAAGAGGTTGGGGATGGCTGTGAAAATTAAGAACACAGGGTACATCAAGCTTGACATTAATAATTTCCAATCACTCATGTACTATACGACAAAGCATGATTAATGTTTCCCAAATAAATCGTAACTATGATATGATTATCGGTTTAATCCTTCAACTATTTTCACAATTGAATGGTTGGGGAAAACTACTAGTAACGTGCAATGACTTTACTATACATAAAAATTAAATGAATTATTCCACCAACTTTGGTTAACAAAGAAAGGTTCCGATAGGGGTCCCCTTTGGAGTAACCAACGAAGGTTGTAATGCATAAATCATACCATCGGAATTGTAACATAAGATTATATCCCTACCACATGAATTATAACATAGATTCAATTTGTGTCATGAAAACTATAACATAGGTCAACCAAGTAAACTTGCACATGGAACTATTTAAGGTAAAGCTTCAAAGGTAAGAGATATTTTATTAATGAAATTTAGATAATTGATTAATGTTCTTTACTTAGTTAGGAGTAAAATATTGTGGTATAGAAAAAAAATGTATGGGTATATCACACTGTGTATCCTCAAAATTAATCCACATCCAATGCGAGTGTGTCCTATCTAGAATTGCATTTAGTTGTATTAGCGTTGATTTACCATGGAGAGTTGTCATACCCATGTTATCCCACATACAACCAGAAGTAAGTTGATGTCAAATGAACCTTTTTCTTGTGCTCAAATCCTTGATAAGATTATTTATCATGGTTTTATCCATAACCATATTTGTGAGGTTAAATGGGAGTCACGATAGTTCAATTTCTCGTTTAATCATCTTTATTGTTTTCATGGGGGAACACAAAGGAGGATCTAAGTGGGCCATGGAAGCACATGCCGACCAGACATGTGGTATCTTGTGTCATGGGCATTGCATGAAGGCTTTATGGGGCATCTGAATCGTGGGAATTCTCTAAAATCATTATTTAAATCAATTGTTTATCATTATTTAAATCAATTATTTGTCATTCATTAAATCAAATTGCGTTGATTTTGATATATTTTTCTTCATTAACTTCTCATTAAGTGATGAGATTTCATTTCTCTCTAATCTTAGGAAGAATATGATTCTTGATTTTCTCTTTTTTAAGTAAAGTTTTTTTGGACATTAATACCTTCTCATCTAATTAATGTATTTTTCTAAATCATATAATGTGACTTATAAAATAATAAACTCACTCATCAACCAACTAAACCACAACATCATCTTATTTCACACCATCCAACTAATATTTCTCACTCCTCATCCAACTAAAGCACATCATCATCTTATTTCACACCATCCAACTAATATTTCTTTATGTTCTAGCATTACATTTACTCTAGTATTACACATGTTCATATATACTTTTCTTTAAGTTTCTTTAAATGTTTATCATTGAGCTCAATTTAAAAAGAAGGTATCTCATTATATTGTATTTCCTCAATGAGCTTTCCTTTACACATGTGAAA
>JZKD02S1638433.1:368096-394299 GCA_000966675.3 Picea glauca
GCCAGCATTGCTTGAAGAGGAAAATGACTGCATTTCTTTTTCGGATTTGGTACAGTCAGTGCCTCGTCGAGATAATAATACTCATGTAGGAGACTTGAAGAGAGAAGGGAGAATGGGGATTGGTATTAACTGATATGTTTCCTCACAATTCGAAAGAGAGAGACCCATCATTAGACTTTCATTCCATCCTTCTCAACAACATATTAATTTCAAGAAATGATTAAACCAAAGATAAAACATACGTTTTAATAGGATAAGTGCAGGTAGTATGAAAGAAACAGAATATCATGAGTCGAGTTTTTATTAAAGGAAATCAACCTCAAAGAAACCTTACCAACTTTTGCCCTTCTATTTTTTTTTTTGTTTCCATAGACAAACGAGAATAAAAAGAGAGCACAATAATAGGATTCTATAGAAAAGTAGATAACGTAAATTCAATATAGTTTACCCATAATTTGTGTAACAATTTTTATTTTGTTAAAACTCTTTAATGAGAGATCTGAGACTGAAGACAATGAATCAAGATTAATGGAATTATAGTAAGAAATACATTGGAACAATTTTCGAGCTATTACTTCGACCATACTTAAATGCGATACTTTATTAGACAATGTGATGCAAACCACCCTTCTCTCCTAAGGGTTGCACGACCTCCGAGACTACGATCGATCAATAAACTGAGTCTAACTGACCCTCCAGGTCTCTAGTCGACCCCAAATCCTCTTACACAGGTCCTTTCTCCAAAGATTCAAGTAGTATGAGACCCACAGGCCCTCTCCTGAGCTTTGTTCAAACCTCAATGCCAAACGGGTGATATCTCTTCTCTCGCTAAGCACTTTCCTTTACATGACCATGGTTGTGACCAATCGCCTGATCAAAATTCAAGTCATGACTTCACGTATGGGGTCTTCGCATGTGAGTTACCCGGACTCTCCTGACCTCTGAAATCCTGATAGGAGCCTAGCCCCTGTTGGCCCCTCTATTTTCCTTCTTCGATGTGACCCTTCTCTATTGTTGGGTATGTGTTATATTCTTTGCATGTGTGTGTGTGTGTGGATGCATCATATATGACAACTGGGGGCGGGTTTTGCTATTTTTAGTGGATTTTGTTATTTTTAGCGATTTTGTAAATTAATCCCAAATTAAGGGATTAGGGTTTTGGTATCTATGGAATACCTAAAAACATTGTTTATATTGTATAGTGAATGGTGAAATTCAAGATAATGAATATAAGAAAGGTTTTCCCGGTTGAGGGTTTTCGGTATAAAATCTCTTCTTTGTACTCTGTGTATGAGCGATTGATTAATTTTTGTCTTTCTTAAGAATCTATATGCATTTCTTTACTTCGTAGGTTTAAAACTTACATGTGGTATCAGAGCTCATTTTTGGCTTCAGAGGGACGTCTTTGTTGTTGAGAGTTTGGATCGGTATTGATAGATCAAGTTTATCTTGGGTCTGTGATAAACTAAGGTTTAGTGGGAGCTTTTGCGGTGGAGATTTGAGTTTAGAAAGAGGATTGGCAAGCTCATCTAGAATCGAGATAGAGAAGTTCAACGGTAAAAACTTTGAGCTATAGAAGCTCAAGATGGAGGACCTTCTTGTAGACAAAGAACAAATGATTGTTGTGGATCCTGGTACATATCCTATTGGTACACCATCTACTAGCACACATGCTACTCGTACACAGCCTTCTAGTACATAAACTACTAGTACACCAGCTACTGCTATGTTGAAGGAAGATTGGGAGAAGTTTTATAGAAGAGCAAGGAGTACTATTCAACTCTACTTGGTAGATTCGATGTTGTTGAATGTCTCTAGAGAATCTACAGCCAGGGAACTATGGGATAAGTTGGGGAATTTGTATCAATCAAAGTCCATGGTAAACAAGTTGTTTCTTCAAAATAAGTTGTATCATCTTAGGATGGAAGATGGAGATTCTGTGACAGAACATCTAAATGCCTTTAATGCTTTGGTAAGTCAACTTGTCTATGTTAATATTATGATTGCAGAAGAAGATAAGTGTATTACTTTGTTATTTTCTTTGCCAAACTCTTAGGATAATCTAGTTGTAGCAATAGGTAGTACCACTCAATCTACATTGAAGTATGAGGATGTAGTTGCATCCTTGTTATCTGAGGAGATGAGGAAAAAAAGCATGGATGGTCACAACACAAATGCTTTATTTGTAAGAGGGTGTACCCAAGACAGGAACCCTAGTAAGCCTTCGAGATGGAGATGTAGATATACAGGTAGATCTAAGTCTCCAAGAAAATATTTGAGGAAATGCTGGAAGTGTGGTAAAACAGGGCATTATAAGAAAGATTGCAAGTCTAAGAAGGTTGAAAAACTAAAGGGATCTTATAGTAGCTCTTCCATAGAGGAAAAAACCTCCACTAAAGAAGGAGGTGATATTTACCTAGCATCTACAAGTACACATGCAGACCATGTTGTATGGTTGATCGACTCAGGTGCATCATACCATATGAATCCTCATAGCGAGTGGTTATCTAAATATGAAAAATATGATGGTGGTGATGTATTCCTAGGAGATGAGTCAACAACAAAAATCTTGGGATGTGGAAGGGTTAAGTTGTTGCTAAATAATGGAAGGATTAGAACTCTCCTTGGGGCTCTACACATTCCAAAACTAGTAAGGAGCCTAATATATGTAAGCAAGTTGGGTGATGCAGGAGTGAAAATTGTATTTGAAAAGAACACTTGCAAGATGGTAAGAGGAGCAATGGTGTTGTAGAGGGGAGTTTGTTGTGGAACTTTGTACAAGTTGTTGGGAAGAACTTATACTAATGGGTGTAATAGTTTTGTTGTTCCTGAGAAGAGGAATGAAGGAGACAAGACCAATACTATCCCATAAAAGAAGACCATGATGTGGCATCAAAGACTGGGGCATATTGGAGAAAAGGGCCTTCGAACACTACACAGTAAAGGTATGGTTGAAGGTATGTCTAATTTCACTCTAGATTTTGATTTCTGTGAACATTTCATATATGGTAAACATAATCAAGTAAGATTTGCATCTGGTTCTACAAGAGCAAAGGGGATCTTAGAGTTGATACACAGTGATATGTTTGGACCTGTTCGTGTTCCATCCCTAGGTAAATATATGTATTATGTTTCATTCATAGATGATTTTTCAAGGAACACATGGATTTATTTTCTTAGAAAAATATTTGAGGTATTTGATAAATTTAAAGAGTTTAAGGCTCTGGTAGAGACAGAGAATAAAATAAAGGTATTGAGAATTGATAATGGTGGAGAATTATGCGGAAATGAATTCGAATAATTTTGTAAGAAGTGTGGCATATCAAGGCAGAAGACTACTCCATACACTCCTCAACAAAATGGAGTTTCAAAAAGGATGAATAGGACACTAATGGAAAAAGAAAGGAGCATGCTCAACAGTGTTGGGTTAGGTCAAGATTTCTAGGCAGAGGCAGTGGGTACAACATGTTACCTGGTCAATCGATCACCTTCATCAGGATTGGATGATAAAAATCCACACAAGGTATGGTCTGGAAAGAAACCCTCTCTTCAACATCTTAGAGTGTTTGGTTATGATGCATATGTACATGTTCCAAAGGAAAATAGGAGTAAGCTAGATAATAAAGTTGAAAAGTGTATCTTTATTGGTTATAAAGATGGTGTGAAAGGTTATAAGCTTTGGAACCCATAAAAAAAGAAAAATGTTTATAGACGAGATGTTGTTTTCAGAGATGTAAAAGATGTGTCCAAACAAGAATTCCCACCAATGCAAGATGAACCTGAGAAAATAGATCTTGAGTTGAATTATGCAAAGTATGAATCATCTGAAGAAGAGGAAGCAGAGGAAGAAGAAGAGGAACCTCATACCCCAGTATTGAGGAGATCAGTGAGAGATAGAAGAAAAACAAAAAGTTATAGTCCACCTGATTTTCATTCCAATTTTTTTTTATCTATTACCGATGATGATCCCAAAACTATCAGGGAAGCCATGAATTCAGAGGATAGTAAACTCTATAAAAAGGCCATGGTTGAATAAATTGATGCCTTTGATAAGAATGAGGCATGGGATATAGTTGATCTGTGAGCTGGAAGAAAATCGATTGGTAGAAAATGGTTGTTCAAGAAGAATTTTAATGCACAAGGTAAAGTGGAGAAATACAAAGCTCGTTTAGTAGCAAAAGGTTATTCCCAGGTAGAGGGAATTGACTTTGGTGAGATTTTTTCTCCTATTGCTAAGTTAACTTCTATTAGATTTCTTTTATCTATTGTTGTTTCTTTTGATCTTGAAGTGGAACAGATGGATGTGAAGACAACATTCCTACATGGGAATCTGAAAGAAGAAATCTACATGAAGCAGCCAAAAGGCTTTGTAGTGAAGGGAAAGAAAGAGTTAGTCTGTAAGCTAAAGAAGTCACTATATGCTCTGAACCAATCACCTATGATGTGGTGCCAAAAGTTTCACACATACATCCTTGGATTGGGATTTGTAAGAAGTAGGGATGATCACTGTGTATATTCCAGGCAGGTTGGTAATAACTTCATTTATGTAGTGTTGTATGTTGATGACATGTTGCTGGTAGGAAATAACATGGATGTTATCAAGGAGGTGAAATCACATCTATCCTCCAAATTTGACATGAAGGATCTCGACGCTCCTAACTTCATTCTAGTAATAGAGATTAAAAGAGATCGTGTAAACAAGAAACTCTCGTTGAATAAAAAAAAATATGTTGAGACAATATTGCAGAGGTTTAATATGCATGGAAGTAAATCGGTCAAGGTTCCTATTCCTATAGGTGTAAAGTTATCTGCAGATCAGTGTCCCAAGACATAGGAAGAAGAAGAGGACATGTCCCATGTTCCATATGCCAGTGCAGTTGGTAGTTTGATGCATGCAATGGTTTGTACTAGACTGGACATTTCACATGCAGTGGGAGTTTTGAGAACGTATATGTCAAAAACAGGGAATGAACATTGGACAATAGTAAAGAGGGTCTTCAGGTATCTTTGTGGCCCCACCAGTTATGGATTCTGCTACCAAGTAATACTGGGATTGGATAGAGTAGTGGACATACATGGCTTTGTTGATGCAGACTGGGTTGCAGATCTGGATTGCAGAAGATCCACAAGTGGGTATGTGCTTAACCTATTTGGAGGAGCAATCAGTTGGAGGAGCAAAAGATACGTTGTAGTGGCACTCTCAACTACAAAAGTTGAATACATGGAAACCACTCATGTAAGCTTATCATTCGAAGACAAAGAATATTGATGTTCAGTATCACTTTTTGAGAGACATGGTTGAGGAAAAAAAGGTGTTGCTGGAAAAGGTTGACACGTTTAAGAATGTTTCAGTTTTATTGACAAAGTCTGTGAGAACATAAAAGTTCTCCTGGTGTAGAGTAACAATGGGCACTGTTACCTTGGACTGTTGACTATATAATTCCATGGACCCCTGGATGAAAATAAAACAACAAGTGGGAGAATGTTGGGTATGTGTTATATTTTGTGCATGTGTGTGTGTGGGCACGTCAGATATGACAACTTGGGGTGGTTTTTTCTATTTTTAGTGGTTTTGTAAATTAATCTGAGATTAATGGATTAGGGTTTTGGTATCTACGAAATACCTAAAAACATTATATATATTGTATGGTGAATGGTGAAATTTGAGATAATGAATATAAGAAAGATTTTACCAGTTGAGGGTTTCCAGTATAAAATATCTGTGTACTCTGTGTATGATCCATTGATTAATTTTTGTCTTGCTTAAGAATCTATATGCATTTCTTTACTTCGCAGGTTTAAAACTTACAACTATGACCATGGGCCAATATTTCGAGTGCTTCGTGATTTCACATTTCATGAAGCCTGCCTGCTCTTCCTCTGGGAACTCGAACTTCCAAGGTTCATTTGATTTATCAACAGTCCACAATCCCCATGATCCAACGATCCTGATCTCCTCTTCATGTATCAGGATTTCACATTTCTCGAAGTTGGAGGACCACTCGCCTTGCTTCTCCTCATATCCAAACTCTCAATATCTCCCTTGGAAACCAATGATCCATATCTCTCCTTGATCCGACGATATGTATACCTCCATTCTCTCCTAAGGGTTGCGCAACCTCCTGGTCTGAGATCGATCAAGAAACTTAGTCAAATCGACTCTTTGGGCCTCAACTAGACCCAAACCCACTTACATAGTTGTTTTCCACAAATACGTAGGTTGTATGAGAATCGTGGGTTCCCTCCTAAGCCTTGTTCAACTTCCACGTGAATCAGGTGCTAGCTCTCCACTGGCTAGCTCCTTTTGTTATGTGACCACAGTTGTTACCACTCACCTAACCAAAGGCATATGATGATTTTTCATATCAGATGTTTGTGTATAAGCCAACCGTGATTCCCCGACATCTAAAATCCCAACGTGGGGCCTAACGCATGTTATCTCCTCCCTTATCCTTCGATGATTTGACCTCTTGCCTTGACCATGGTCCAATCTACCAAGCGCATCATGATTGCACGTATCGATAACTCTCAATGTGGTTCACCTCCGTTCTCCCAAGGTCTCAACTCCCGATAACTCAAATCTGACGGTCCAGATCCTCCCTCGACTAGACAAATCATATCATATTGCACTCACTCGCGACTCCCGAAATGATGATATTTTGGAGTGCCAAATAAATGACTTGCACTCCTTTGGATATGATGGATACTATCAAATCGTTGACTCCAATTTCGCGAGTTCATAGAACTCTTACTTCTGATTTCCTGAGTTTCGAACTCCTAATGAAACTAAATCTACGATTTAGCTCCCTCTTATGATCAACGACTATGATCAAATTGTGATATTGTGAGTTGTGAGTTATTACAAATATGTATTTGACTTCCCTAAGTCACGAGTCAGTGGAACACTGATATCTCTCCATGTGTCCCCCTTGATGGATGGTTCCGATGATTTAGGGATCTCGTAACCGACATCCTCTTGTGTACTTTAAAAGATTATTGTTAGTGGAATTTACCTTGATCAGGCGACTACGATTCTTCTGTGCTCAGAATGAATGGATGAGATATTCCCCCCTCTATGCTTTCTCCTCGTTGTCTGGACATTGATCAGAGGATCCAAATCTTCCCCCTTGAGCTTATGCTTTCTTGCGACTCAGAATATTTCTAAAGGATTCAAAGGCTCTGACCTTTGTCCTTCCTCTGAGTTTGTTTTCTTAGATATCATTAATTATTATGAAAAGGGTTATTCTTCTTGAGCTTGGTCTCATGAATACTTAGATCCAAAGGATTTATCAAAGATAAATTCCTCTCACCCTCCTAGTGTTCTCACTTCCTAGTTCTTCGACTTTTGTAAAGTCCCTTTGACAATTAGTCGAATCTCGAATATGTGCACTCCTTGCACTATATCTTTACGAATGGTTCGAGTTCTTGTGGACCACTGTTTATGCCTTGCACCGGTCCCTTTGCACTCCTTGCAAAGGGAAATTTTTGTGTTATCTCTTTTGAGCTTCGGAACCAAAATAGATTCTGTCAATGAACTCCTTGCGTTATGTGTGCACACTTTGCACCACTCATCAGAAAAGAAACAACTAAAACTTATCCTAACATTCATAGTTCCATCGGTTCATAATGAAATTCATTCATGAAAACACAATAACAGGGAACTGCAAACAATGTCTACCAATGCATTGGATCATTTTTCCTTTGTTATATTCATAAGTGAAAAGTGGTTACAACTGTAAATCAAAACTCAAAATTGAAAAACTCAGAAATCTCCTTCTAACTCTTTTTTCATTTTCTCCTACTACTGTCTAACTACTTCCATACAACCTCATTCGAACATACAAAACCTCTATTTATCTCAGATGGCTCTTAGGGTTCCCCCTAGCCACTTGTCTGTATCAAAACTTATTTTGATAGTTATCCTAGAGCACTCCAAAGTCAGAGTGGAAACTCCCACTTCAATCTTGATTTCTCAAGCATGCCTCAAAGAGTTTTCCGGTGTTGAGTTAAAGAGAATTTCAAAATATCGGCTGAAAATGCCACCATTGAGGTCTCGTATATATTCCCATACATTGATAGGTATTTCTCCCAATTCTTTCTAGTGATTCTCCTGCATCCTACCCACTTTGAAAAAAAATCATGGACTCCTATCCATGATCTCCTGCACTGACTTTCCATACTTCTGAATAACGACTTCATTTTCCCAAATGGAATCTTCTATTGGATGTCCCTTCCATTTGACAAAATATTCAAAATACATCTTCCTCCTGATCCTTTTGTCGATCCTCTAATCAACAATCTTATCCATTTGTGGTTTCTCTGCTACATGAATTTGTTTTTCCCACTGGACCTCCTATTGATCTTCTGATCCCTCTGTGTCATATTTCTTGTAAGGATACAAGTCTAAAACATTAAATATGGGCTATATTCCCACTCCATCTGGCAGGTCAATCTCATAGGTGTTTACATCAAAATTCCTCAAGATCTTACATGGTCCTATATTCTTCATCTTTAACTTGTTATATGTTCCCCTAGGGAACCTTTCTTTCATAAGATGTGCTAGAACCTGATCTCCTACTTCAAATTGAGGTTCTCTGCGATGTTGATAAGCTCTACATTTGTACTCCTGGTTAGAACTTTGCAACTGTCCTCTAATCTGGCTACGGGGCCTCTACATTTCTACAGCAAAATATTTTTCTCTAGCACTCTTGATCTCACTTTGCTCCACATATCTCAACTTATATGCTCCCCTCGGTTGCATTCCATACAATATTTGGAATGGGCTCTTTCCAGTGATCCTATTTAGTGAGTCATTGTATGCAAATTCTTTTGTTGGTAGAATCTCATCCCACTGATTATCATGTTCAGATTCCAGAATCATCAACAAGTTTCCCAAAATTTTCTTTACCACCTTAGTTAGTCCATATGTCTGAGGGTGATAAACTAGGTTGAAGGAAAAATGTGTCCCCAACTTCTTCCACAATCTTCTCCAAAAGTGACCAACAAATTTTGTGTTTTTGTCCAACACAATGCTTCTAGGTAGGTCGTGATGTCTTATAACATCCTTGAAAAACATATTTTCAACATGTGTTGCATCACTGGTCTTCTAGCATGGGATAAAGTGTGCCATATTTGAAAATATATCTACCACCACAAATATGGAAACACATCCTCTTTGTTTTATTGGCATTCCCATCACAAAATCTATGCTTATTGCATCCTAAGGCCTCTCTCGTATTGGAAATGTTTGATACAATCCAATGTTCTACCTTTTTCCTTTTTCATGTTGGTAGATTCTACATTTGTTCAAAAAAAATATCACTTATGTTGTCATACCTGGCCAATAGTATGAACTTTTCAACTGTGCAAATGTCTTATCATGGCTGAAATGTCTAGCCAATCCTCCACTATGATTTTCCTTCAAAAGGTTATACCTCATTAACCATTTTGGTATGCACAACTGATTTCCTTTGAACAACAATCCCTCCTAGATCATGTACTCTATCCACTGGCTTCTATCTCTCAGCACAGGATTTGCACATGCTTCATATTCTTTCTTGAAATTTGTATCATAACAATACATTTCCTTAAGGTGTTCAAACCCTAAGGTCTTCACCTAAAATTCCTACAGAATCAAACATCTCCTACTTAATACATCAACAACCTTGGTATCATTCCTAGCAATATGTTTTACGACAAAAGTAAAATTATTCATAAACTCAACCCATTTCGCATGACTCTGATTCAATTTTTCCTATCTGATTATGAATTGTAAAGCCTTGTTATCACTATACAAGACAAATTCTTGTGGGAAAAGCTAATGTCTCCACTTATTCAAGGCTTGAATTATGGCATAAAACTCCTTATCATACGGGGAGTATTTTCCCTTCGTCTCATTCAACTTCTCACTGAAATAGGCCAAAGGTCTATTATCCTGGCTCAAAATGGCTCCAATTGCAAAACCACATGCATCACATCTAACCAGAAACGTATTTTCAAAATTTGGCAAGACCAAAATTGGTCGTTCTGTTATTTTCTCCTTCAGTATATTGAAGCTCCTCTCAAGCTCCTCTATCCATTTAAAATACTTGTTCTTATTCTTCATTGTATCCATCATTGGCGCACAAATTCCACTGAAGTCTTTGATGAATTTCTTATAGAAGCATGCTAATCCATGGAATCTCCTTACCTCGAACATAATCTTTGGTGATGACCATTCTTTGATTGCTTTCACCTTCTTTGGATACATATTAAATTCATTAGAAGAGATCAAAAAACCCAAGTAAATGAGTTAGGGCTTCATAAAAGAGCACTTCTTTAGATTTATCAACAACTTCTCCTATTGTAGTCTTCTCATCACTAATGTTAGGTGACTCAAATGCTTCTCTTTAGTCCTGCTAAAGATCAATATATCATCTAGATACACAACCATGAACTTGCCAATGAAATATTTCAGTATTTCATTCATCAATCTCATAAAAGTACTTGGGTCATTTGTTAATCCAAATGGCATAATGTAATAAACCTTGATTTCATCATATTTTTTTTTTATTAGGCTCTAAGTCTGTATAATAGTTTATAACAACATGAAAACAATGTGATACCCTATGTATTAAATTTCTCTTTCCTAGCATTACAGATCCATAGTCTGGAGTTTACCCCTCCATATTTTATTTAAGTCAAACTAGTCTTTGCAAGGGGTTGAATGTATACACTTTACAATAATAACGTAATCGACATAGGCCCGAAACTTAGGATTTCAGCCTCTCTCTTAACACATATAACCAAATGTGTGCACAGGCCTAAACTCTAGTACACCATATCAACTTAAATAAACATAAAAAGGGAAGTCAAAAGTTTTTCTTTCCCTTGTTCTATCTCCTACTTTTTTTCGTTGGGAAAAGTAGTCGGAAGTTTGTTTCGTTAGGCCTTGTATACATATGTATGTTATACTTGTTCTACGACACTGAAATTATTCTGGAAGTTACTTCTATTCTGGTTGAGTAATAATGAAATGGGTTTTCACTTCATTTCTTTTTCCTCTCTGTTCTTTCAGGATTTCTCGACGAAACCTTAATCCCTTGGTTTCCTGTTGGAGAGTCTCTCATAAAAGTAATATCCGAACTAACCTTTCAACAAATCTTAAACCCTAAACATAACTAAAGGTGGTCATATTTACCTCTGCATACCCTCTTACTCATATTATGGACGCAATAAGAGTGCATGTGCACCTGGATTTTTCTACATTGTGTTATCTTTATATTTTGTTTAAAAACTTAATCATAGAATGATAGATAGATGATTGGTATGGTTTTATTGGAGATTTGATTTTTTTTTGAAAAGGACAACAACTTTCTACTTCTCATGCAATTTGGGTATATTCATACATTTGTTCATTCATTCTTTGTTTTGTTCTTTTCCTTGGTTATTCAAAGATTTTTTTTATCGCTAATGATGGGCCCTTTGTTTTGCGAGGGTACCCATTAGAGATATTTGGAATCCTCCTCCCTCTCTATTTGGACAGTACGCAGTTTGTCGTAAAAGGGGAAATAATTGAATCTTCCTATTTAAGATAAGAATTATTTCAGCTATACTCATTTATTTTATTAGATTATTTTATGTCCTGTTTGAACAAGTTTGTAATTGTTTTGTCGAAATGTGTGGATGGTTTTCTTTCAGTCATGAGAATACATGGGGAACAACCTCCATCATCTTCTTAAGAGGTACTCAAGTTAAATTCTTCCCCTTTCTAGAAGCTTCGATAATTTAAGAATTAAAGGGGTTATTTTCTCTATGGCAGAGGTTGTTTGTTTTATACTTCTATTATTTAATTTCTAGGCCAATATGAGGTTCGACTGTAAAACTATAAGATTGGCTGAAAGAGTCAAGTTAGATTTTCTTATACTATGTCTTGACTCAATCATTAATGGAAGAATGATTTTCAACTTCCCTTTGACCTTATGAATTTTCCTTGAAAGACAACTCGAGTAATATGATACTTGTTATTTTCATTCTGTAGCTTTGCCTTAAGTCTTTATAAACACAAGTTCTCAGAGAATTTAGAATAATGGTTGCATAAATGTATGGTGTTTATATTCAACATAATGTCACAATTACTGAGATGATTACTCACTTTATTCTGAGTCATATACAATTCTATTATTGATTTAAATTACCTCTATGTATGCAATTTGTTTGGATTTATACTATTCCCTGGTAACAATTGAGTATTGACTAGATCTACTCACTAGGTGGTTAGACAGGTCTTATGTCCTAAAGTTTATGATTATGCCAATTATTTCTCGGCTATCCTTCTTTATACAACTATAATCATATATGGGTAATCATTAGTTCATGGTAATTAGATCTGTATCACTATAAAAATATTTAAACAAACCTATATGTGATATATGGATATGCTATCTGTAGGGTCCATGGTACCTTGTATTTCTCTCTTCAATATTATATGAGAATGGAAAATCTTAGCTAAGTAATATGAATTCATTTTCTGAATTTTAGTTATACAGATACACATAAACTTATATGTATATATACAGATTTGTTCAATTTGATTTTTATATAGGTAGTTCTACCTAGAAAATTTAGTTACAGGAATAAAAAAATGACTATAAATAGATGTGTTCCTTTCAGGTACGATGTACATAGATAAATTCTGCCTAACCATTTAATTTTCATAAGGAAATAATTCCAAAATTTTAGTCATCTATTGTAACTTGCTCCAAATGGACAGATCTCATTCATGGAATATATTATACTTTAATTCAACCAAATGCACTATATTAGATATATATATATATATATATACACACACACATAATCATTCAACAGATAACTTACAACAGATACATATGATCGTTCAAAAAGATACAGGACAACAAGTAGATATGATCATTCAAACAGATACATTACAACAAGTAGATATAGTTATTCCAAACTGAGAGAAAAATATTACATATCTAGAGTAGTTCATGGAAAGACAAAGAAAACAACCATGTTCCTCCCAACCGTAGAACAGGGAAGCCAAATCACTTGCCTGATTCAGCCTCTAGCGTGACCATGAATCCATGAGGGAAAACTTTGAATCTCCTCTTCAACAATGTCTTCCTCTATCCCTTGTATTCTCCTTGCCTCACACTTAATTTTTAGTTTTCATAACAACAAGTACACAATATTTCTTTTCCCCAGCATACTTGGCAGCTTTCAAAATCCTTGATTTTCAGGGGCTACCAATGGCCAAATATTTGATTTTCCACCTGTAATAATCAATCCAGAGGTAGTTCCAACATGTTCCCCACTCATGGAGTCATGGTCATGTGATTTTAACATGGTTGTTCCATTGTCCTCCTCCAATCAATATAAAATATTTTGTTTTCATACAAATTTCATAGTAAAATAGTTACTTGGGTCAAATCAGATCTCTACCCAATAGTCATAATAATTAATTACAATTATCAAATTTGAAATTTGGAATTGCCATAAATGGAAAAACAATTCCAAATTTGAATTTACTAAAAATAGAATAATTTTCTAACCAATTTTAAATTTCAAAAATTCTTTATTTTTAGGGATGTCACATTCTTTCCCCCTTCAATAAAACATTGTCCTCAGTGTTTGTTACTTTCTCGGAACAATACTAGATGAGATTTTTGAAAATCTCCCTTCAACTCCCAAGTGGCCTCCTCGGGACTAAAGTGCTTCCATTGCACCTTTACCTGAGCGAGGACTCTGTTCTGAAGTGTTATTTATCGCTGGTCTAGAATACACAGGGGTTCCACCTAGAACTCACCTTTGGGTTCCACCTGCACCAAGTTTCAATCAATCATATGAGTAGGGTCATGAACATACCTTTTCAACAAAGAAACATGAAATACATTATGAATTCTTAGATTAGTTGGAAGTGCAAGCTGGCATGGTATGGGTCGAATTCGATCTAGTATCTCGAAGGGCCCACAAAAACTGGGTGCTAGCTTGGCACAGTTTCCTAACTTCAACAAACTTTTTGGTCTTTGAACTTAAAATAAACATGGTATCCCACTTGAAATTCCAAGTGTCTTCTTTTCTGATATGCATAGCTCTTCTGTTTGTCCTGTGCTTCTTTTAAGTTCTGTTGTACCTTCCTTACCATGTTCTCCATTTCTTGGAGCATCTCTGGTCCAACCATGAGTCTACCAACCAGGTTATCCCAGCTAGTCAGAGTCATACACTTTCTGTCGTATAGTAGTTCGAAAGAGATTAACTTAGCTGAAGTTTGGTACCCATTGTTATATGCAAATTCTATCGAGTGTAGGTAGTCTTCCCACTTGTGTGGTTTTGTTCTTGTGTACATGCGGAGCATATCCTCTATGATATGGTTTGTCCTTTCGATTTTTCCATCTGTTTGTGGGTGATAACTCGTACTAAAATTCAAATTACTATTTATCCTTGCAAACAGTTCCTTCCAAAAAGCAGATGTAAATTTTACGTCTCTATATGAAATCACCATTTTAGGAATACCATCCAGTCTAAAAATTTCTTTCATAAATATTTCAACAATGTTTATAGCTTTAAATGTAGACTTTACAAGAATAAAGTGCGCAGACTTACTGAGTTTATCGATTGAAACCATAAAAAAATCATTTTGTTTCTGATTTTTTGGCAAACCTGTTATAAAGTCAAGCGATATGGTCTCCCATTTCCATTCTGCTATTAGTAATGGTCGTAATAGGCTGACTAGATGATGGTGTTTGGCCTTAACTGCTAACAATCTTGGCACCTAGCCAAGTATTCTGTTGTTTCGCCCTTCATATTAGGCCAGTAAAATAGTTTCCTAAGTGTTGTTATCATCTTCTGGTATCCTGGATGGCCATAATACGATTTCTTATGCACTTCGTCCAAGACTATTAACTTTAACTCTACTGAATCTGGTATGTAAAGTCTGTTTTTAAATCGTAATAGTCCCTTCTTGTCAATACTTAGATCTGGTTTATCTGAGTTTGTTGTAGTGTTTTGTAATTCTTCCATTATCTTAGTGTAATTTTCATTATTAATACCTACCGTCCTTATTCTTTGTTCCAGATCACTTTCTGCCTTGCTGATATTTATTTCGAATAGCCCATGGACTCTTCTGCTTAAAGTGTCTTCTACCTTATTTTCCTTACCCTTGATATTTCTGACTTCAAAGTCGAATTTGCTCAATAAAGATAGGCATGTTTCTTTCCTCGCATTAAGATCTGGCCGTCTAAAGAAATATTTCACACCGCTATTATCCGTCAGTAGTAGAAAATTTATGCCTATTATATAGTATCGCCACATTTTTAAGGTGTGTATTACTGCTACCAATTCTAAGTCATCAGTGACATAATTTCTCTCATGTTCTTTGAATTTCTGGGACTCACAACAAATCATGTGTCCTTCCTGAGTTAGGACACCACCTAGTCCTTTTTTACTTGCATCAAGACATACGTTAAATTATTTATCTAGGTCTTCTACCTTCAATATGGGCGCAGTTGTCAATAATTCCTTCAACTTGTTAAAATTGTCTTCACACTTCTATGACCAGTTAAACTTGGTCCCTTTCCTTTGTAATGACGTGATAGGATAAGCTATTTTAGAAAATCCTTCTATGAATCTATGATAATATCCGGTGATTCCCATGAATGACTAGATGTCTGCTACATCCTTTGGTACCAACCATTCCATAATGGCTCTTACTTTCTTAGGGTCCACTGCAATGCCTTCTATAGATATTATGTGTTCTAGGTGTCGTATCTTCCTCTAGTAAAAATTGCACTTATCGAATTTAGCATACAATTGGTGCTTCCTTTAAGTTTGCAGGATGATTCTTAAGTGTTCTTCATGTTCTTCCTTCATTTTAGAATACACCAGGATATCGTCGATAAATACTAGTATGAACTTGTCTAAGTATTGACTAAAAGTATTGTTCATCATGAACATAAATGTGGTCGATGTGTTAGTGATTTTGAAAGGTATGACTATGAATTCATAGTTTTTGTATCTTGTTCGAAAGGATGTTTCGCTTATGTCCTCATCTTTTATCCTAACTTGATGGTAACAAGATTGTAAATCCAATTTTGAAAAGATTTTGGAACCGCCTACTTGATTGAACAGGTCATTTATCCTAGGTAAGGGGTAATTGTTATTAATAGTCATTTTATTCAATTGTCTATAGTTGATACATAGTCTTAGAGTACCATCTTTCTTTTTCACAAAGAGGACTAGTGCTCCCCATGGTAAAACAATGGTTATGATATACTTTTTCTCCAACAATTCCTACAGTTTTATCTTTAGTTTTGTCAATTCAGGTAAATTCATTCGGTAAGGTGCTTTCAAGATAGGGGCTGACCCATGTAGTAGATATATGGAGAAGTCTATTTCCCTTCTAGGAGATAATTCCAGTATCTCATCAACAAACATGTCTCTAAACTCATGTAGGACAATAAAATCTTCTAGCTTCGACTTATCTTCTTTTTCTAACAGATTCATTATTTGGATGGCGTAAACCTGGCACCCCTTTCTCATACATTTATTGAATTGCATTGTCGTGATTTGTCTAACTGATACTGGTTTTGGTATACCTTGGGTTGTTCTAGTAGTGTCACAATCATTTTTTTTGTTAAGCGTATCTGTATAAAAATCTAGAACTGCTTTGTGTATTTCCAGCCAATCCATTCTGATGATCATATCATAGGATCCTAGTGGCAAGATATTCATATTTGTTTTTATGTTTTGACCATCTAAGTTAAATTCAAAATAAAAAACAAAGTCAACCACTTTTCTTTTAGTTCTTGTTGCTAAATGTACCAACCATGATTTTGCGTGTTTCATCCTCTTAAGTTTATTTGAGTCTACTAGTGTAGGAGTGGTATAACTTAACGTAGCTCCAAGATCAATTAAAACATAAATTTGGGTGTTATTGATTTTACTTTCAATTTCCAACACAATGGACTGCTGGTCAGCTTGTCGGCCATCAATGGCTGCATTAATCCGATGGAGGCTTTTGCCTACATCACCCACTGTCAAAGATTCCTATAGATTATGAATAATAGTTATGTTTTTCATGCTTAAACATGGGCAATTCCTCCTGAGATGAGGTTCTCCACATTCCCAACACTTTAACAGTTCCCAGGGGTTGTCCTCGAATTTCTTTCTTCCCAGGTTTATAGGTTTACCACCTCCTTGTGTGCTTGGATGGTTTGAGTAAAAATATTTTCTAGGAAATCTTTTTGCTGCATTCTAATAAGGAGTTGGATGGTATCCCTTCTTCCACTGGTTCATTTGGTCTTGTTTATTATCCTTCCAAGCTTTGAGAAATTTTTCTCGTTGTTTGCATTGGTCGTAGCACATTCATGCTTTCCTAAATACTTCACTCAAGAATTTGGGGTTGCCAAGCTCAATTTTGTCCCTGTAGGACTATGGTAGATAGCGTAAGAATTGCTAGATTCTTACCTTGTCCTCCCTGATGTAAGGTATGAACCCTAGTAGTTACAGAAATTTGTTTATAAGGTCTTCCATCATCATCTCTTCAAGTCATAACTCGTAAAATTCTTTTGTTTTCCTTTCATAGTAGCTTTCAAAAAGGTATTGTTTCTTAAAATACTTCTTAAAGTCAGATCACTCCATCTATTTCTCCTTTAGGCCCTTGGCCAATTTTAGATCTTGCCACCAAATGTTGGCCTTCCCTTTCAAATTGTATATGGCCATTTTTCCCTTCATATTGCTGGAGTAATTGTAAATTTGGAAGTATTTTTTGATGTCTAACAACCATGCCTCAACCTACTCTCTTGTTATGGATTCTCCATCAAAGGTAGTTTTTTTACTCTTTTTAAATTCTCCTTTAAGGTGGTCTACTTGTTTCCTCCTTCGGTCTGTTTTAGTTTTGTCCTAACATGAAGGTGTACCTTCAAATGAAATGTCTCCTTTTTCTGTTTCAGGCCTAGAATTATTGGAGGCCCTTTTGCTGACCTCTTTGTCATGGTTATCGTCCTTTGGTATTTTCTTGGTCACTATACTGTGCAGTAGGACTTCATTTATCTCTTGTTGTTCCTCCTATGCTTTCTTCAATTTCTCATTGTCTGCTTTGAAAACCTGTAGTTCAACAATAAGATTCCTCATTGTTTCCAGTACTTCCATAGGTGATCTTCTGTCACTATTTTGTCTTGGATATCCATGAGATCCCTGCTCTAGGTTTCCTTCCATTTTGATTTCTGCATGATGCTGAGTTTCCATAAATCACACAAAACAAAAGGGTTTTCTATTTGTAACATAAAGGTTTTATTAGTATTGCATAGATCGAAATATATTCTAAGCAACCAATGTGGCCCTGTTCAGGTCTAGCGTTGTAACCTTTTTCTCTAATACAATATGTAATAAACCTCAATTTCATCATAATTTTTTTTTTTTAATTTGGCTCTAAGTCTATATAATAGTTTATAACAACACTAAAAAAATGTGATACCCTGTGTATTAAATTTCTCTTTCCTAGCATTACAGATCCATAGTCTGGAGTTTATCCCTCCATCTTTTATTTAAGTTGTACTACTCTTCACAAGGGGTTGAATGTCTACACTTTATAATAATAATGTAATCGACATAGGCCTAAAACATAGGATTTCAGTCTCTCTCTTAACACATATAACCATATGTGTGCGCAAGCCTAAACTCTAGTACACCATATAAACTTAAATAAACATAAAAAGGGGAGTCAAAAGGTTTGCTTTATCCTTGGACTTAGAGGTTTGGCTTATTAAATGTATGCCCACAAAATTTTTTGTGACTTCCTCGACAATTCTGTGGTTGACCGAGAGTCTTCCTTTCACAATGAAATCCTGTTAAAACTTACTAGTTAAAAGCAAGCCCTAAACTAGCAGTTGATTGAGTCCTTAAGAGATTTAACTAAACAAAACTCTAGCGCCAAATGGACTAGTAGTGATAGGTTTTTCTTTATTTTGGAGGAGTCCCATACTTTTTCTTGAAATTATATTAAATATGATGGGATGTGATGACAGTCCGAATTAAGTTCTCTGTCAAACCATTAAAGGGGGTGGGTGAGGAATGAGAACTTCCCTGTGCCCTACTCCAATATATTCACGCCCCATCACTCCTATCACATGGCATCGAATTCTCGATGTACCTCGCATTCAATATGCGACAGGGAGTGTGTCTTAGGGTAGCAACTGATATTCATTGTCATTTTTGCAAGTCTATTCCAAATTGAGCTCTGTGTTCCTTTGTTTTCTTGGCTTACTCTACGTAGGGTATGGTGGCTTGGAGCACCTTCTGGATTATTCCTGCTTTCGATAAGTGTCCTTCTTATAGGATAAATTTTACTACAAGTTCTCGTTTGATCTTTTTGACTTACTTATCCTGCATTCCCTCCCAACGCATTTCATGCCAGTAAAGTCCTTCTCGTAATCCCTTTCACCGTCCTCCTACATTCGTCATTTTCAATGCATTGGAAACTTTCCTTCGTGTTATCTCCTACTGTATTTCATTGGGAAAAGTAGTCAGAAGTTTGTTTGGTTAGGCCTTGTATACATCTGTATGTTATACATGTTCTACGACATTTAAATTCTTCTGGAAGTTACTTCTATTCTATTTGAGTAATAATTAAATGGGTTGTCACTTCGTTTCTTTTTTTCTCTCTGTTATTTCTGGATTTATCGATGAAACCTTAAGCCTGGGGTTTCCTATTGGAAAGTCTCTCATAAAAGTAATAGTTGGCCTAACCTTTCAACAAAGATTAAACCCTAAAGATAACTAAAGGTGGTCATGCTTACCTCTGCATACCCTCTTACTCATATTCTGGACGCAATAAGAGTGCATGTGCACCTGGATTTTTCGACATCGTGTTATCTCTGTATTTTCTTTAAAAAATTAATCATAGGATGATAGACAGATGATTCGTATGGTTTTATTGGCAATTTGATTTATTTTTTAAAACGACAATGAATTTATGCTTATCATGCAATTTGGATATATTCTGACATTCGTTCACTTATTCTCTCTTCCGTTCTTTTCCTTGGTTATTCAAAGATGTTTTTTATCGCTAATGATGGGACCTTTATTTTGTGAGGGTACCCATCATAGATATTTGGACTCCTCCTCCATCTCCATTTGGACAATACGCAGTTTGTTGTAAAAGGGGAAAGCATCAAATCTTCCTATTTAAGATAAGAATTATTTTGACTATACTCATCTATTTTATTAGATTCTTTTCTTTCCTGTTCGAACAAGTCTATAATTGTTTTGTTGAAATGTGTGCAAGGTTTTCTTTCTGTCACAAGAATACATGGGGAACAACCTCCATCATCTGCTTAAGAGGTATTTGAGTTTCATTCTGTCCCTTTCTAGAAGCTTTGACAACTCAAGAATTAAAGGGGTTAATTTCTTTGTGGCAGAGGTTGTTTGTTTTTATACTTCTATTATTTAATTTCTAGGGAAATATGAGGGTCAAATTTAAAACTATAACATTGGCCGAAAGAGTCAAGTTAGATTTTCTTATACTATGTCTTGACCCAATCATTAATGGAAGAACGATTTTCAACTTCCTCTTGATCTTATGGATTTTCCTTGAACGACAACTCGAGTAATATGATACTTGTTCTTTTCATTCTATAGATTTGCCTTAAGTATTTCTCAGCGCAAGTTCTCAGAGACTTTAGAATAATGGTTGTATAAATGTCTGGCATTTATTTTCAACATAATGTCGCAATTATTGAGACGGTTACTCACTTTATTCTGAGTCATATACAAGTCTACTATTGATTTACATTACCTTTGTTTATGCGATTTGTCTGGATTTATACTATTCCCTGGTAACAATTGGGTATTGGCTAGATCTGAGCACTAGGTGGTTAGACAGGTCTTATGTCTTAAATTTTATGATTATGTCAATTATTTCTGGACTGTCCTTCTTTATACAAATGTAATCTTATATGGGTAATCATTCTTTGATGGTAATTAGATCTCTATCACTATACAAATATGTAAACAAACCTATATGTGATATATGGATATGCAATCCCTAGGGTCCATAGTACCTTGTATTTCCTTTTCAATATTATATGAGAATGGAAAATCTTAGCTAAGTAATATGAATTCATTTTTTGAATTTTAGTTGTAGAGATACACATAAACTTATATGTATATATACAGGTTTGTTCAATTCGTTTTTTATATAGTTAGTTCTGCCTAGAAAATCCAGTTACAAGAATAAACAAATGACTGTAAATAGATCTATTCCTTTCAAGTACGATGTACATAGATAAATTTTACTTAACTCTTTAATTTTTATAAGGAAATAATTCCAGAATTTTGTCATCTACTGTAACTTGCTCCAAATGGACAGATCTCATTCATGGAAGATATTACACTTTAATTCAACCAAATGCACTATATGAGATACATACACACACACACACACACACACACACACACACACACACATACACATAATCATTCAACATATAACTTACAACAGATAGATATGATCGTTCAAACAAATACATGACAACAAGTAGATATGATCGTTCAAACAGATACATTATAGAAAGTAGATATAGTTATTCCAAACAGAGAGGAAAATATTACATATCTGAAGTATTTTACAGGAAGACGAAGGAAACATCCACGTTCCTCCCAATCGTAAAATAGGGAAGCCAAATCACTTTCCTTATTCACCCCCTAGCCTGACCATGAATCCATGAGAGAAAACATGGAATCTCCTCTTCATCAATGTCGTCCTCTATCCCTTGTATTCTCCTTTCCTCACACTTAATTTTTAGTGTTCATAACAACAAGTACACAACAGTTCTTTTTCCCATCATACTTCGCAACGTTCTGCCTCCTCACATATGCTATTTAACAAAACAATGTTTTTTCCTAGGTCTTTCTTTCCCCTCTTGGGAATTTTCACATATTTCTAAATCACTGATTTTTAGGGGCTACCAATGGCCAAATCTCTGATTTCCCACTTGTAATAATTATCTGAGAGGTAGTTCCAACATGTTCCCCACTCATGGTGTCATGGTCATCTGATTTTAACATGGTTGTTCCATTTGTCCTCCTACAAATAATATAAAATATTATGTTTTCATACAAGTGTCATAATCAAATAGAAGGGTCAAATAAAATCTCTGCTGAAAAGTAAAAAAAATTAATTACAATTATTAAATTCGAAAATTGGAATTGCCATAAATGGAAAAAAAAATTGAAATACTAATTGACTAAAAACGAAATAATTTTCCAACCAATTTTAAATTTCAAAAATACTTTATTTTTGGGGATGTCACACATAACATGCCACTCATACAAACCTTCATTTGTATTAAAGGCTATATTCCACTCATCACCTTCCCTCTTTCTAATCTGGTGATATCCTCTTTTCAAATCTATCTTAGAAAATAAATTTCCTCCACTTAAACAATCCATTAAATCATCCATTATTGGTAAATGAAATATACCCAATGTTGATATTGTTAATGTCTCTTGAGTCTCTACACATTATCCATCATCCATATTCATTTGGACTTAATACAGTTGGTACTGCACATGAACTCAAGCTCTCTCTGACCAAACCTTTGTCTAACAATTCCTAGACTTGGTTCTTCACTTCCTCATTCTCTCAAGGTGTCAATTTGTATGTTTCTTTGTTTAACAGACTTTCTCTTGGTATCAATTCAATATGATGGATGATACTTTTTATAGGTGGCAATGAGTTAGGCATCTCATCGACCACTATGTCAGGAAAATTATCCAACAATTCCTGAAATTCTTCAAGAAAACCATCCATTGAAGTACTTGTAAGGATAACTCTGGGTTTCCTCACCACAACAAACTACATCTCATGTTCTTCCTTAAATTATTTTAGGAGTTCCTTCCCACTCATGAGAAGTATGTTTGTTTTGTCTTCCTCCTTCACTTTCTTCTCCTCTATTGGCAGCAACATGTGTGTCCTACCATTCTTCTCCAAGGTGTATGTATTCTTCCTCCCATCATGAATGGCATTCCTATCAAAATGCCATGGTCTCCCTAAAAAAATGTGGAATACATCCATGGGAATTACATCGCATATAATTTCATCTCTATATATTCCTATATTAAATTCAACCAAGAATTATTTAGTAACCATTACCTAGTGTCCCTTCTGCAACCATGAGAGTTTATATGGCTTCGGATGTGAAGTTGTCTCTAGCTCCAATTTCTCCACCATATCTGTGGATACTAAGTTGTCAGTTCTCCCACTATAAATTATCACCTTGAATACTCTGCCTTTAGTTTTGAAAGTTGTTCTGAAGAGACTATTCCTCTACATTGGCCTTTCAATTTTTTCTTCTAGTTTTAAGAGAACCTTCCTCAACATCAGAGATATTCCATCCTCTGCTCCTTATGCTTCAACATCTCTTCTATGTGCTTCTGAAATGTGAGCTTCACCTCCTCCTTTTTTCATTTTCTTGGGACATTCCCAGGACATGTGCCTTGTTTTTCCATAGGCATAACATCTTACTTCTCCTCCTCCTTTTCTTCCTCTTCCTCTCGAAGAACTTCTTCCATCACCCTGTCTTCCTCAGGAAATTCCTCCTCTTTCTGAGTGACTTTGTGGTTTCTCAGCCTTGTCCTTAGTCTTATGTGCTCTATCATGGGTAAATCCCTTTCTTTTTTCTGGGGATGGGATTTTACCTCTCCCTCATTGTCTTTGTTTTCTGTCCAAATTCTCCTCTACCTTCAGTGCAAACTCATAAGCATACTCCACTATATTTATCGACATCATGCTGAGATCATCATGGATTTCATATCTCATGCCATTCATATATCTTGAAAAATTTTCATCATCTCTCTCTCTTTGTCCAGTTATGATCTTCAACCTATAGAACTCCTCTATGTACTCCTTAAATATCATCCCTTTCTATCTTAGGTCTAAATTTTCTTGAACATATTGATATGATAATATTTGGGCATGAACTTAACCTTCATCTTAGCTACCATTCTATCCCAATTCTTTATCTTATGTTTCCCTTGGATCCTCCTCTTAGCTTGCATTTCATCCCACCACAGTTTTGCATGTCCTTTAAGCTGGGTGATAGCATATTTCACCTTTCTCTCTTCATCGACATTTTCATAGTTGAAATGTTTTTTGATGGATCTTATCCAATCCAATAGATATTCAGCCTCCAAATTGCCTTCATACATTGGGACCTCTATCTTGTCTCTTCCTCCCAATCTAACAACTACTCTCATCATGCGTTCTTAAAAAATATACTCTCCACCATCAAGTGTTCATCTCTACGATGCCTCCATCCACTCTAATCTCACATGAAGTACTCGCATCTCCCTTTCTACAGCTCAATTGGCTAAAGGTGCTTCTGATCATCTCCTTGGTGGAATTGTCACACACAGAGTACAAATTCAAGTTATTATGTCTCTTCTCCTTTGCCTGTTGTTTGCAAGAAAAACTTTGTCTCTAATACCACTTGATGTAGACCCCCCTTCTCTCCTAAGGGTTGCACGACCACCCGGTCTAGGATCGATTAAGAAACTGAGTCGAATTGACTCTTTGGGACTCTTCTAGACCCAAACCCACTTACACAGGTCCTTTCCACAAATACATAGGTCATATGAGACCCACAGGTTCCCTCCTAAGCCCTCTTCAACTTCCACATGAATCAAACACTAGCTCTCTTATGGCTAGCTCCTTTCGTTACATGACCACGTCTATGACCACTCCCCTAACCAAAGTTGCATCATGATTTTTCATATTAGGTGTTTTTGTATAAGCCAAACCTTATTCTCTGACTTCCAAAATACCAACATGGGGCCTAACACATGCTAGCTCTTCCCTTGTCCTTCAACGATGTGACCCCTCAACTTGAACGTAGGCCAATATTCTGAGCACGTCATGATTTCATGTATCAAGAACTCTCACTGTGTTTCCACTCCATTTTTTCAAGGTTTGAACTCTCGGTGCCTCATATCCGACGGTCCATATCCTCCCTCGACCCAACAAATCAGATAATATCGCACTCAATACCGACTCTAGAAATGATGATATTTCAGATCAACAAATTTATGACTTACGATCCTTTGGATCTAACGGCTATTATCAAATCAAAGACGTAGATTACAAGAGTTCCCAGAACTCTTGCTTTTGATTTCCCGAGTTGCAAACTCCTGATGAAACCATATCTATGGTTTAGCTCCCTCCTTCGATCAACGTTTGTGTTCAAATTGCGATCTCGTGAGTTGCAATTTCTTACAACACTATCTTTGACTTCCCTAAGTCATGATTCAATGAAACGTTGATCTCTCACCACGTGTCCCCATTGATGAATGGTTTCGATGATTTCAAGATCTCATAACATCGCTCCTCCTGTGTACTTTCAAAGATTATGGTTAGTGCACTTTACCTTGATCGAGCGGCTGTGATTCTTCTGCACTTAGACCGAATGAATGATATCTCTCCCCCTCTATGCTTTCTCCTCGTTGTATAGACATTTATCAAAGGGTCTAGATCTTTCCCCCTAATCTTATGCTTTCTTTAGACCTAGAAGATTTTCTAAGGGTTCAAAGGCTTATACCTTTGTCCTTCTTGCGAGTTTGTTTCTTGGAGCTCGTTAACACTTATGAAAAGTGTTATTAGCCTTTATCTTTGTCTCATGAAGACTTCAAATTCCCACATGCTCCTTACATTTCATGGATTTCGATAACTCAGATCCGAAGGATTTCTCCAAGATGAATTCCTCTCTCCCTCCTGGCTTTCTCCTTTCCTGGTTCTTCGACCTCTACAAAGTCCCTTTGAAACTTAGTCGAATCTCGGATTTGTGCACTCCTTGAACCAGATCTTTACGCAAGGTGCAAATTCTTTCGGACCACTATGCATGCCTTGCACCAGTATCTCTCCACTCCTTGCAAATGGAAAGTTTCATGCTATCTCTTCTGAACTTCGGAACAAAAACATATTTTATCAACACACTCCTTGCGTTCTGTGTGCACACTTTGCACCACTCCTCAGAAGATAAATAATTGAAACATATCTTCACATTCATAGTTCCATCTATTCATAACTAAATTCATTCATGGGTGAAATCATGAAGGTGGGTTACACTTTTGCTTGTTTTATGACAAAAAAAACTGTATTTTCACAAGTTATTCAACTTCCGACATATAAAAGTATTTTTTTTATTTTGAA
>JZKD02S1638433.1:454973-469756 GCA_000966675.3 Picea glauca
TAATAAACCACATTTCTCAGTGCAGTGGAATATGGTTCTCGATAATTTCCATTAGAATGTTAGTTATGTCATTCAGTAACATTGTAAATAGTGCTTGCCAATCCCACTTTGTAGAGCGCTCCATAAATAAATCAACAAGTTCCTTTTTGTTGTCTAAAGAAAAGTCAAACAACCTAATAAAGGGTGCCTTCTTTTGTTGTATAAAGTTGATGGTATTTTTTTGTTACTCCTAGCGTCTTCTCTATGGATCTATACATTTTTTCTACTCTCTAGCAATATGAGTTTTTTGTCTCCCAATCATTTTTCATTTTTGTATTTTAGTTTGTAGGTTGAATTGCATATCAATTTGTATGATATCTTATGACATCCTCAGGAATCAAATTTTTTTATTTTAATATTATTTATTGGAAAAATAAATTTCCATTTATGGAAATTCATAATAGATATTATTAAAGTATGTAATGACTATAATTGTGATTTTTGAGCAAGAGTTTGACTTGCCAATTGTCCTCTTTGATGGAGAGATGTATGAGAAATATAATTTTAATATATTTAATGCTAAAAACAAGTGGAATATTGTAATGTACCTCAAATTTACCAATTAAAAAAAAAATCCACAGAACATAAATCTCCAATTCATTTAATAGACTCGTAATTAGGGAAAGGTGAAAATTATCTCCATTATTAAACTCTGATAAGTTTTCTTATTTTATGATTATCAACGTTGACATTTATATCCAGTCTATACACAAGGAAGAGAGTTCCTATGTGAATAAAATTCCATCACTCCAACATCCCATTAATTCCTAAAATTATCCTTACATTCGTATATATATCTATATATTATATTGGACTTAGACTATAGACAAACTTAGGATTTACGGTCTTAAATTCTTCCCCAAGCAAAATGACTCTATATTTGTGCGCAAGGGTGAATCTCCATTGGTCTTTCGAAAACAAGTGTATATTAAACACAATGCAATAGGGTGAGGAGTACATGCCTTAGTGAGAAGTTGTTTGCTTAACATAAACTATTTGGTATTTTATTTGCATGGCCAAAGTCATCGAACGAAATACCTTTTGATTTTGGGGATGTCTCTCGAGTTATCCAAACGTTTTATTTCTCTTTGATTGGTTTATTTCTTGTAGTGAATTTTATGCTACGAATGAATTAGTTCTTGTTGGGAATGATTAATTTCTGGCTGCGATTTTCTTGCTGCATGTAACATCCCGCTCTAGTGCACTGAGAAAACTTATTCTTTGAGGACACTTTGTCGCAAGTGATCTAGACTTTATGATATTAAAACATTTATCCTTGATTATGATGCGTTATGATAGATGACATGATGTTTTACTTCTTTGAGATAGACAAGTGCTATTGACTCAATTTTATTGGGTGTGCAGGGTTTTGGACCTTGAGGATGCAGAGGCATCAATGGAACCCTTTGGACTCTAGATTGAGTCAGGGAGTGTGCTATTTGGGTTGATTTATTTACTGTGATATTTCATTGATTTGATGATTGACGTTGGCATGTTCTGACACGATTGTTGATGATGCAGGCCGATGATAGCTTGTCGACAACCTACTATCACTCCCACTATGGCTCAAACTGTAGGTTAACGATTACCTAGTTCGAGAGGATCCACGTAGTCGTGAGGGAAGACTATGACAGTCGCTCACAATGATTTTAACCGGTGCGCAATAAGGTGGAGGCCTTATTCCTTAGAGCCCTTAGTCTCCCACAAGTTCACAGGGAAGCGTGTTGACTCTAGGGCTTATAGATGTCTACCAATCAGTCAAGTTGGCAAGTGGCACCCTTGGAGCACGTGGTGCATCCTGAAGGGCACGTCGTGTGAAAGAAACACAAGTTGGCGAGTGGCCCCCATGGAGCACGTGGTCCATCCTGAAGGGAACGTCGCAGAAAAGGAACATAAGTTGGCGAGTGGCACCCTTGGAGCACGTGGTGAGTCCTGAAGGGAGCGTCGCATTGATGTTGATGAAGGAGAAAACCTAGATGGCTTTGAGACATTTAACACATTAAGAAATTCTTAAGCTACTTCCCTAATTAAATGTTGCCTAGTTCAGAATCTAAATCCTAAGTTAATCCGGATTATTTTTGGCATGAAATGAGAGCAGAGATATAACACAGAAATATTCATAGATATTGCAAGCGAGACAACAATATAACAGAGATATAGCATAAATATAACAAGAGTCAAAGATATACAGTAATACACGATTTCTATTAATCAGAGAAATGTACAGAGACTATAAAAATACATAGTGAAAGACTGGCTAGAATGGTGGAGTCTTATCTCTGAGAAGAGATGTGACGACTACTCGCATTCACATGAAGATGGTTACAATGATGCTATGGAGGCATTTTTAAAATAATATGGAATTCCAAAATTCCTAGACATCCAAAAACCTAACCCTAGGAGATGAAGTGCCAAAAGTCATGTGGGCCCCGTTTGGGTAAGTTGGTGCATCAACATCCCGGGGTCGTAACTTTTGCATACGATCTTCGTTTTAGGAGTGTGATATCTCATTGGAAAGGTATCATCGAGGAGATTCATTTTGGGGGCTCAATCATGCCTTCGGCTATCATTGAGAACCTCAATCTCGAAAAACCTTCATTTAGGCCCTCAAAATGGCCCCGGAAGTTAAAACCTACTAAAAATAGTAAATTGCCAAAATGACCAGAAAACTATTTTGAGCCATTTGGAAAAGGTGGGTGACCATCGATATCCACCTGGATCATAAGTATAAAACTTCTCAGGGTAAAATTTTGTCTAACCTTAAGAACACACCCTATAAAAATAAAAATAAAAATTTAAACAAAAAAACCCCCTTAGGTAATAGCTTTAGTCTTTATAAATTTTGGGGGTAAACTGAAGAGAGTAATAATTTAATTAAAAATCCATGGTTTTAAATTGTAAAGAAGAAACAAATTATTTAACTTGTGGAAGTATAAAAATATTTTAAATTAATAATAAAGGGAAAAGAGTAAATAGCGCAACTGCCATTTTGGCTCTAATAAAAAGGGGAAAGAAGGGGATAACAAGAATTAGGAAACTAAGGATTGGAGGAAACATAATAAAGGAAAGATGAAAACTAATGGTAAAAAGCGAGGTCAACATAGTAAGGAATCTGCAATTAAGACCCTTCTAATTTGAGCTAATTTAGTAACTTCATTTTTTTAGGGAAATTATTTAAAACATGTAAGGGGATCTAGGAACAACTAGGAGGAAATTTAGGAGAAACTCTAGGTGGGTGAGGCAAATGAGTAAATTAATAAATTAAAGAAAATAATTACTTGAGGAAAGAGGCGGATGGAAGACACTTGTGTGAAGGAGAATATTTAGTATATTTTTATTAAAAAATAATTAAAATGTGATTTAGGGAAAGTTGGAGGTGGGAAAAAACTCTATAAAAGAAAGGGAAGATGAGGAAGAAAGGGATCGGCTGTTAGCATAACATTACACCACCGGAATTGTGACTTGACTGATTACTTGTGGAGAGTTGTGATTTTCCCAGCTTGGATAGGAGTGGTAGCTCGGCCTTGCGAGGCGAGCTGGGAAGCTAGATGGACCATATGGATTGTGTGTGGCCCCTTTGTGTCTCGAGGGGACTAAGGGGGAAGCAGAGTACCGCTAGCAATTCTCTGGGAGGTACTGGTCTAGTCTCGACGATCGGTGAGTGGGAGCGGCGTGGAGCAAGAACGACACGGAGCGAGCGGTCATCATTCGAGGCCAGAGTTAAGGCAACGATATGTTTTTCATTTGCATGATAGAAGGTATTAGGACCTTATCCCTCTCTTATTGTTATGAACATTTTTGCATTGGAATTGTGACTTCAAACGACTTGGGTTCTTGTTGGATTAATTGGTTTCTTACCTTGCTCTTCGGTGATTGTAATTGTGGGACAGTCATAAAAATATTACTTCTTACCTAGCTATTGCATGTCGGTATTAGATAAAATAATTTCATGATCTCAGCATTGTCAACCTTCCTTGGATCTATACGATCTCCCGCTGTGCCTTGCCTTTTTGTTGTCTGCATTTTTTTTTGCTTGAAAGAGATAAAACTATCTTTGGGATGGAAATCTTTATGACCTGCGATTTTTTTGTCTTCTGATTTTTGTGGTGCCGTGGTACCCTGCATTATTTCACTGCTTGTGTAAGGGCGTTTTTACATTTCTGTGGGTGTATTTACCTTTCTGTGGGCGTTTAATTTCACAGTGGGTGTTTTAACTATTCAACCATGACCTTTTTACATTGTCGTGCGTGCTTTTTCCTTTCTATGGGTGTATTTACGTTTTTGTAGGCATTTAAAATCACAGTGGGCATTTTAACCATTCAGCCATGGTGTTTTATATATTACCGTGGACATTTTATTTTATTGTCGGCGTTTATACTCTACAGTGGGCGTTTTTATATGACTATGCATTTTATATATTACCATGGGCATTTTATATCACTATGGGCATGTATACTCTACAGTTGGTGTGTTTATATAAATGGGGGTGTTTTTATATGACTGTAGGCATTTTAAATATTACCATGGGCATTTTATATCACTGTGGGCATTTATGTATTACAATGGCCATTTTTATATGACTAGGTGCTTTGTCACATCGACCTTTGGCTTCCATGTGTAAGTCGGAGTGATTGTATGCCCTTTTATATTTTTGTTTCCTTCTGGCAATCCGTTCTAGCAATTTTGTTTGGAAATTGTTCCTGTACATTGTTTTTGGCAATAGTGGTATGGGCAATTTCATTTTTGTATAAATTAGATCTGAGAATTCAATTTTGGCATAATGGGCAATTGAATGTATTGTTAAGAGAAATTTCATTTTCCGAGCAGAAATTTAGAATTTAATTGTTGGCCTCCATTTTAAATTACAACTCGAAATTCAGAAAATTCATGTATTCGCTGCCATTTCAATTTATAGCTCAGAAGTCAAAAAAAAATTGCATTCACTGCCATTTTAAATCACAACCCAAAATTCAGAAAATTTAAGTGTTCGCTGCCAAAATTTGTTTATAAAGTTACAGATTAGAAGTTTACTTATCCATTGCCTAATATTTTTGCAAAGTCAGATATCATAATTTTCTATGATTTGTTGCTAATCAAAACGTAGAGACCCTGCTTTCTGTTATTCATTGTTTGCTGTCAATTTTGTCAAGTCTTAAGTTTAGATTTTCGTATGATATTTAAAATCTATCGTCAACGAAGTTTGGAAAATCCAGAGTTGACCTTGGTGAGTCTCATCCAAACTATTATACCATTTGGATTTGTATTATTGAATCATTGCATAAGTAGTCAAAACAAAAATGCATTGTTTTATTTAAATATTTAATTTCTTATGATCCACTATCAAATTTCTACTAATCCAAGTTGAAATCGTTATGATTGTTGTGTGTTAGTTGAATTTAGATTTGAATTCCCTTGTTCTTCGTAGGATTTATAGTATTATGAAAACTAAATTGGGCACTGCAATTTTTTTTTTCATTCTGGAAATACAAAATTTGATAGATGTGTAAAAAAAAAGAAAACTTTGCATGCTAGAGTATATCTAGTGGGATCAATGGAAATTTGTTGATGTTACTTACATGTTAACATTGCCGAAGTTTCGACTGGCTTATTTATGTATATTTAGTGTTGCTTTAGATGGCACCTTATGGCCTTATGGATGCAATACCGATAGTTTCAGTTATCACTACTTGAGCAGTGGTTAGTATGTAGTGAATGATTGACATAGATTTAGTTTTTACGCATTGAGGGTTTATGTAGTAGATGGTGGATCTAGATGTTTAGTTTTTATAAAGTTATCTCTAATGATGGATTAAACTTACTTATTCTCAAGCCCATGATTATTTAAGAATTGAATGACATGTTGCCTGATGAATGAGACTTGCACACAATGGAAGAATCATGTAATGTAATGCTTCATGTTAAATGATACGGTAATGATTTCTTTTTATTATTAATTCATTGGCAAGGTTATGGTAATATAAATGTAATATTGATTTATTTTATGGTAAATTTATTGTAAATTCATTGCATTGGTAGCATACAAGGAGTAATGTGATTGGTGATTGATGTTATAGTTGCAAGGTTATTATAACATAAGATGTGAGGTTGTTAAAATAATGTTATTGAAATTTTATGGTATATGTAACATATAGGATATATTGATATTGTTAATTAATTTCAGGGTTAGTACTATAATTAGAATTTTTCAACTCATAGTTGTATGATATCAGACTCTTCGATCGGATAAAGCTAGTCGCTCGGTATATATGTCTCTGTGTGTTATTATTTTCTGTGTAAAAAATCTAGTACCATATCAAGAGTCTTGGGCCCTTTAAATGCATGGTTTCCACTCTTGCAACACACCTCTAAGGTCGTATCAGTAGTCTTGGGCTCTTTAAAGGAAGAGTTCCCACCACTGCGACCTCCTGACAGAGATTAATAGTTTCTTCCTGAGCAGTTGGCTAGGAACCTATCTGACCTTCTCTCTATTCGGAGCAGAGAACTAAAATTAAACGCCCTGCTTTCCTGTGCAGAAATAGTAAAATCTACTACAATGGATTCTTCCATCTGTGTTCATACTATACATAACATAGTATGGTCGTTTAATGCTTGCAGTTACTTGTTGTGTGCCTTATGTCTATGGTCATTTAATGCTTGCATTTACTTGTTGTGCACCTTATTTCTATGGTTGTTTAATGCTTGTAGTTACTTGTTGTGCACCTTACGTCTTCTTGTTGTGATTATTGTGGTTGCGCCTTGTTAGTCATCGGGTGGCGATGTAGAGTCAAGTGTGTCTGTTTCCTTTTTACACGCGCGCAGACACCTTAAACAAAAAAAAAATTCACCTGTTGTTAGAGTTGTTGCCGTAACATGGAGGTCGTTGCATATGGTATCAGAGCGGGTTCGACCTGCAACTTGGGATTCGCTACAACTTTCGTTGACATAATTAGATTTGATTATATTGTTGTTGATCAAGTTGATTGTGTGCGTGCAGGTAATCATGGTTAGAGGATGCCACGAAGGCAAACAATGGGGTGCTAGGGGAGGAGACATGATGCGTCTAGTAGCATCCATGCCTAAGAGGTCTAACCCCCAGAGAGGTGAGAAGGTTCTCAGACAGGAGCAGATAAAAGTTGGCGATGTTGTTGGGATGATGAGATCTTTTATGTGCATGTCCGAGGCACTGATCATCCACTTGGAAAGAGATGAGGCCAGGGGACCGACACCCGCTGAGGTTCCACCACGCGCACCGGATGTTACAGGTAGCATTCACTGTGAACTCGAGAAGGTTAAAATTTTCAAGTTCTTTGGTGCCCTGGATGGTGTCGTCGCTGAGGCATGGTTGGAGAATATGGCGATGTGCTTCGCACTTCAGATTATACCTCCAACATGAAGGTCCACATGGTGGTATTTCAACTAAAGGGGAGCGCTCTTCTATGGTGGAAGACACTCCTACCGTAGCTGAACATGGCCATTGAAGATGTGTCATGGGAACTGCTCGAGAAACGGTTCCAAGAGAGGTAGATTTCAGAGGAATTCATTGAGCGTCAACTAAATGAGTTCAACGCATTACGACAGGGAGGTCATACGGTGCCCAACTATGAGGCATGTTTTATGGAGCTGCTCCGGTATGCTCCGCACCTTAACGCTGAGAAGCTCAAGGTCAACAGGTTCGTGTTTGGCCTTAACGACAACCTGCGTGCAAATCTTAGAATCTTGATGCCTCAAACCTTGCACGATGTTATCCAAAAGGCCCTTATAGCAGAGGAGGAGCTTATCAGTGGGGGTCAGGCCAGGACTCCAGTGAGACCAGCAGGGTAGGGTTCATCTGGTACACTGCAGCATCACACACCAGCGAGACATACGTCCAGATATCGGGGCTTTCAGAGAGGATCCACTTTCACTACACCCCGACGACCGCCACCTCAGCAGCAGGCACCTTATCGGGGACCACACCATCAACAACAACGTCTCCCACAACAACAATAGTTTAGGCATGTTCAGCAGAACAGACCTGGGTTCCAGGCCGGTGGGCCGTCACATTCTACTTTGGGTACCAGGACTACTTCGCCGAATAAGGGGTGGTGGACATGTGGGGAGCCACAATACCAGCGAAACTGTCCTATGGAGAGGACCAGAGTGTCAGGATCAGCCGGACTCACTATCGTGGGAGATATGGGCAAGGCCCATCAGATTCATGCGGTGGTGAATAACCACTAGGCAGATCACCAGTTGACTGTGCTCGAGACGACAGGTATTGTCACTGACCAGACCCTTAGTATTTTGATAGACCCAGGTGCTACTGAAAGTTTCATTTCTGGTGCAACACTAAAAAGGATTAAGGTAAAGGTACTCTAATAGGACGAGTTTATCTTCATAGAGAAGGCTTCAGGAGCCAAACAGAAGGTTGGAGGAAAGGTTACGGGCTATGCCCTTAACTTGGGAGATTTTGTCACAAGGATCAACTTATACGTCAGGATCTTAGGATATTATGACGTCATGATTGGTATGGATTGGATGGAATCACATGAGGTGATACTCAACTGTAAGATGAAACGATTCAGCTTGGTTGATGATGGAGGACAAAGATGTGTGATTGTAGGATGGAATGAGGGAGTATCCCTGAGGTTCATCTCTTCCTTGCAATTACGAAAGAGTATGAGAAAGGGGTGAAATTTTTATGCCATCCTTGCGCTAAACAAGAAGGGAGTAGCGAAAGGTCTAGAACACCTTCCAATGGCGAGAGAGTTTGCAGACGTGTTCTCAAAGGAGTTACCGGGGATGTCACCAGAGAGGGAATTGGAGTTTACCATAGACCTGAAACTGGGGACCGAACCGAGAGCAAGAAGGCTTTATCGGATGTCGACCCCAAAGTTTCAGGAGTTGAAAATGCAACTGAAGGAGTTGTTGGATCTGGGACTGATACGCCCTAGTGTGTCACCATCGGGTCCACCAGTTACTTTCATACGAAAGAAGGATGGATCATGGAGGCTTTGCATTGACTATCGTCAACTGAACAAGGCTACGATCAAGAATCAATATTCCTTACCAAGAATTGATGATCTTTTCAATCAAATGAAGGGTGTGATTCTTTTCTCCAAGATCGATTTGTGATCAGGGTATCACCAGTTATGGATCAAGGAGGATGACATCCCTAAGAATACCTTTAAGATGAGATTTGGAGATTACGAGTTTACTACTTTACCGTTTGGACTGACAAACTCCCCAGGGGTATTCATGAGTTTGATGAACGGTGTGTTCCTCAAGTACTTGGATAAGTTTGTCCAAGTATTCATTGACGATATCTTGATCTACTCTCAGACGACGGAGGAGCATGACTAACACTTTCTCTTGGTACTATAGTCTCTACGAGAGAACAAATTGTATGGGAAGTTGTCCAAATGCTCTTTTTATCAATCGAGGATTCACTACCTAGGGCATTTCATCTCTGGCGAAGGTATCGCCATGGATCCAGCGAAGGTTGAGGCTATTACAGAATGGCCTGCGCCAATGAATGTCACAGAAGTGCATAGTTTTATGGGTTTAGAAAGATACTATTGATGGTTTGTCGAGGGATTTTAGAAGATAGCAAATCCGATCACGAAATTGCAAAAGAAAAAAAATAATTTTGTTTGGACCGAGAAATGCAGGGAAGTATTTCGAAGGCTTAAAGAGTTGTTGACCATAGCGCCGATACTAAAGGTCCCTGACATACACACAGACTTCTTGGTATGCAGTGACACATCCAAGGAAGGTTTAGGCAGAGTCTTGATGTAAGACAGATGAGTGATTGCTTACATTTCGAGGAAGCTAAGAAGGCTTGAGGAGAACTATGTGATGCACGATTTGGAGTTATTAGCCATCGTATATGCCTTGAAGGTTTGGAGACACTACCTTTTGGGATGAAAATTTGAACTAAGGACTGATCATTGTGGATTGCAACACATTTTTATGCAAATAGACCTGAATGCACGACAATGTCGTTGGTCAGAATTGCTTAGCAAGTATGACTTTGAGATTAATTACATAAAGGGAACGGTGAATCGAGTGGTGGATGCTTGGAGTCGGAGGCCATGCATCTTTTTGGTGTTGCCTCTTTAGACGAATCTACATAAGAAGATTCTCACTTTACAGCGTTTTGATGACTGGTACAAAGAGGTCGAGGGTTTTTTCGGACAAAACACAATGATGGTACTATGATATGAGGGATTTTATTTTGATACAGATGCGTTATTGAGGTTTAGAGGTCAGATTTGCATACCTCCAAACAATGAGTTGAGGATGTTGATCCTGAGCGAGGCTCATAGAGAAGTTTACATGGCTCACCCAGGAGTCACGAAGATGAGGGCACACCTTAAACCCTTATTCTTCTAGAAGGGAATGAAGGCCAACATAGTCAACTTTGTGGTTAGATGTCTAGAGTGTCAGCAGGTAAAGGCTGAACATAGATACCCGACAGGATGCCTTCAACCACATGCCCTTCCAGAATCAAAATGGGAAGTTATTTCAATGGATTTTATTGTTGGATTGCCACTGACAATAAGGAGACATGAGTCGACTTTTGTAGTAGTAGATACTCTGACGAAGAGTGCTCACTTTATTCTTGTGTGTACGACGTATCAGGTACCTGACATAGCGATAGTTTTCATCAGTGAGATTGTGAGGGTGCATGGCATGCCTAAGAAAATTATATCTGATCGAGGATCGATGTTTACTGGACAATTTTGGATGAGTTTCCAGGAGGCCTCGGGGACCCAACTTAACTTTAGTATTGCGTATCACCCAAAGACAGACGGACATACAGAACGAACAAACCAAACCTTGGAAGACAAGTTGTGCATGTACATGATGGACCAACAAAAGCATTGGGAGGAATTCTTGCCTCTAGTAGAGTTCGCTTACAACAACAATTACCAGAGCACCATTAAGATGGTGCCTTTTGAGTTTCTTTATGGGTGATCATGTCAAACACCCTTGAGTTCGGATCGGCTTGAGGATAGGGTCCTAGTGGGACCAGAAGGGATCCAAGAAATGGAAGAGAAAATGAAAACCATAAGACAAAGGATTAAAGAAACGCAAGATCGACAGAAGAGTTATGCCAATGTGTACCGAGTCGACCGTAGTTATGAGGTCGGCGATCGAGTCTTCTTGTGGGTTAAACTGCATAAGAGTTTGATGAAATTTGGAAAGGGAGGTAAACTCTCCCTGAGGTTCGTGGGACCTTTCGAGATTGTGGAGAGAAAGGGGACCATGGCCAATCAACTAGCTTTGCCTAATTCTTTAAGGCATATGCATGATCTTTTTCATGTATCTGTTTTGACACATTATATTAGTGATCCTATGCATGTGATTGACATGAGTTCCTTGCAGGCATCGGAAGAGGGAGCGCTCACGGTTGGGTCGGTCCACATCTTATATCATTGCATTCGATAGTTACGATGTCGAACAGTAGATTAGGTCAAGGCCCAGTGGGATAGTTATAGTCTGCACACAGCGACCTCGGAGGACGCATATGATATGCGCCAGCAATTTCCATTCTTGTTTGAAAGAGAGACTTATGATACTCGGATACATTTCTTTCGGCAATTATACTAGAAACTTCGGGACGAATTTTAGACCAAGAGGGGGTGTATGTAACATCCCTCTCTGGCGCACTGAGAAAACTTATTCTTTGAGGACACTTACTCACAAGTGATCTGGACTTTATGATACTAAAACATTTATCCTTGATTATGATGCATTATAATAGATGACATGATGTTTTACTTCTTTGACATAGACAAGTGCTATTAACTCAGTTTTATTGAGTGTGCAGGGTTTTGGACCTTGAGGATGTAAAGGAATCAATGGAACCCCTTGGACTCCGGATTGAGTTAGGGAGTGTGCTATTTGGGTTGATTTATTGATTGCGATATTTCATTGATTTGATGATTGACGTTGACATGTTCTGACATGATTGTTGATGATGCAGGATGATGATAACTTTCCGACCAGAATCACATATGGAGTAAAGGGGTCACACGATTTCCAGAGAGGTTGAGGGAGAGGTGTGGACAACAACCCTGCCACAACCTACTAGCACTCCCACCGAGGCTCAAACTATAGGTTAACGATTACCTAGTTCTAGAGGATCTACGATGCTGTGAGGGAAGACTGCGACAGTCGCTCATGATGATTCTAAGCGACATGAAATAAGGCAAGGGCCTTATTTCTTAGAGCCCTTAGTCTCCCACAAGTTCACCTGGCGGAGTGTTGACTCCAGAGGTTATAGATGTCTACCAATCAGTCAAGTTGGTGAGTGGTACCCTTGGAGCATGTGGTGCATCCTGAAGGGCATGTCGTGCGAAAGAAACACAAGTTGGCGAGTGGCCCCCTTGGAGCATGTGGTGCATCTTGAAGGGCACGTCGCGCAAAAGAAACATAAGTTGGCGAGTGGCATCCTTGGAGAACATGGTGCATCCTGAAAGACATGTCGCGTTGATGTTGATGAAGGAACAAACCTAGATGGCCCTAAGACATTTAACACATTAAGAAATTCTTAAGCTACTTCCCTAATTAAATGTCGCCTAGTTCAGAATCTATGTCCTATGTCTAAAACTTCCGAGGGTAAAATTTTGTCTAACCTTAAGAACACACCCTATAAAAATAAAAATAAAAATTTAAACAAAAAAAAAACCCTTAGGTAATAGTTTTAGTCTTCATAAATTTTTGGGGTAAATTGAAGAGAGTAATAATTTAATTAAAAATCCATGGTTTTAAATTGTAAAGAAGAAACAAATTATTTAACTTGTGGAAGTATAAAAAAATTTTAAATTAATAATAAAGGAAAAAGAGTAAATAGCGTAACTTCCATTTTGTCTCTAATAAAAAGGGGAAAGAAGGGGATAGTAAAAATTAGGAAACTAAGGATTGGAGGAAACATAATAAAGGAAAGTTGGAAACTAATGGTAAAAACCGAGCTCAACATAGAGTGGAATCTGCAATTAAGAACCTTCTAATTTGAGCTAATTTAGTAACGTCATTTTTTTAGGGAAATTATTTAAAACATGTAAGGGGATTGAGGAACACCTAGGAGGAAATTTAGGAGCAACTCTAGGTGGGTGAGGGAAATGAGTAAATTAATAAATTAAAGAAAATAATTACTTGAGGAAAGAGGGGGATGGACGACACTTGTGCGAAGGAGAATATTTAGTATATTTTTATTAAAACTTAATTAAAATGTGATCCAGGGAAAGTTGGAGGTGGGAAAAAACCCTATAAAAGAAAGGGAGGATGAGAAAGAAAGGGATCGGCTGTTAGCGTAACGTTACGTTGCCGGAATTGTGACCTGACCGATTACTTGTGGAGAGTTGAGATTTTTCCAGCTTGGATAGGAGTGGTAGCTCGGCCTTGCGAGATGAGCTCGGAAGCTAGATGGACCATCTAGATTGTGTTTGGCCCATTTGAAGCTTGGGGGATAAGGGGGAAGTAGAGTACCCCTAGCGATTGGCTAGGAGGTACCGGTGTAGACTCGACGATCGACAAGTGGGAGCGGCGTGGAGCAGGGGCGACACAGAGCGCACAGTCATCATTCATGGCCGGAGTTAAGGCAACGATACGTTTTTCATTTGCATGATAGAAGGTATTAGGACCTTAGCCCTCTCTTATTATTATCAACATTTTTGTATTGGCATTGTGAGATTAAAAATACTTGACTTCAAATGGCTTGGGTTCTTGTTGGATTAATTGGTTTCTTGCCTTGCTCTTCAACGATTGTAATTGTGGGACAGTCATAAAAATATTACTTCTTACCTAGATGTTGCATGTCGGTACTAAATAAAAGAATTTAATGATCTCTTCATTGTCGACCTTCCTTCGATCTGTGCGATCTCCCGTTGTGTCTTGCATTTTCGTTGTCTATGTTTTTTTTTGCTTGAAAGAGATAAAACTATCTCTACACTCGAAATCTTTATGACCTGTGATTTTTTTGTCTTCTGATTTTTTTGGTGGAACAGTGCCCTGCGTTATTTCACTACTTGTGTACATGCATTTTTACATTTCTGTGGGTGTATTTACCTTTCTGTGGGCATTTAATTTCATAGTGGGTATTTTAACCATTTAGCCATGGTGTTTTTACATTGTCGTGGGCGTTTTTACCTTTTTGTGGGTGTATTTACATTTCTATGGGCGTTTAAAATCACAATGGGCATTTTAACCATTCAGCCATGGCATTTTATGTATTGTCGTGGGCATTTTATTTCACTGTGGGCGTTTATACTCTACAGTGGGTGATTTTATATAAATGGGGGCGTTTTTATATGACTGTGGACATTTTATATATTACCATGGGCATTTTATATCACTGTGGGCATGTATACTCTACAGTGGGTGTTTTTATATAAATGGGGGTGTTTTTATATGACTGTAGGCATTTTAAATATTACCGTGGGCATTTTATATCACTGTGGGTGTTTATGTATTACAATGGTTTTTTATAATTAATGTGGGCATTTTTATATGACTGTGGGCATTTTTATATCACTGCGTTCTGTGTCACATCGTCCGTTGGCTTCCATGTGTAAGTCAGAGTGATTGTATGCCCATTTATATTTTTGTTTTCCTTATGGCAATCCATTCTGGCAATTTTCTATGGAAATTGTTCCTGTACATTGTTTCTGGCAATAGTTGTATGGGCAATTTCGTTTTTGTGTAAATTAGATCTGAGAATTCAATTTTGGCATAATGAGCAATCGACTTTATTGTTA
>JZKD02S1638433.1:483271-493928 GCA_000966675.3 Picea glauca
CAAGATTTTCCCAACTGGCCATATAATGAGGTTACGAAATTATTCTTGTTTTAATCAAAATCCTCTTGAAATAAACATCACGAATAGAATTTTAAATAAACTTGAGTTTTCTTTCGTGGATGAGATTTGATAAAAGAAGTTAAGACATTTAAACCTTTAGGACAACAAACAAGGTAATTCTTCGGCCAGGTCCCAAAGACCCGGAATAAGCTAAAATGACGAGAGACAAAAATGGTATTCATACTGGTACAAAAGTGTCATAGATTAAGGGAAAGAATTGTAGATTAAAAGGAATTCCATTTAAATTTTTATATAACATGAATTAAATTGAACATGCCAAGAAATAAGTTCTCACGGAATTCATTGTATTGCAAAGATTTATCTCTTGAGTTCTTTAACATTTTACAACACTTTTTTTTCTAGAATACGTCAAATGTAGTAAAGGCTGAGCATTACTAGCATACTCAAGAATTTAGGCATTTCGTGATTTCATAAGGCAGGGATATAAAAGAAAAATAATTATGACCTTCAAAGAAACAACTCGGGACCTTCATGAGTACCAAGACTCTACCCTCATATATTTATAGACCAAGGATATCACTCAAAAAAATCTAGATTTACTTGATATCGATGTATATATAATAAAAGGGAAAGACTCAATGACATGAAAGTCATAAGGAAATTCTCCTCCACATAATTGTGAAAACCAGTTCCCGAATAGGGTAGAAAACCCGAGAAAACAACCTAGCACACAGTCAAAACCACAAATCGATTTTGAAGCTTTACCAAAGTAACAGATTTTTTGAAGGGCTCAAGTACGAACTATTGTTTTACCTCGAGCCTGTAAGGTTCAAGGAACTAAGACAAAGAAACATTTAAAATACAGTAAGTCATCATCACGCATGGTCTGAGAAAATAATATGAAGGATAGGTATAAAACCAAAGTAAACCCCAAAACACTACTCAGTGAAATGCCATTACCAGAATTCTACACCAGAACCTCTTAAGAGTTTCTGAAAGAACTGATACATACAGAAAAACATTTCTTAAAATTGAGATTCGGATATATAACAACCAAAGCATCCTTACCTAGATTATGGTAGCATTTGATAGATGTGGTCTACCATGATCTTCTCTAGCAAAGCGATCCCAACTCCAAAAAAGAGATGGTTATGCTACCATGAAGGACTAAAAGAGGGTTATCACAGTAAACAAAGAGCAAGATACATAGAGCCGAGAGGATGGATGAAACAATAGACTTGGGAGAATCCTCGTAGGTTAAGCTTAATGGAATTAATATAGATTTTTACCCAGCTCATGTGATTATATCAATGTGGAAGCAATTTGATAGACACAGTAAACAAGTGATGGTCCCAAGGAGACAAGTTATAGAACTCCATAAATGTCATTGGCAGGGCTTATTTACACCATGATAATCATATACTATCAGACTAGGACAAGTGTAACGACATATTAGTTCTATATTATAGTTTAGTTAGAGTTCTATACTTCATTCCAAATCCATTATTTCTTGTTCTAGTGTTAGTTAGAGGTTTAGTCCTAATGAGTGGAGTAAACAACTAAGAATAAACAACAGACACCCAACCGTTTGATTCAATTGTTCTAGGCCTTAATGCTATCACGTGTCGAATATCATGTGAATAGAATGTGTTCTGTGACACACGTCTAAGGGGTTAATTTCATTAATTCAAAGCCAGTATAGAAATGTGCATTTATTAATTTCCATAGTATGTATATAACTTGAGCTTATTGAATGTTTATTCGATGGTGAATATATATAAATTCCTTAATACAAAGTGAGTGCCGAAATATGCATTTGTTTTTTTCCATAATATGTATATAAATAGCTTGCACAAATTGAATTCATACTCTATGGTGAGTAACTATATATGTATATAGTTACATTTTCTTAGGTATCAAACTACCTTCCTTAAGAATAGGAATAAGTTAGAGTTCTTTAGTTCAAATTGTCAAGGATATGGTAAATGTAAAGAATGAAAATAAAAAGTAGTGTTAAATCACATCATAGTATCATTAAGAAATGTTAGAGAATAAATGAAAGTATTTCATAATAACACTAGAAAAAAATTTATGGGTAAATGTGGGGTTCATTACATGATCAATATGGACTGGTTGGAATCGCATGAGGCAATACTCAACTGTAAGATGAAACATTTGAGCCTGGTCAATGATGAGTGATAGAGATGAATTATTGTGCGTCAAAAGTAGGGAGCTTCTCTGGGGTTCATCTCTTCCTTGCAATTACAAAATATAATGGGCAAGGGATGGTAGCTATATGCCATCCTTGTGTTAATTGGAAAAGGCATGGCGAAAGCACTGGAAAAACCTTCTATTATTATGAGAGTTTGTGGATGTCTTCCGAGAGAAGTTACCAAGGTTTCCACCTAAGAGGGAATTGGAATTTATGATAGAGCTAAAACCATGAACTGAACCAAAAGTGAGAACGCCTTATCAGATGTCGACACCTGAGTTAAAGGAGTTGAAAATGAAATTGAAGGAGTTTCTAGACATGGGACTTATATGACCGAGTGTGTCACCATGGGATGTGCCTTTTATTTTTACACAAAAGAAGGATGGGTTATGGAGACTCTGCATTGACTACCATCAATTAACAAGGCAACGATCAAGAACCAATATCTGTTGCCAAGGATTAATGATCTATTTGATCAAATGAAAGGCACAATGGTTTTTTCAAAGATGGAATTGAGAACAGGGTATCACTATTTACACATCAAGGAGGATGACATCCCTAAGACCACCTTTAAGAAAAGATTTGGACATTACAAGTTTACAGTTTTACTGTTTGGACTGACGAATTCCCTAGGGATATTTATGAGCTTGATGAACTAGGTGTTCCATGAATACTTGGACAAGTTCATCCAATTATTCATTGAATGTTAATTTTGATATATTCTCAGACGATGGAGGAGCATGATGAACACTTGTGCTTGGTACTATAGTGTCTATGAGAGAACAAATTGTACGAGAAGCTATCTAAATGATCCTTTTATTAATCGAAGATTCACTACTTAGGGAATGTAATCTCTGGTGAAGGTGTCATTGTCGATCCAACAAAGATCAAGGTTATTGTGGAATGGCCTACATCGAAGATGTCCCAGAAGTGCATAGATTCATGGGTTTAGTGGGATACTATAGAGGGTTCATCGAGGGTTTTTTGAATATTGCAAATCCAATTACAAAATTGCACAAGAAGAACAAGATGTTTGTTTGGAACAAGAAATGCGTGAAAGAATTTCGGAGGCTCAAGGAGATTTTGACGACAACACTGATACTAAGGCTCCCTAACATGGATGAGGAATTTTTGGGATGCACTGATGCATCCAAGGAAGGCTTAGGTGGAATCTTGAGGCAAGACGGTTGAGTGAGCTCTTACATCTTGAGAAAGTTGAGAAGGCATGAGGAGAACTATGAGATGCACAATTTGGAGTTGTTAGCCATTGTTTATGCCTTGAGTGTATGGAGACACTATATTATTGTACAAACAATTTAACTAAAAATGGACCACTATGGTTTACATCACATCTTTACAAAAAGAGACTTGAACACACGACAACGACGTTGTTCAAAATTTCTTAGAGAGTATGACTTTGAGATTTCCTACTTAAAAGGAACAATGAATAGAGTGGCTGACGCATTGAGTCGAAGACGATGCGTATTTTCAATGATACCTTTTCAAATGAATCTATGTGAAGAGATTCTAACTACAATATGATGTTGACTGGTATAAAGAGGGTATGGAATTTTTCGGGCAAGACACCATGATGGTACCAAATGGGGGAAATACTATGGACAATGACAGATATTTCAGATATAATAACTGGATTTACTTCAACCTAATGACGAATTGAGAAGTTTTGATCTTATTCTAAGCTCATTGAGTAGTGAACATGGCTCATCTAGGAGTCATGAATATGAGGACCGACCTTAAGCGCTTGTTCATCTGGAAGTGATAAAGGAGGACATTGTTAACTACATGGCGAGATGTATATAAGTTCGGTAGGTGAAGGATGAATGTAGACATACAGAAGGATTACTACAACCACATGATTTTATGGAATATAAATGGGAAGTCATTTGAGGGACTTTATTGTTGGGATTGTCCTTAATCGTAGGGAGGAATGACTTGATTGTCATGACAATTGACACTATAACGAAGAGTTTACATTTTGTACCTATGAGTACAATGCATCAAGTGATAGGTATAGCTACATTTTATATCAGAAAGATTTGAGACTGTCAGACATATGAAAGGAATCGTATGCAATCAGGGATTCAGTGTTTTCAAGATGATTTTGGACAAGTTTCCAAAGATGCCTTGGGAACACCACTAAACTTTAATACAACATGTTGAGATAGACATGATGACCAAAGGAACAAACTAGTTTGGGAAGGTTGTGTTTCGTATGTGTGTGTTTGGCCAACAAAAATGTTGGGATTTGTCATGGCCACTGGCCAAGTTTGCGTACAAAAACAACTACCAAATCACCATTGAGATGGCACCATTTGAGTTTCTTAATGGGTGACTGTGTCAGATGCCTTTGAGTTGGTATTGAAAGAAGCGAAGGATATGTAGAAAGGGGACGAAAGAAGTGCATGATCGATAGAAAGGTTTGTTGATGCACATTTCGTCGACCATAATTATGAAGTGGCTAATGGCTAGACATGCCTCATTCATGGGGTGTTGCACAATGTTTATATTGTATCTCTGTGTGACTTTAGGTCAATGATCCTACGCATGTGATTGAATTGCGTTCTTGGTAGATTTTAGGGGAGGGTGCACTCATGGAGGAGCCAATCCACATTTTGGACCATCGCATTCAATAGCTATGGAATCAAACAATCGATCAGGTGAAGGTCCAATGCGACAACTAGTTCGTACTCGACAATCTGGGAGGACGCATATGATATGCGTCATCAATTTCCATATATGTTTGATAGCTTGACATATTGATATTTTTTGACACCTTGTTTCGACATTTATATATTGCCAAACTTTCGGACGAAGTTTAAAACAAGAGGGGGTGTATGTAACATCCCGCTCTTGTGTGCACTAAGAAACATTATCCTTTGAGGACACTTCCATGCAAGTGATCCAGGTCATTATACTCTTGGTTGTTTTCATTATGATTATGTTATATTTTGGATTTGAGTATATGTTATTTTTGTTGTATTTACATCGGCATGTGCTATTGAGTAGTTGATCCTAAGTGTGCAGGACTCTGGACATTAGAGGATACCAGGGCATCGATGAAACTCCTTGGACTTCAGATCAAGTAAGGGAGTGGATTGTTAGGGTTTGAATGTTGTTTATGTGACATATGTACATATGATTAGATATTATGATGTTGATTGTTATCAATGACATGTTTCTTTGATGGATGCAGACTGACAGTAGCTTACCGAAAAGACCCACATTTGGAGTAAAGGGGTCACACATGACAACTAAAGACATTGAGGAAGATGTGTGGCAGAAACCCTACAAGAACCTACTAGCACTGCTTCGATGGCTCGAACTATAGGTTAGTGACTACCTAGTTATAGAATAACCATGATGCCATGAGGGAATTCTGTAACAGTTTCTCACTATGATTATAAGGGGCATGCAATAAGGAAGAGTCCTTATTCCTTTGAGGCCCTTAGTCTCCCACAAGATCAACAGGTGAAGTATTGACTCGAGGAGTTTGATGTGTAATAAACTCATTCAAGAGGCAAGTGGCACCTTTGGAGCACGTAGTGTGTATTGAAGGGAACGTTGCACAAATAAAACAAAATCATGCGAGTGGAACCCTTGTAGCATGTAGTGCGTCATGAAGGGAACACCACGATTTTAACTATGGTAAGTTAATAAACCTAGTGACTAGAAAACTATACCTCCTTAGGACCTCATCGACCTTAAAATGAATGATGTGATGAGTAAAGTTTAATAATAATTTTTCCCTTAAGAAGTGTTGCCAAGCCTAGTGAATTTAAAACCCAGGTCTAAGTAAAACCTCTGAAAAAAAAAAACTAATTAGACATAACAACAAGGGGGTAAAGAAAATTCAATCTTTATTAATTAAAGTAAAATTTTTAGTGAAGGTTTAATTATTAAAAAGGGAGTAAATGGTTGTTTGTCTAAACTTGCTAATTTTGAACTTAGTTAGAAAAAGGGGAAACTTGAAGAAAAAGAGGAACTTAAAGAAAATGGGAAACTTAAAGAAAAAGGAGAATGTCTAACTTAGTAAGGAATCTAGCCTTTGTAGCTTTCTATTTAAGAACTCAACTAGGATTTAAGTAAGACATAAATCATTTAAGAATTGTAAGGGAATAGTGGGACACCGAGGAGCATTTTTAGGAACCCTTTTAGGTGGGTGAGGCATTTAGGAAAATTTAATTAATTAATAAATTGATTTTCTCGTGCAATTAGGGGATCAGGTGACATGTGTATAGGGGAGGTTTTTCCTAATTAAATAATGAAAAATAATCTAATGAGGGTTTGGGAAACTAATCACTTGAAAACTATATTAAAAGGATGGCAGAGGAGGAGTATGGATTACGTCTAGTTTGCGTAAGGTTATGCTGTCGGGATTTCATCTTCACTAGATTTTCTCTTGTGGGAGTTGGAACACCCAACTCGGGTAACGAGTGGTATATCAACCTTGTGAGGCGAGGAGAGCTAATGTTCTCTATTGTTTGCATGGACCCTTTGTAGCTCAGGGGGCTCAGGGGAAGCAAAGTACCCCTAGCATTGGCTGGGAGGTACCGGTGAGGTCCCATCATTTAGGCAGGATCATGATGGATTCAATATGCTTATTTGAATTTTGTTATATTTTGGTTAAAATTTTCTTGTGTATGAGATTATAATGATGATGAAGCAACTGATGCATTTGCAGTTGACATTATTCTATCAGTTCATAGTAAGGCTTTAAATCTAATTTTTTAATCAGTTTCGATTCGTATTAGGGTTTTAGGTTGCTGGTTTGTAGTCAAGTTGGTCTCTTAAAACTCATTTTTCTTGTATCCCCTCCCTTCAGTATCATTTACAGTGATTTTTTTGAGCGATATTGTTGAGAAATTATAGTGGATTTTGTTGAGCGATTACAGTGATTTGTTGAGCGACTTTGTTGGGAGATTTCGAGTGATTTTTGTTGTGGGATTTATATTTATTTTCTTGAGGGATTAAAGTGATTTTTTTGAACGATTTTGTTGCTTCTACAATGCATTCTTGGCATAAATTTATTTTTGCTTCACCACCAATTTGGTTAGCTTAACTCTCTCTGCATCTTTTTATATCCGTTAGCGTTTATATTTTTCTATGCTCTTTGGTTTCATTTTATCCCTCGATGGTGTTTTCAAAAAAAAGTAAGTGCTTATGCAGCCATCACATCGCGTATCCATGTGTCCTTGGAGAGAGTCTTGAAGACCCACATGTAAAAATTAAATTTATGTGTTGCCTATCTATTCTTGTAAAAACAAAAGTGCGGAGTGATACTTTTGAAGACAAAACACTGAGAATTTTAGAAACTCGTTCTGGCCCTTACTCAAGGGAATCAATACTCGCAACCAGTTTCAATTGTTTTTAGTCAGTCAAGTTCAGCCTGAAACCTGCAGTTAATTATAAAATAAATAGGATGTCATGGGAGTAACCACCTATGATTTATTCTTAAAGGTTTCGGCCCTCTAGTTGGGGTTTTTTATTAAAAGGAATACAATTTCAAGGGAGGTAAAACCTTTGTAAGAGACCTGTTGCCTTCTCAATTTCAATATGGGTATGTCGAGGAATATAGGGGAGTATCCTTGAGCTGTAGCAACCCCCGTTTATTTTACTCGGGCATTCGTTAGTGACCAGTCAACAACAAGTGGGTAAGCACAATCGTGAACCTAAATGCATGAATTAGAATGCCTGCAGGCTTGCTGTCTTCGGTTGGTAACACAAGAGTTTTTTATCCTCTCCCTTAATCTCTTTATCTTTACCCATTCTGCTACTAGATGGAACCACACCCTGGAAGACCAAAACAATTGGGAGAAACCTCCCACTCTCGCACGGAGCGTTGGTTCCCTCGTGGGAATCCTCGTGGCCTGTCCCAGGTAGATTGGCACACATAGTTGGGTGACTTCTCTGCTTCTCCAGAGGAGTATTTTCAGGCCCATCCCTCACAGAGTCTATAGGTCCTTTTAGCTTCTTCGACATGCAAGAAACTAGCGAACTCGTGGGGAATCCAATGCTTCCTACCTCAACGACCATCTATGTGCTTCAATGAACTAGAATGTGTTTCCTTATAATAGCTCTTCCATCTTTTTTTTCGTTTTGGGTGGCTGCATCTGTGAGGTGGGTTACGAATATGTCCCTAAGATGGTATTCTTATCCGCTAGTGTCATCGTTGTTCCTAACAACGCAATTTCCTTGCCAGACTGCAAGTTTTTATTCTTTTCAAAAAAACATTAATTACACCATAATATCTGTGTCAGCCTGTGCTTTTTTATTCCAATTTGAAATCTTTGTGGAAGATTTTTTCTGATAGGCCAGAAGGCCTGAGTATAGATATCCTATTCGTTAAACTCTATTTGACAATCGAATTAATGCATCAATAAAAAAAATTATGTTCTCTTTTAATTAATTTTGATTGCACGAAATGGTCACTAAGGACAAGTTGTTGCAGTTAGAATATGTCGTAGATTAAAATTATAGTATTTAATTTTAGTGGCTCCTTTTACATTTAAATAAGAAAAACAAATAAAATTTTGATATTTCAATTTAATGACTTGTTAATCAAAAACAAACTTTGCATTCAATCCTTTATAGCTTTATTGGGTTTTTGTTTTTTAAAGGAGATTGTATAAAACACTTTTGAATGAAAAATGTATTGTTTATGTGAATTTATTCATTTACAACAAAAGTGTAAATTCATTTATTGTGTTGTAAATTCATATATTCGTAGAGGAACAATAATCAAGAAATCATATTCATATTATTGAGACGTGTTTTATTTAGTAAATTAATGAACATATTTTTTCTTTCCTTAATTGTAAACTTAGTTAAACGCCATAAGGGTCTAACTATCAATAAGGTTATCAAACTCTCATTTCTCCAATGATTTATTAGCACATTGTTTCCCTAGCTACCTTCTTTCATCATGATCAAATAATCATCAATCTTTGGTGGAGTCTAATTAACATGTTCATAGAGGTTGAATTCTCACACACCTGGACGTTAAGAAAAATGTTTGATGCACCAAAAAATTTGATTATGTTGAAGATTGCGCCATGACTTATGTCGTTGTTAGATGGATTGATTATTTAAGTTTGTAGATTTAATCATGTTAGGGAATCATGTTGATGTGTAATGTCTTAATATATGGATTACTGCACTGGAATAATGTTAAGGTATTGAACGATGGTTTTAGATATGGATTATTGCAAGCATTAAAATTTAAGGTCAGGAATGGTGGATTAAGATATTAGATTTCATGCACCTGTGATTGTTGTGATTAGTAGTTAGATTTTTGGCATGCATTAACTATTGATGATGCATATATAACTAAGTGATTAAGATTGAACATGTGCATTGAATGATGTATGGTGTAATGCTTAAATTTTACTTTTCTCATGCATAATGACAATTTAAAGTAATGCTTGATTGATGGGCTCTTTATTGTGGTGCTCAATGAAGGGTCAATGTATTGAATGATTGTTGGTTATTTACTTCTTGCACCAATTACTTTATTGTAACGAATGATTGCGTCATTGTTTGTTCATCATTCATGGTGACGATGTATCGAATTAGCTTTGCGATCGTTGAAAATGTGTTATTGTTGTTTCACTTAGATAATGCACTATTGTCAATGATGTTATTAAGGGTGAGGTATTTTTTTTCCTAACACAACTTTAAGAGAAAAAACAAAGTTACATGTTGTGCATCGTTTTTGTGGTGGTAACGATTGGGTCGTTGCATAAATGGACTAAGGGATATAGGAGTTATGAATCATAGGTGTTATGAAATATATAGATTCGTGGTTGTAAACAGTAAGAGTTATGGATCTTTGGGATTATAGGGATTAAGGGTTATAGGGATCACACGATTCCAGGGATAGTAATCCTTAGAACTTGAGGGATTATAATGTTTATTACGTATATTAGAGGTCATAGTTGTTTGGATTCATAAATTTAAATGGATTATAGATCAGGGTTTAAGTGTAAGGGGTTGTAGTAGTTATGAGATATTGTGTTATGAAATAAGGGAATATATAAGTTTAGGGTCAAATGCTAAACATCTTAAGGCTATATGTGTATTAGGTGTTAGGGGTTATAAGTGTCTACGGTAAAGGGATAACATCAAAAGTTATTATTACTAGGGGTTATGGATTGATGGTCATAAGTTTTAGAGATTATATAGATATCATGTTATATTAAGTGTTAATATGAGTTAGTAGTAAGGGGTTATAAGTAATAGGGGTTAATGACTTAAGTGTTAGTTTTCATGGAAAGAATTATGAGAGATAGTGGTTATCATGTTAAGAGAGTTAGGTGCTTGGAGTAATAAAACTTATGGGTTATAGTCATATATTTATATGTGCTAGGGATGATATCTTATATGTATTAAGAATGATTTGTTAAA
>JZKD02S1638433.1:514330-544758 GCA_000966675.3 Picea glauca
CAATAAATAAGTATCTACATCTAACTATATTTTAGATTATTCATGATAATTATTAGAATGTTGATTATTTAGATATATTTATTATAACATTTAAAAAATGTTATTACAAATGAATGAAAAGTAAGAATATTACAAATTTGATTACTATCACATAATTGATATACAAAAACAATAGATAGAAAAAGATCACATAAATTAAGAAAGATTTAAAAAAAATATTTTCACATGTGTAAAGAAAAGCTCAGTAACATTAGTTGGATGGTGTGAAATAAGATGATGATGTGGTTTAGTTGGATGAGGAGTGAGAAATATTAGTTGGATGGTGTGAAATAAGATGATGGTGGTTTAGTTGGATGATGAGTGAGTTGATTATTTTATAAGTTAGATTATATGATTTAGAAAAATATATTAATTACATAGAAAGGTATTAATGAAGAAAAATATATCAAAATCAATGCAATTTGATTTAATGAATGACAAATAATTGATTTAAATATTGATAGACAATGATTTTAGAGAATTCCCCTAATTCAGGTGCCCACCAAAGCCTTGATGCAATGTCCATGGACACAGAATACCACATGTCTGGTGAGCATGTGCTTCCATGACCCACCTAGATCCTCCTTTGTGCTCCCCCATGAAAACAATTAAGATGATTAAACGGGAAATTAAAGTGTCGGGACTAGCATTTAACCTCACACATATGGTTAGCAAGGATTAATGCAACTCTTGATGGTAAATCAACGCTAATACAACTAAATGCAACTCCATATAGGACACACTTGCTTTCGATGTGGAATAATTTTGAGGATACACATTTTCACATTCCCATAAAAAAATATTATACCACAATATTTTACTCTTAGCTAAGTAAAGAACATTACTCAATTATATAAATTTCATTAATGAGATATCCCTTACCTTTGAATCTTTAGCTTTAAAAGTTCCATGTGAAAGTTTACTTGCTTGACCTATATTATAATCCTCATGATACAATTTGAATCTATGTTATACTTCATGTGGTAGGGATATCACCTTATGTTACAATTCCCATGTTATGAATTTTGCATTACAACCTTCATTGGTTACTCCAAAAGGGACCCTTGTCGGAACCTTTCTTTGTTAACAAAAATTGGTGGAATAATTAATTTAATTTTTGTGTCGCGTAAAGTCATTTCACATTACTAGTGGTTTGTCCCGACTGTTAAAGTGTGAAAATAGTTAAAGGATTGAACCGATAATCATATCATAGTTATGATTTATTTTGGAAACATTAATCATTTTTTTTCTTGTAGTACATGAGTGGTTGAATTTATTAATGTGAGGCTTGATGTATCTTGTGTTCTTAATTTTCACATGCCTCCCCAACCTCATGTGGAAACCCTTATGTTTTCAAGGTGTGACTTCTTGGAACAAGAGTGGGGAGGGTAAGTCATGACCGCCTTGCATAGTTTTCAAACATTATTTTCTTTGGAAATTTTCTAGCGGAGATTGAGGGTACCTTCTGGTTTGAGTTTAGAAGTTTGTGGAGTTCCATTTCTTGTCTCTGAACTTTTGGGTTTTTTTGCTGCATACATATACTTAACCTTGCATATATTATGTCTACATTCAAAGATCTGGATTTTCCAGTTCATTCAGGAGCTTGGGAGAAAATTTCTTAGTGGTTTCACCCTTAATTGATAAACAATTTTGTAATTTATGTTGTTGGGTTCCAATTCTACAGTTGGTGAAGGTCTTTATTTTATAAATTATGGTTGAAGGTCCTATGTGCATTTTCTTTATTCTTTGCAATACTCCAATTATTTTTGCTTTCCTGACCTTGATTTCAGGTTTGGAAACCTTACAAGTTTCTCTAAGAGATGAATGTCCTAGTTACATTTAGCTTCTTCGGTAGTTCTTCCTTTTTATTGAAGGTATATTTTTGTATACTTCATCTAATGATGGGCCCTTTGTTATGTTTGAGGGTACCCATAATAAAGGAATGTTGAATCTAGTTGGTCGACACATTCTTCTATAGGAAATCCATCTTGGGTTAGAGTTTTTCCTCGTAAGAATTTCATACCCTAAATCTTTGTCATCCTCTTATGAAAGTTTTTGTTTCTTTACGTAATGGTTACGCGTCAATGCAAATATGCTCAGACAAACTAGCAAGGTTTAACCTGTATCAACCATCTACATACCATTTAAGTTTAAGTTCAAGTGTTTTCCTTTTGTAACTGTTAAATTTACCATACTCGGGTGCCACTTTAAGTTTTTTTTTTGTTTAAAACCTTGTGTTAGGTAATGACTATGATTTCTTAGCTAGGGTGTTCAACCTTGATAGGTAACTCGGTTTGTAAATAAACCTTATATCTGGATGAGTGTATGCTACCATATTCTCTATTCGAACTAGTGGGATGGTTACTTGTCCTAGATCTGTCGACTATTTTGGTATAATTTCAACAATAAGTAGAATACTTTCTTTGCATGTCGTTTGAAAGGATTCCCTAGATGTATGGTTGTGTATAAGTTATTATGTTACTATTGTTCAATTTTTAACTAAAATCAGGCTAAACCCTTGTGCATGTAAAAATGACTTTCACTCATGTTAATTTACAAAGTCAAGTCAATAATGATGTAGCTCTGTTAACTATTTATCAATTAAAATTTTTCTTTGTTTCTCAGTTTTTGGTTGCTAGTGGTTCTGGCCTTTACTTTCCTTGATCGTATAATTCTATTAGTTCCATTATCATTTAAAGAGGGTTACAAAACTACCCGATTGTTTCTAGTTATTGTTATGTCCTTTAGTTGTTAATAATCGACAATCTCAACCTTATTTTTACATTCAAGATTTTATTCATGGCAACAACATTATCGTTTAACATTTAGCATGTTGGTCATATCTCCATTTATATAGTTTCGTTTCTATATATATTTTAGAACATCCTCACGAAATTATCATTATAATTTGCATCTAACATGTTGGTTGTATATTCCATTTATATAGTTTCCTCTATGTTTGACAATTTTGCTTATACTTTTTGTATTGGTTATGGATATAATCATTTGTCTCTGATATTTATCATGACAGTTGTATAATGGAATGATACACAGTAAAATCCTCTAATATTTAATTAGATTAAAAACAATTGTAACTTATCTATAAACTTCAAATTGCATGGAAACAAAATTCTAACAAAATATTCAAAACTTACATTTAAAATTGAATTTAATCAAAATATATTATGCAGAAATTATTAAAGAAATAATAACTGAATTGAGAAGAGAATGGAAGAAAACATGTAACGGGGATTTATTTAGGGGAAAACAAAAGTCAAGTGGACCGTTCCTCCTGACCTTATATGAGGGCTGCCACATATGACCACTCTGTCACCCCTGAGCTAAATATTGATCCGAAACTAACCAAGTGACTTGTTGCAGTGCATATGGTTATAAGCATTACGTGAAGATCTTTGTGTCATGTAAGTATTTCTAACATTTCATATCTTATTTAGAATGGTGTCCCATTCTCTTTGTTATCTTTTATTTTTTAAGATTTGCCTAGGAATTTGACACTTGTATGAGCCTCCTGCTCATTCACCATCTGTCAAATTAAGTTTTCGTCATTGACCATGTGTCAATCTTATTTTAACACATGTTTCTAAAAACCTAAGATCTCTTTTCACTTTTGTTGAGTTAACTCAACACATATTCACCACTTTGTCCCCCTTTTGATGTCACTTGGTGCTTCTCTTTGTATCAATGTATTTTCTCTTTTAACATTCCACTTCATGTGTGCTTCCTCTTTTATTATTAATAAAATAATAACTAAAACAATAATTTTTTGAGTTAGATCACTAAGATCAATAATGTGTTGATAACAAAAGAAAAAAAATAATAATAAGTTTTGAATTTAAAATTTTGGGGTATCACACACACTCTAGGAACTATGAAATTCAAATGGAAGGAATGTTCGTTTGCCTCAACACAAGTTAATTGTCTAGAAATCAGAACACAATACTACTCTGCTCACACAGGTGGATCGTTCTTAGTGAGAGGTTGGTATTCAATTAATGATTGATGATTAGAGTGGTTGGCACATATATGTTAGGATATCTTCCTATTGGCACATATGTAATTGGGCCACCAAAGAGGTTGCCCACCTTCCTTCGCCAACCAACATGAGGACATGTAGTAGTTTGTCAACAACTTCTATTGTAAACTTTCCTCACTAGTCTAGTTCAATAGAGAGTTTCTTAAATAAATAACTAACATGTCAATTACATATGTTAGTTATTTAATAAACCACATTTCTCAGTGCAGTGGAATATGGTTCTCGATAATTTCCATTTGAATGTTAGTTATGTCATTCAGTAACATTGTAAATAGTGCTCGCCAATCCCACTTTGTAGAGCGCTCCGTAAATAAATCAACATGCTCATTTTTTTTGTTGAAAGAAAAGTCACACAACCTAATAAAGGGCGGCTTCTTTTGTTGTATAACTTTGATGGTATTTTGTTGTATTTGGTATTTTATTTGCATGGACAAAGACATCGAACGAAATACCTTGTGATTTTGGGGATGTCTCTTGAGTTCTCCAAACGTTTTATTTCTCTGTGATTGGTTTATTTCTTGTAGTGAATTTTATGCTGCAGATGAATTAGTTCTTGCTGGGAATGATTTATTTATGGATGCGATTTTCTTTCTGCATTTCATTTTTCTTCATGGAGGTTGTCTCCATTTTTCTTGTGTGGCTAGAATGAGCCCTAGACTCAAACCTTGCTCGCATTTTGTTTTCAAACAGTTATATGTGTTTCCTTTATCCCTTTTATGGGATATCTTTATCAAAAATGAATAGAAAACATCTGGATTTTAAATGTCATCAACCTCTCAACAGTAATGTCCTCTTCTCTAAATTGGTTACTCCTTCTGACAGTTAAGATCTACTACTGCTTCCTACTAATAAAAAGTAATTAAGTCCCGTAATAACTGTGATAATGATCACATATTTGGTTACTTATTTTCAGGGGAATTTCTGTAATTCCTTCTGATGAGTTTAATTGCAAGCAGGTCTTGGATACTCATTGGTTTAGCATGATGTGTGATTTATAAAAGGATATTGTGATACAATTACCATGTTACTATGCATGTTTCATTATTCAAAACACACATCGTTGCATTGGAAACTCTGTTTTCATAGTTCTAGTTCTGATACATGGGGTTAAGAGTGCCCAACTTTTAATCCCCTTGATTAAACAAACAATAACTTTTAAAAAATGGGCAGAGATAATTTTTACCTATCCCAACCGAATTTGCATTTTCCATCATAAACATAATTGTTGTAATCAGTTGCTTGTAATAGTTATATAGTTCTCAAAACCTTGCATTAATTTGGAAGGCGTAATGGACAACATAACCATTCAATTTCTATAATATAGAATAATGGAAGGCGTAGCCATTCTTCCATGTATTTTTCCTTTTACCTGTGGGACCTATACACAAAAATATGAAGAAAACCAAATAAGAAACATATTGAGGGAGAAACTAATTGGAGGATCTCATTTACTGCTTTAAGGTAGTAATTATCCTATGCTGTCAATCCTAGTATAACTTCTTCACATTGGTAACTTTCTTCATGGTTTTGAGATATCCTTCAACGATCTCAAGATTCCTTCATGGAACAACGCTCAAATTATGATCTCATTTTTTGAATAATAGCCTCTCGAATTAAGATTGTAACTAGCGATAATAATCAATTATTTTGACAAGAGATTCTCAATCTTCAAGTATTGACACGTTTTAAAAATCATTTTCTGCACTATTACTGCAACCAGATTATTCTCTACAACTGTCTTAAGGGAGATCGTGAAACATATACATAATTCCAAAAAACATATCTTATGAGTACAAGGTATGGAATGTCTTTCTTTTCCTTTCAAACTTTCTCTTGATGAAACTTTAGGATATAAGTTTTAATGATCATCATCTATAATACTAGGGAAAAGAAACACCAACAACCTTAAGAATCATTTTTAATGATCATGCGCACCATGCTAACCAACTGAGAAGTCAAAACACTCCAAAAAAGAAATCATGTATGTGGAAGAAAATGCGATGACACACGAGGCTCTTATAACACAACAAGAACATCCCTTAATCCTAATCATTAGGTTATATGTATGCATGGAATTCAGTAATGTAGAAAAATAAATACAATTGATAGTATTAGATCACCAAAACATTAAGTAATGTAGAAAAATAAATACAATTGATACAAAGAGACATACAAAGCCAAATAAAGAAGGAATATCATATAATTCTTATAATGGTTAAGTTATGAATGATATCATGTGTTACTGTGCATATGACAATTATGGTTTATTTTCACGAAGATTATAATTTACAAAATTTATAAATTTATGAAACAATGGCAGATTTATGGAATAATACAAAAAATTCATCCAAAACAGATCTGAGTTTGGACATAAATGGTCTACTATGATTTTAAATAAAAATATACATACCAAGTTCTGTTGAATTAAAGTTAATGGTTTTGGATGAGGTACACAAGAAACCATATTCTAGTCATCTCGGATACTAGAAAATGGTAACAACACTAAGGAAGATATTTTATTGGCTTAATATGAAGGGAGGAAGAACAAAATACTTAGCTAAGTGTCAATATTGTCAGCACTTGAAATCCAAACACCAACTTCCAGCTGGCCTGTTGCATCCCTTACCTGTGCCGGAATGGAAATGGCAAACTATAGCACTAGAATCTATTACAAGTTTTCCTAGAACTCAAAAACAAAATGATTCAATTATGTTGGTAATCAATAAGCTTAGTAAGTATGCACACTTTATTTCTATGAAGTCTACTTTTAAAGCAATTTACATTGCTGAAATATTCATGAAAGAAATTTTTAGACTACACGGTATTCCTAAAATGATGATTTCAGATAGAGACGTAAAATTTATATCTACTTTTTGGAAATAATTCTTTGGAGGGTTATATACTAACCTGGATTTCATCACCGATTATGATCCACAAATAGATGGTCAGACCAAATGAGCAAACCAAATCAAAGAAGATATGCTACGCATGTATGCAATGACAAAATCAATCAAGTGGGAAGACTCCCTACACTTGGTGAAATATACATACAACAATGGTTAGCAAACTTCGGTTAAGATGAGCCCCTTCAAAATGGTGTATGACATAAAGTGTACAAATCTGATTAGATGGGATAACTGAGTTGACAGATTCATGGTGGGATTATAAAGTCTCCATGAAGAATACACACAAAAAAAATTAAAATAGGCACATGAAAGACAGAAAAGTTAAGCAAAGCTAAAAATAAGACACCTAGAATTTCAAGTGTGAGACCACATCTATTTAAAATTCAAGGCCATAATAAGTTCACTAAAGGTAGGGAATTGTGCCAAGTTGGCACACATGTTTTTTGGTCCCTTCGATATCTTAGCTTGAATTGGACCCATGGCATAACATCTTGCACTTCCTGTCAATCTAAAAATTCATAATGTATTTCATGTTTCTTTGTTAAAGAATTATGTTCATGACCCTAATCATATGATCAATTGGAACTTGGTGCAGGTGGAACCAAAAGGTGAGTTCCAAGTGGAACCTCTACACATTCATGAAAGAAGAGAAATATCACTTGAGAATAGAGCCATCGCCCAAGTAAAAGTGCAATGGAAGCACTTTAGTCCTAAGGAGGCCACTTGGGAGTTGGAAGGAGAGTTGCATAAATATCATCCGATCCTATTCTAAGGAAGGGATGAACACTAAGGACAATGTTTTATTCAAGGGGGAAAGGATGTAGCATCCGCCAAAATAAAATATTTTTAAGTTTGAAAATACTTAGGAATTTATTTCCGTTTTTGGTAAATTTGAAATTGGAAAATTATTGCAATTTATGGAAATTTTGAATTTTGAATTTAGTTAATTTTAATTTATGAGTATGAATGTTGGGAAAAGATTTTATTTGATTCAACTAACTCTTTGACTATGACACTTGTAACAAACAAATATTTTTTATATTTATTGTTGATGGACAAATTTAACAACGAGGTTGAAATCATATGACCATGATTCCATGAGTGGGGAACATGTTTGAACTACCTCAGAGTTGAATGTTACAAGTGGAAAATCAAGAATTTGGCCATTGTCACTCTCTGAAAATGATATATTTTGAAATCTAACAAAATTCCCAAGGGGAAAATACCTAGGCATAATTCCTTTTGGATATATATATATCATATGGGAGGAGGTAGGACACTGCCTAGTATGTTGGGGAAAATAATTATCTCTTTCTATTCTGAAAACTATTTTCTGAGTGTGAGGCATGGAGAAATTTTATGAAATAGAAGGAGTATAGCTCAGTAGGAGTTCTAGAGTTTTCCCTCATGGATTCATGGTCAAGCTAGGTGGTGAGTGGTGCAAGTGGATTTGGTTGTTCCCTTCTAAGTTTGGGGGGAACTTCTTTGTTCCATTTGTTGTATGATAAGTGCTCACATATGTCCATATACTCCTTCTCTGATTGAATGTTATTTATTTGATGACTGACATAATGCATCTCTTTAATTATGGATGAATGGATTTATTGACTCAAATGTTGTTGAAATGAAATAAAATGTAGTATAACTCTCACAGTTTTATTCTATCCCTTGAGTAAGATATTTTTTGTGTATTAACTATAAATGGGACTGTGTTATATAAGTATACGGAAGATGTAATTAAACTTATTACATATCCAAAAATCAGGCCATAAAACAAAGGTGTATTCAACCCTACATGATTACTGCATTTATAATCTTCCAACAATGAAACATCATTACAACAACTGAATATATTTGTTAACCAGACACTATAGGAGCCTGGATTGAACCCTCCACCATAACGATATTCTAGGTCAGACAGTTAGTTCGATTATTAGAACATGGATTGATAAACTCTGAGATTACTGTAAAGGAACTTGACTACCTTTTGCATAAGGAAATTTCCAAAATTCGATGATTTCGTGCACATGAATCCTATAAAAAGACCAAGAGAATTTCAATTAATATTTAGTAGGAAGCAATTGAAATTCTTATGATGAATGTAAAATTAAATTACCAAGGAAAATAATTATAAAAGAGACAACACAGGAAAGTTTTGGACTGTACTTAACTTGGGGTCTAAAGTAAAAGTTGTCTTTCTCCTCAACATACTTGACAACGTCATCAACAAACCAAAGGGGGGTTGGAGGAGGCAAGGACTGCCTGACGGGTACCCTTGTAGTCAAAAGGGGCCCATCATTAGATTTTAGAAACCAAACATTTAGCAATATTTCCAGAAAGAGAATAATCATACATCATCCAAACAAATATAATGAAGAATGTACACTATCAATCCGGGATCCTCAAGATTTTCCCAACTGGCCATATAATGAGGTTACAAAATTATTCTTGTTTTAATCAAAATCCTCTTGAAATAAACATCACGAATAGAATTTTAAATGAACTTGAGTTTTCTCTCGTGGATGCGATTTGATAAAAGCAGTTAATACATTTAAACCTTTAGGACAACAAACAGGGTAATTCTTCGGCCAGGTCCCAAAGGCCCAGAATAAGCTAAAATGATGAGAGACAAAAATGGCATTCATACTCGTACAAAAGTGTCATAGATTAAGGGAAATAACTATAGATTAAAAGGAATTTCACTTAAATTTTTGGATAACATGAATTAAATTGAACATCCCAAGAAATAAGTTCTCACAGAATTAATTGTATTGCAAAGATTTATCTCATGTTTTCTTTAACATGGAATATGTCAAATGTAGTAAAGGCTGAGAGTTATTGGCATACTCAAGAATTTAGGCATTTTGTGATTTCATAAGGAAGGGATATAAAAGAAAACTAATTATTCCCTTCAAAGAAACTTCATGAGTACCAAGACTTTACCCTCATAAATTTATAGACCAAGGATGTCACTAAAAAAAATCCAGAGTTACTTGATATCGGCATATCTATAATAAAAGGGAAAGACTCAATGACATGAAAGTCATAAGGAAACACTCCTCCAAACAATTTTGAAAACCAATTCCCGACTAGGGTAGAAAACCCGAGAAAACAACATAGAACATAGTCAAAACCACAAATCGATTTTGAAGCTTTATCTAAGTAACAGATTTTTCGAAGGGCTCAAGTACAAACTATTTTTTACCTCGAGCCCATAGGTATAAAACCAAAGTAAACCCCAAAACACTACTCAGTGAAATTCGATTACTAAAATTCTACACTAGACCCTCTTAAGAGTTTCTGAAAGAACTGATACATACAGAAAAACATTTCTTAAAATTGAGATTCGGATATATAACAACTAGAGAATCCTTACCTAGTTTATGGTAGCATTTGATAGATGTGGTCCACCATGCTCTTCTCTACCAGACCGAGCCCAACTCCACCAAAGATATGGTTATGCTACCATGAAGGNTTTCATTCCTTCATGGTAGCCCAACTCCACCAAAGATATGGTTATGCTACCATGAAGGAATGAAAGAGGGTTATCACAGTAAACAAAGGGCAAGCTACATAGAGCCGAGAGGATGGGTGAAACAATAGACTTGGGAGAATCGCCGTAGGTTAAGCTTAATGGAATTAATACAGATTTTTACCCAGCCCATGTGATTATATCAATGTGGAAGCAATTTGATGGACACACTAAACAAGTGATGGTCCAAAGGAGACGAGTTATAGACCTACATAAATGTCATTGGCAGGGCTCATTTATGTAAAAAACCTCCCATTCGTCACGACTACAAACGTCATATAACAAGTGGAATTTTTTTTTTCTTTTTTCACAAGTGTGTGCGTGCGTACAAGGGAAACAAACATATTCGACTCTACTTCACCACCCAACTACTAACAAGACACAACCACGATGATCACAACAACAAGACATAAGGCGTACAACAAGTAACTGCAAGAATTAAACGACCATATACATAAGGCACACAACAACTAACTGCAAGCATTAAACAACATACTATGTTATGTATAGTACAAACACATATGGAAGAATCTAGAGTAGTATATTTTACTATTTTTGCACAGGAAAGAAGGGCATTTAATCTTAGTTCTCTACTCCGGAGAGAGAGAATGCCAGATAGGCTGTTGGCCGACTACTCAGGAAGAAACTAGTAATCACTGTCACGAGGTCGCAGTGGTGGGAACTCATCCTTTAATGAGCCCGTGACTACCGATATGACCTTAGAGGTGTGTCACAAGAGTGGAAACCCTGCCTTTAAAGGGCCCAAGACTCTTGATATGGCACTGGATTCTTTACACAAAAAATAATCAGACACACAGATTTATATACAGAGCGACTAGCTTTATTAGATCGAAAAGTCATATATCATGTAACTGTTAGTTTGGACAATTCCAATTATAGTACTAACCCTGAAATTAACCCGACCCTAAACATCAACATAGAAATAAACAACATTAATTTAACAATGGACTACAACCTATAAGAGTCTTAAGGCCATTCCAATTGGCAACTTTTAGATCATGATTCGTCATCAAGGTACCCTCTAAACATCATTAAGGGGACCTTATTTTGCAAGTCTGAACTTTGACTAGTTTAATAGTTGACAAGATAATTAGTCATTAGTTACAATCATGAATTTATTGAATAGTTCCAATTGTCATTAATGCAATAATTAATGTTCATATTTACTCATAGACCGATAATTAACGACATATACTAAAATTATTGACGCAATCATGGTAAAATTTGCATTGACATTCATTTGATGATCTAAGCTTGTAATTCGATTGACAATGATTACTAACCATTAATCGTCTCGACAGGCCCTAATCATAAATCCATAATTAATGCAATATTATAAATTTTATGTTATCAATAACTTAAAAAGGAAGACCTTCAGAAGTACCTTTATCTCCAAATAAGATTTGTTACAACAACTTTCACAATAAACAGAATATATAAAATATCAATATTCTATGGAAGGAAAAAGATAGATCTACTCCATTATAACCATAGAAAATGAGAGAACTCTATATAACCGGTCAATTTGACGAATTATCAATAAAAACCCTATACCATTATCAACCGAGCATTGCTTCAACAGTAATCATCATGACCAAGTGTTATACTTATTCGTGTTTCATTTATAATAATTAATTATGTCCCCAATGAAATACAGGAACTCAACTAATAGTAATGGAATGAGTTACACTTAAACGACAACAATAATGAATTGATACGGTGGTAACCAAACACTTAAGAATAAGATTTAATTAAGAACATAATAGGACATTCATTAAAAGAATAACTAGATATATATTTTAATTAATCAACGAAAGGCAGAAAATTTATAGGGTGAGTTATGGAACTCGAAAACGTGTTGACTCATCTATGCTATTGACTAGATCTATTTTTTCAATGGATAAATCATAAATTTAAATTCACCAATAAACAAGTAAAAATCTCAAGCAGGAAGCCAATATAGCCATAATAAGACCACAACAAATTCTCAGATCTAAATTTACAAAAACAAAAATGCCGATACAACTATTGCCAAAACGAATTCTCAGATCTAATTTTACAAAACTGAAAATGCCCATACCACTATTGCCATAACGAATTCTCAGATCTAAATTTACAAAAACGAAAATGCCCATACAACTATTACCAGAACAAATTCTCATATCTAAATTTATAAAACAAAATTGGTCATACAACTATTGCCAGAACTAATTCTCAGATCTAAATTTACAAAAATTAAATGCCCATACAACTGTCGCCAAAAGGAATTCTCAAATCTAAATTTACAAAACAAAATTGCCCGTACAACTATTGCCAAAATGAATTCTCAGATCTAAATTACAAAAACAAAAATGCCCACAGTGATATACAAAATGTCCACAGTAATAGAAAACACCCATAGTAATATAAAAATGCCCACATCAATATAAAAATGCCCACGGAAATTTATAAATTCCCACAGTCATCTAAACACGATCACATCAATATAAAAATGCCCACATAAATTTATAAACGCCCACAGTCATCTAAAAATGTCCACATCAATATAAAAACGCCCACAGAAATATATAAATGCCCACAGTGGTGTAAAATGCCCCCATTAACATAAAAATGCCCACTGTAATGTGTAATAAACCGACAGTGATATAAAACGCCCCCATTAACATAAAAACACCCATTGTAATGGGTATTATGCCCACAGTGATATAAAACACCCCCATTAACATAAAAACGCCCACTGTAATGTGTAATACACCCACAGTGATATAAAATACCCCAATCATATATACACACAGCCATAAAATCTCTGTTATCCCAACCGACAGGCAACATTAGAGTAAGAAGAAATATTTTATAACTGTAACACAATTTCAATCGCTGAAGAACAAGGTAAGAAAACCAATGAATCCAACAAGATCCCAAGAAGATTGAATTTAAGTATTTTTCATCTCACAATGCCAATACAAAAATGCTGATAACAATAAGAGAGGGCCAAGGTCCTAATACCTTCTATCATGCAAAATGAAAAACATAGCATTTCCATAACTCATGCCTCAAATGATGACCGCGCACTCCGTACCGCTCCTGCTCCGTTCCTCTCCCCTCGTCGACCGTCGAGACTACACCGGTACCTCACAACCAATTGCTAGGGGTACTCTACTTTTCCCTTAGCCCCCCAAGCCGCAAAGGAGCCACACACAATATAGATGGTTCGTCTAGCTTCCCATCTCGCCTCGCAAGGCCGAGCTACCACTCCTATCCAAGCTCAAAAATCCCATCTCTCCACATGTAATCAGTCAAGTCACAATTATGGTAGCGTAACATTACGCTAATAGTCGATCCCCTTTTTCCTCACCTTCCCTTTCTTTTATAGAGTTTTTCCAACCTCCAACTTTCCCTAAATCACATTTTAATTAAGTTTTAATAAAAATATTCTAAATATTCTCCTTCGCACAAGTGTTGTCCATTCTCCTCTTTCCTCAAATAATTATTTTCTTTAAATTATTAAATTACTCATTTCCCTCACCCACCTAGAGTTGCTCCTAAATTTCCTCTTAGGTGTTCCTAGATCCCCTTACATGTTTTAAATAATTTCCCTAAAAATGAAGTTGTTGAATTAGCTAAAATTAGAAGTTTCTTAATTGAAGATTCCTTACTATCTTGACCACGCTTTTTACGATAAGTTCCCAACTTTCCTTAATTATGTTTCCTCCATTACTTAGTTTCCTAATTCTTATTATTCCCTTCTTTCCCCTTTTTATTAGAGCCAAAATGGGAAAGTTAAATCTTTTTATACTTCCACAAGTTAAATAATTTATTTCCTCTTTACAATTTAAAACCACAGACTTTAATTAAATTATTCCTCTCTTCATTTTACCCTCTAAATTTAATAAGACCAAAACTATTACTTGAGTGGGTTTTAGTTTATATATTTATTTTTATTTTTATTTTTATAGGGTCTTTTTCTTAAGGATAAACAAAATTTTATGCTAGAGAAGTTTTAGACTTAGGTTTAGATTCTGAACTCGGCGACAATTATTTAGGAAAGTCGTTTTAAGAATTTATTAAGGTGTTAAATGTCTTAGGGAATCTAGGTTTGTTCCTTCCTCAACATCAATGAGACGTTCCCTTCAGGACGCACCACATGGTCCAAGGGTGCCACTCGCCTCGGTTATTTCTTTTGCGCAACGTGCCCTTTAGGATGCACCAGATCCTCGAAGGGTGACACTCGCTAACTTATGTTTCTTTTGCATGACGTGCCCTTCAGGATGCACCACATGCTCCAAGGGTGCCACTCGCCAACTTGAATGATTGGTAGACATCTATAACCCCTTGAGTGAACACTCCGCCAGGTGAACTTGTGGGAGACTAAGCGATCTAAGGAATAAGGCCCCCACCTTATTGCACACCCCTTAGAATCATCGTGAGCAACTGTCGCAGTCTACCCTCATGGCATCATGGATCCTCTCGAAATAGTTAATCGTTAAACTACAGTTTGAGCCACGGTGGAAGTGCTAGTAGGATGTGGTAGGGCTGCTGTCCAGACCTTTCCCTCAACCTCTCTGGAAATTGTGTGTGGCCCCTTTACTCCATATGTTAGTCTGGTCGGCAAGCTATCATCAGCATGCATCATTAGCAATCTTGTCAGAACATGTCCACATCATTTCATCAAATCAATGAAATATTACAGTAAATAAATCAACCCAAATAGTGCACTCCCTGACTCAATCTGGAGTCTAAGGGGTTCCATCGATGCCTCTACATCCTCAAGGTCCAAAACCCTACACACTCAATAAAACCGAGTCAATCACACTTGTCTATGTCAAAAAAATGAAGCATCATGTGATCTATCATAACGCATCATAATCAAGGATAAATGTTTTAATATCATAAAAGTCCAGATCACTTGCGAGCAAGTGTCCTCAAAGAATAAGTTTTCTCAGTGCGCCAGAGCGGGGTGTTACATACACCCCCTCTTGGTCTAAAATTCATCCTGAAGTTTCATGGTATAAATGCCGAAATAAATGTATCATAGTATCATAAGTCTATCTATCAAACAAAAATGGAAACTGCTGGCGCATTACATCTGCGTCCTCCTAGGTCACCGAGTGCAGATTATAATTGTCCCACTGGACCTTGACCTGATCTACCGTTTGACGTCTTAACTATCGAATGTGATGATCTAAGATGCGGACCGGCTCATTCATGAGTGCTCCCTCGTCCGATACCTGCAAGGAACTCATATCAATCATGTCTTTAGGATCACTAATATAATGTCTCAAAACATATACATGAAAAACATCGTGCATACGCCTCAAAGAATTAGGCAAGGCTAGTCGATAGGCCACGGGCCCCTTTCTCTCCACAATCTCGAAAGGTCCCACGAACCTAGGAGATAGTTTAGCTCCCTTTCCAAACTTGATCGAACTCTTATGCGGTTTAACCCGCAAGAAGACTCGATCAGCGACCTCGTAACTACGGTTGACTCGGTGCGCATCGGCATAACTCTTCTATCAATCATGCGCTTCTTTAATCTTTTGTGTTATTGTTTGCATTTTCTCTTCCATTTCTTGGATCGCTTCTAGTCCCACTAGGACCCTATCCTCAAGCTGATCCCAACTCAAGGGAATCTGACATAGTCACCCGTAAAGAAACTCGAAAGGTTCCATCTTAATGGTTTTATGGTAACTGTTGTTGTAAGAGATCTCTACTAGAGGCAAGAATTCCTCCCAATGATTTTTTTGGTCCATCACGTACATGTGAAACATGTCTTCCAAGGTTTGGTTTGTTCATTCTATCTATCTGTTAGTCTCTAGGTGATACACAGTACTAAAGTTAAGTTGAGTTCCCAAGGCCTCTTGGAAACTTGTCCAAAATCATCTAGTAAACATCGATCCTCGATCGGATATAATCCTCTTAGGTAGGCCATGCAGCCTTACAATATCACTGATGAAAACTCTAGCTATGCCAGATTCCTGATACGTCGTATGCATAGGAATAAAGTGAGCACTCTTCATTAGGGTGTCTACTACTACAAAAATCGAGTCGTGTCTCCTTGTCGTCAGTGGAAATCCGACAATAAAATCCATCGAAATGACCTCCCATTTCGATTCTGGGATGGAATGTGGTTGAAGTAATCGTTTCAGGTGTCTATGTTTAGCCTTTACCTGCTGACACTCTAGACATCTAGCCACAAAGTTGACTATGTCAGCCTTCATTCCCTTCTAGAAGAATAAGGTTTTAAGGTCTGCCCTCATCTTCGTGACTCCTAGGTGAGCCATGTAAACTGCTCTATGAGCCTCGCTCAGGATAAACATCCTCAACTCGTCATTTGGCGGTACATAAATCCGACTTCTAAACCTCAATAACCCATCGCTATCAAATGAAAATCCCTCATTTCTTGGTACCATCATGGTGTTTTTTCCGATAAAAACCTCGACCTCCTTGTAGCAATCATCATCATGTTATAAAGTGAGAATATTCTCACATAGATTCATCTGAAGAGGCAACACTGAAAATATGTGCGGCCTCTGACTCAAAGAATCCACTACTCAATTCATTGTTCCCTTTATGCAAGTGATCTCAAAGTCATACTCGCTAAGCAATTTCGACCAACGTCGTTGTCGCGCGTTCAGGTCGCTTTGCATGAAAATGTGTTGTAGTCCACAATGATTAGTTTTTAGTTCAAATTTTTGTCCAGCAAGGTAGTGTCTCCAAACCTTCAAGGGATATACTAAGGCTAATAACTCCAAATTGTGCATCGCGTAGTTCTTCTCATGCCTTCTCAATTTCCTTGAAATGTAAGCAATCACTCGTCTGTCTTGCATCAAGAGTCTGCCTAAACCTTCCTTATATGCGTCATTACATGCCGAGAAGTCTACGTCCATGTCAGGGACCTTTAGTATCAGCATTGTTGTCAACAACTCTTTAAGCCTCCGAAATGCTTCAGCACATTTCTCCGTCCAAACAAACTTCTTGTTTTTCTTCTGCAATTTCATGATCGGATTTTCTACCTTTGAAAATCCCTCGAAAAATCGTCAATAGTATCCTGCTAAACCCATAACACTACGCACTTATGTGACATTCGTCAGTGCGGTCCATTCTATAATAGCCTCAGCCTTGGCTGGATCCACGACGATACCTTTTCCAGAGATGACATGCCCTAAGTAGTGAATCCTCAATTGCTAAAAAGAGCATTTAGACAACTTCCCATACAATTTATGCTCTCGCAGGCATTGTAGTACCAAGCGCAAGTGCTCATCATGCTCCTCCATCATCCGAGAATAGATCAAAATATTGTCAATGAATACTTGTATGAACTTGTCCAAGTACTCGCGGAACACCCCGTTCATCAAAATCATAAATACTCCTCGGGCATTTGTCAGTCTAAACGGTAAAACAATAAACTCGTAATGTCCAAATCTCATAATAAAGGTTGTCTTATGGACGTCATCCTCCTTGGTCCGCAACTGGTGATACCCTGATCGTAAATCGATCTTGTATAACACCGTCACACCCTTCATTTGATCGAACAGATCATCAATTCTTGGTAAGGGATACTGATTCTTGATGGTAGCCTTGTTAAATTGACAGTAGTCAATGCAAAGCCTCCATGATCCCTTCTTCTTCCGAATGAAAATAATAGGTACATCCCATGGTTACACACTAGGACGTATCAGTCCCAAGTCCAACAACTCCTTCAGTTGCATTTTGAACTCTTGCAACTCCGAGGTTGACATCCGATAAGGCATTCTTTCTATCGGTTCAGTCCCCGATTTCAGGTCTATGGTAAACTCCAATTCTCTTTCTAGCGGCATCCCTGGTAAATCCTTTGGAAATACATCCGCAAACTCCTTCACCACCAGAAGGTGTTCTAGACCTTCTGCCACTCCCTTTTCATTTAATGCAAAGATCACATAAAGCTTGCACCCCTTGCACATACTCTTTCGTAACTGTAAGGAAGAGAAGAACCTTAGGGAAACTCTCTGGTTCCATCCTACAATCGCACGTCTCTTTCCTTCGTCATCAACCAAGCTCAACTGTTTCATCTTATAGTTGATTATCGCCTCATGCGATTCCAACCAATCCATACCGATCACGACGTCATAAGATCCTAAGATCATGACGTACAAGTTGAACCTCATGACAAACTCTCCCAGGTTAAGGGCACAGCCCGTAACCTTTCCTCCAACCTTTTGTTTGGCTCCCAAAGCCATCTCTATGAAACTAAATTCATCCTATTCGATTTTTTTTACCTTAATCCTTTTTAGCGCTGCACCAGAAATGAAACTCTCAGTAGCACTTGGGTCTATCAAAATACTAAGGGTCTAGTCAACGACAATACCTACTGTCTCGAGCACAATCGACTAGTGCTCTGCCTAGTAGTTATTCACCACTGCATGAATCCAATGGGCCTTTCCCATATATCCCACGGTAGTGGGTCCGGCTGATCCAGACACTTTGGTCCTCTCTAGAGGAGAGTCGCACTTGCAGTGTGGCTCCCCACACGTCTAACACCCCTTCTTCAGCCCAGTAGTCCTGGTACATGAAGTAGAAGATGACGGCCCACTCGCCTGGAACCCTAGTCTGTTCTGCTGAACATGCCTAAACTGTTGTTGTTGCCAGTGACATTGTTGTTGGCACTATGGTCCCCGATAAGGTGTCTATTGCTGAGGCGGAGGTCATCGGGGTGTATTTAAAGTGGATCCCCGCTGGAAGCCATGATATTCCAGTGTATGTCTCGCTGGTGTCTAGTGTTGTTGTGTCCCAGATGGAACCTACCCTGCTGGTCTCGCTAGAGTCTTATTCTGACCCCCACTGATAAGTTACTCCTCTGCTATGAGGGCCTTCCGGATGACATCGTGCAAGGTTTGAGGCATCAAAATCTTTACCTTTTCACGTAGGCTGTCATTATGTCCAAACAAGAACCTGTTGACCTTAATTTTTTCTGTGGTAAGGTGTGCAGCATACCGAAGTAGCTCCATAAAACGTGCCTCGTACTCGAGCACCGTATGACCTCCCTGTCGTAAGGTGTTGAACTCATTGAGTTGATGCTCAATGAATTCCTCTAAATGATACCTCTCTCGGAACCGTTCCTCGAACAGTTCCCATGACACATCCTCAACAACCATGTTCAACTGCGGTAGGAGCGTCTTCCACCATAGAAGAGTTCATCCCTTAAGTTGAAAGACCGCCATGCAGACTTTCATGTTGGAGGTATAATCGCGAAGTACGAAGCACAATGCCATATTCCTCAACCATGCCTCGACGATGGTGCCATCCGGGGCACCATAAAACTTGGGAAATTTAAACTTCTCGAGTTTACGGTGAATGCTACCTGTAACGGCCGGTGCGTGTGGCAGAACCTCAGCGGGTGCCGACGCCCTTGCCTCGTTTCTATCCAATTGGTTGATCAGTTCCTTGGACATGCGCTGAAAAGACCTCATCATCCTGACCACGTCTCCAACTGCTATCTACTCCTGTCTGAGAACCTACTCGCCTCCCTGGGGGTTAGACCCCTCAGGCGTGGATGCTTCTGTAGGCTTCATGCCACCTCCCCTAACACCCCGTCGTCTGCCTCTGTGATGTCCTCTAACCATGATTACCTACATACACACAATCAAGTCAATCAGAAACAATATAATCAAATCAAATCATGTCACGAAATTCGTAGCAAATCCCAAGTTGTGGGTCAAACTAGCTCTGCTACCATATGTAACAAACCTTTCGTTCGTCATGACTACAAACCTCATATAACAAGTGAAATTTTTTTTATTTTGTTTTCACAAGTGTGTGCATGCGTACAAGGGAAATAGACATATTCGACTCTACTTCGCCACCCAACGACTAGAAAGACGCAACCACGATCATCACAACAAGAAGACATAAGGTGCACAACAAGTAACTGCAAGCATTAAATGACCATAGACATAAGGCACACAACAAGTAATTCCAAGCATTAAATGACATACTGTGTTATGTACAATACGAACATAGATGGAAGAATCCATAGTAGTAGATTTTACTATTTCTGCACAGGAAAGCAGGGCGTTTAATCTTAGTTCTCTGCTCCGGAGAGAGAGAATTTTAGATAGGCTCATAGCTGACTACTTAGGCAGAAACTAGTAATCTCTGTCAGGAGGTCGTAGTGGTCGGAACTTTTCCTTTAAAGAGCGCGTGACTACTGATACAACCTTAGAGGTGTGTCACAAGAGTGGAAAGCCTGCCTTTAAAGGGATTGCGGCTTTTGATACGACACTAGATTCTTTACACATAAAATAATCACACACACAGACTTATATACAGAGCGACTAGCTATATCTGATCGAAGAGTCAGATATCATACAACTGTGATTTTGGAAAATTCCAATTATACTACTAACACTGAAATTAAGCCAACCCTAAATGTCAGCATAGAAATAAACAACATTAATTTAACAATGGACTACAACGTATAAGAGTCTTAAGGCCATTCCAATCGGAAACTTTTAGATCATGATTCGTCATCAAGGTACCCTCTAAACATCATTCAAGGGACCTTATTTTGCGAGTCTGAACTTTGACTGGTTTAATAGTTAACAAGATAATTAGTCATTAGTCACAATCATGAATTTATTGAGTAGTTCCAATTTTCATTAATGCAATAATTAACATTCATCTTTAATCATAGGTCGATAATTAACGACATATACTAAAATTATTGACGCAATCATGGTAAAATTAGTATCAACATTCATTCGATGATCTAAGCTTGTAATTTGATTGACAATGATTATGAACCATTAATCATCTCGACATGCCCTAATCATAAATCCATAATTAACGCAATATTATAAATTTTATGTTATCAATAACTTACGACGATGGAAGCAAAAAGGAAGACCTTCAGAAGTACCTTTATCTCCAAATAACATTTGTTACAACAACTTTCACAATCAACATGATATATAAAATATCAGTACTCTATGGAAGGAAAAAGATAGATCTACTCCATTATAACCATAGAAAACGAGACAACTCTATATAACTGGTCAATTTGATGAATTATCAATAAAAACCCTATACCATTATCAACCGAGCATTGCTTCAACAGTAATCATCATGACCAAGTGTTATACTTATTCATGTTTCATTTATAATAATTAATTATGTCCCCAATGAAACAAAGGAACTCAACTAATAGTAATGGAATGAGTTACCCTTAAATGAAAACAATAATGAATTGATACGGTGGTAACCAAACACTTAAGAATAAGATTTAATTAAGAACATAATAAGACATTCATTAAAAGAATAACCAGATATATATTTTAATTAATCAACGAAAGGAAGAGAATCTATAGGGTGAGTTCTGGAACCTGAAAACATGTTGACTGATCTATGCTATTGACTAGCTCTCTTTTTTTCAATGGATAAATCATAAATTTAAATTCACCAATAAACAAGTAAAAATCTAAAGAAGGAATCCAATATAGCCATAATAAGACCAGAACGAATTCTCTGATGTAAATTTACAAAAACGAAAATGCCCATACAGCTATTGCAGAACGAACTCTTAGATCTAATTTTACAAAACCGAAAATGCCCATACCACTATTGCCAGAACAAATTCTCAGATGTAAATTTACAAAAACGAAAATGCCCATACAACTATTGCCAAAACGAATTCTCAGATCTAAATTTATAAAACGAAACTACCCATACAACTATTGCGAGAACGAATTCTCAGATCTAAATTTACAAAAAGGAAATGCCCATACAACTATTGCCAGAACGAATTCTCAGATCTAAATTTACAAAACGAAATTGCTCATACAACTATTCCCATAATGAATTCTCAGATCTAAATTACAAAAACAAAAATTCCCACAGTGATATACAAAATGCCCATAGTAATAGAAAACACCCATAATAACATAAAAACTCCCACATCAATATAAAAACACCCACATAAATTTATAAACTCCCACATCAATATAAAAACACCCACATAAATTTATAAATGCCCACAGTCATCTTAAAACATCCACATCAATATAAAAAAACCCACATAAATATATAAATGCCCACAGTGGTGTACAACACCCCCATTAATATGAAAACGTATATTGTAATGTGTAATATGCCCACAGTGATATAAAATGCCCCCATTAACATAAAAATGCCCATTGTAATGGGTATTATGCCCACAGTGATATAAAACGCCCCCATTAACATAAAAACGCCCACTGTAATGTCTAATACGCCCATAGTGATATAAAATGCCCTAGTCATATATACACACAGCCATAAAATCTTTGTTATCCCAACCGACAGGGAACAATAGAGTAAGAAGAAATATTTTATAATTGTAACACAATTTCAATCGCCGAAGAACAAGGCAAGAAAACCAATCAATCCAATGAGAAACCAAGTAGATTGAAGTTAAGTATTTTTCATCTCACAATGACAATACAAAAATGTTGATAACAATAACAGAGGGCCAAGGTCCTAATACCTTCTATCATGCAAAATGAAAAACATGTTGTTGCCTTAACTCCCGCCTTGAATGATGACCGTGCGCTCCATACCGCTCCTGCTCCGTGCCGCTCCCATCGTCAACCATCAAGCCTGCATCGATACCTCCCAGCCAATCGCTAGGTGTACTGTGCTTCCTCCTTATCCCCCCGAGCCGTAAGGGGGCCACACACAATCCATATGGTCCATCCAGCTTCCCAGCTCTCCTCGCAAGGCCGAGCTACTACTCCTATCCAATCTGGAAAATCCCAACTCTCCACAAGAAATCAGTTAAGTCACAATTATGACAATGTAACGTTATGCTAACATCTGATTCCATTCTTCCTCATCTTCCCTTTCTTTTATAGAGTTTTTCCAACCTCCAACTTTCCCTAAATCACATTTTAATTAAGTTTTAATAAAAATATTTTAAATATTCTCCTTCGCACAAGTGTCGTCCATCCCCCTCTTTCCTCAAATAATTATTTTCTTTAAATTATTAAATTACTCATTTCCCTCACCCACCTAGAGTTGCTCCTAAATTTCCTCCTAGTTGTTATTAGATCCCCTTACATGTTTTAAATAATTTTCCTAAAAATGAAGCTGCTAAATTATCTCAAATTAGAAGGTTCTTAATTGCAGATTCCTTACTATGTTGACCTCGCTTTTTACCATAAGTTCCCAACTTTCCTTAATTATGTTTATTCCATTACTTTGTTTCTTAATTCTTATTATTCCCTTCTTTCCTCTTTTTATTCGAGCCAAAATGGCAGTTGCAGTATTTACTCTTTTCCCTTTATTATTAATTTAAAATATTTTTATACTTCCACAAGTTAAACAATTTATTTCCTCTTTACAATTTAAAACCATGGATTTTAATTAAATTATTCCTCTCTTCATTTTACCCTCTAAATTTAAGAATACTAAAACTATTACTTAAGTGGTTTTTAGTTTATATCTTTATTTTTATTTTTATACGGTATTTTTCTTAAGGCTAAAAAAAATTTAACCCTAGAGAAGTTTTAGACTTAGGTTTAGATTTTGAAGTGGGCGACAATTATTTAGGGAAGTCGTTTTAAGAATTTATTAAGGTGTTAAATGTCTTAGGGCCATCTAGGTTTGTTCCTTCCTCATCATCAATGTGACGTGCCCTTCAGGATACACCACGTGCTCCAAGGGTGCCACTCGCCTCGGTTGTTTCTTTTGCGCGATGTGCCCTTCAGGATGTACCACATGCTCCAAGGGTGTCACTCTCTAACTTGTGTTTCTTTTGCGCGATGTGCCCTTCAGGATGCACCATGTGCTCCACGAGTGCCACTCTCCAACTTGACTGAGTGGTAGACATCTATAAGCCCTGGAGTCAACACTCTGCCAGGTGAACTTGTGGGAGACTAAGGGCTCTAAGGAATAAGGACCCTGCCTTATTGCATGCCCCTTAGAATCATCATGAGTGACTGTCATAGTCTTCCCTCATGGCATTGTGGATCCTCTCAAAATAGGTAATCTTTAACCTACAATTCGAGCCATGATGGGAGTGCTAGTAGGCTATGCTAGGGATGTTGTCCACACCTCTCCCTCAGCCTCTCTGGAAATTGTGTGTGGCCCCTTTTCTCCATATGTGAGTCTAGTCAGCAAGCTATTGTCATCTTGCATCATTAACAATCGTGTTAGAACATGTTCACATCATATCATCAAATCAATGAAATATCACAGTAAATAAATCAACCCAAATAGCTCACTCCCTGAATCAATCTGGAGTCTAGGGGGTTCCATCGATGCCTCTACATCCTCAAGGTCCAAAACCCTGCACACTCAATAAAACTGAGTCAATCGCACCTGTCTATCTCAAAGAAGTGAAGCACCATGTCATCTATCATAACGCATCATAATTGAGGATAAATGTTTTAATATCATAAAAGTCTATATCACTTGCGAGAAAGTGTCGAAGAATAAGTTTTTTTAGTGCGCCAGAGTGGGATGTTACAATTTACACCATGATAGTCATATACTATTAGACTATGACGAGTGTAATGACATATCAGTTCTAGGTTATAGTTTAGTTACAGTTCTATACTTCATTCCAAATCCATTATTCCTTGTTCTAGTGTTAGTTATAGGTTTAGTCCTAATGAGTGGAGTAAACAACTAAGAATAAGCAACATACACCCAACTGTTTGATTCAATTGTTCTAGGCCTTAATGCTATCACATGTCGAATGTCATGTGGATAGAATGTGCTCTGTCACACAAGTCTGAGGGGTTAATTTCATTAATTCAAAGCCAGTATAGAAATAGGTATTTATTAATTTCCATAGTATGTATATAACTTGCACTTATTGAATGTTTACTCAATGGTGAATATATATAAATTCCTTAATACAAAGCGAGTGCCAAAATGTGCATTTGTTGTTTTCCATAATATGTATATAAATAGCTTGCGCAAATTGAATGCATACTCTATGGTGAGTAACTATATATGTATATAGTTACATTCACTTAGGTATCAAACTACCTTCCTTAAGAATAGGAATAAGTTAGAGTTCTTTAGTTCCAATTATCAAGGATATGGTAAATGTAAAGAATGAAAATAAAAAGTAGTGTTAAATCACATCATAGTATCATTAAGAAATGTTAGAGAATAAATAAAAGTATTTCATAATAACCCTAGAAAAAAAAATTATGGGTAAATGTGGGGTTCATTACATGATCAGTATGGACTGGTTGGAATCGCATGAGGCGATCCTCAACTGTAAGACGAATCGTTTGAGCTTGGTCAATGATGAATGATAGAGACACGTGATTGTAGGTCAAAACTAGGGAGTTTCTCTCGGGTTCATCTCTTCCTTGCAACTACAAAATATAATGGGAAAGGGATGGTAGCTATATGTCATCCTTGTGTTAAATGGAAAAGGCATGGTGGAAGCACTGGAAAAACCTTTTGTTATTATGATATTTTGTGGATGTCTTTCGAGAGAAGTTACCAAGGTTTCCACCTAAGAGGGAATTTGAATTTATGATAGAGCTAAAACCATGAACTAAACTAAGTGTGTCACCGTGGCGTGTGCCTTTTATTTTTATACAGAAGAAGGATGGGTTGTGGAGACTCTGCATTGACTACCATCAATTAACAAGGCAATGATCGAGAACCAATATCTGTTGCCAAGGATTAACAATCTATTTTATCAAATCAAAGGCACAATGGTGTTTTCAAAGATGTAATTGAGAATAGGGTATCTATTTACACATCAAGGAGGATGACATCCCTAAGACCACCTTTAAGAAGAGATTTGGATATTACAAATTTACGGTTTTACTGTTTGGACTGACGAATGCCCTAGAGATATTTATGAGCTTGATGAACTGGGTGTTCCACAAATGCTTGGACAAGTTCATCCAATTATTCATTGAATATTAATTTTGATATATTCTCGGGCGATGGAGGATCATGATGAACACTTGCGCTTGGTACTATAGTGTCTATGAGAGAACAAATTGTATGGGAAACTATCTAAATGATCATTTTATTAATCGAAGATTCACTACTTAGGGAATGTAATCTCCGGTGAAGGTGTCATTGTTGATCCAACAAAGATCGAGGTTATTGTGGAATGGCCTGCATCGAAGATGTCCCAGAAGTGCGTAGATTCATGGGTTTAGTGGGATACTATCGAGGATTCATCGAGGGTTTTTTGAATATTGCAAATCCAATTATGAAATTGCAAAAGAAGAACAAGATGTTTGTTTGGAACAAGAAATGCATGGAAGCATTTCAAAGGCTCAAGGAGCTTTTGATGACAACACTGATATTAAGGCTCCCTAACATGGATGAGGATTTCTTGGTATGCACTGATGCATCCAAAGAAGGCTTAGGTGGACTATCAGATGCACGATTTGGAGTTGTTAGCCATTGTTTATGCCTTGAGTGTATGGAGACACTAGCTTATTGTACAAAACCTTTAACTAAAAATGGAATACTATGGTTTACATCACATCTTTATGCAAAGAGACTTGAACACATGACAATGATGTTGTTCAGAATTTATTAGAGAGTATGATTTTGAAATTTCCTACTTAAAAGGAACAATGAATAGAGTGGCCAACGCATTGAGTCGAAGATGACGCGTATTTTCAATGGTACCTCTTCAAACGAATCTATGTGAAGAAATTCTAACTACAACATGATGTTGACTCGTATAAAGATGGTATGGAATTTTTCGGTCAAGACACCATGATGGTTCCAAATGCAGGAAATACTATGGACAATGACAGGTATTTGAGATATAATAACCTAATTTACTTCAACCGAGTGATGAATTGAGAAGTTTTGATCTTATTCTAAGCTCATTGAGCAGTGAAAATGGCTCATCCAAGAGTCATGAAGATGAGGACCAAACTTAAGCCATTGTTCATATGGAAGTGATAAAGGAGGACATCATTAACTACATGGTGAGATGTCTAGAAGGTTGGTAGGTGAAGGATGAATGTGGACATCCTAAAGGATTACAGCAACCACCTAATTTTATGGAATAGAAATGGGAAGTCATCTGAGGGACTTTATTGTTGGAATTGTCATTAATGGTAGGGAGGAATGACTTGATTGTCATGACAATTGACACTCTAAATAAGAGTTTACATTTTGTACCTATGAGTACAATGTATCAAGTGCTAGCTATAGCTACATTTTATATCAGAAGGATTTGAGACTGTCAAACATATGAAAGGAGTTGTATGCAATCAAGGATTCAGTTTTTTCAAGACGATTTTAGACAAGTTTCCAAAGATGCCTTGGGAACACCACTAAACTTTAGTACAATATGTCGTTGATATTGGCATGACAACCAAAGGAACAAACTAGTTTGGGAAGGTTGTGTTTCTCATGTGTGTGTTTGGCCAATAAAAACATTGGGATTTGTCATGGCCACTGGCCAAGTTTGCATACAAAAACAACTACCAAATCACCATTGAGATGGCACCATTTGATTTTCTTAATGGGTGACTGTGTCAGATGCCTTTGATTTGGTATTGACAGAATTAAAGGATCTGTAGAAAGGGGATGAAAGAAGCGCATGATCGATAGAAAGGTTTGTTGATGCACATTTCATCGACCATAATTATGAAGCGACTAATGGCTAGACATGCCTCATTCATGGGGTGTTGCACAATGTTTATATTGTATCTATGTGTGACTTTAGGTCAATGATCCTATGCATGTGATTCAATTGAGTTCTTGGCAGCTTTTAGGCGATGGTGCACTCACGGAGGAGCCAATCCACATTTTGGACCATCACATTCAATAGCTATGTCATCTAACAATCAATCAGGTTAAGGTCCAATGCGACAACTAGTTGGCACTCGACAATCTCGGAGGACACATATGATATGCATCATCAATTTCCATTTTTGTTTGATAGCTTGACATATTGATATTTTTAGACACCTTATTTTGACATTTATATATTGCCAAACTTTGGGAAGAAGTTTAAAACCAGAGGGGGTGTATGTAACATCCCGCTCTTGTGCGCACTAAGAAAAATTATCCTTTGAGGACACTTCCGTGCAAGTGATCCAGGTCATTATACTTTTGGTTGTTTTCATTATGATTATGATATATTTTGGATTTGACTATATGTTATTTTTTTTGTATTTACATCGACATGTGCTATTGACTAGGTTCTCCTAAGTGTGTAGGACTCTGGACGTTAGAGGATACCAGGGCATCAATGAAAATCCTTGGAATCCTGATCAAGTAAGGGAGTGGATTGTTAGTGTTTGAATGTTGTTTATTTGACATATGTATATATAGTTAGATATTATGATGTTGATTATTATCGATGACATGTTTTTTTGAGGGATGCAGGCTCACAATAACTTATCGACAAGACCCACATTTGGAGTAAAGGGGTCACACATGACAACTAAAGACATTGAGGGAGATCTGTGGTAGAAACCCTAGCACAACCTACTAGCACTCCTTCCATGTCTTGAGCTATAGGTTAACGACTATCTAGTTATAGAATAACCATGATGCCATGAGGGAAAACTGTAACAGTTGCTCACAATGATTCTAAGGGGCATGCAATAAGGAAGAGTCATTATTCCTTTGAGGCCCTTAGTCTCCCACAAGATCAACCGGTGAATTATTGACTCGAAGGGTTTGATGTGTAATAAACTCATTCAATAGGCAAGTGGCACCTTTGGAGAACGTAGTGTGTTTTGAAGGGAACAATGTGCAAATAAAACAAAATCATGTCAGTGGCACCCTTGTAGGATGTAGTGCGTCATGAAGGGAACACCATGATTTTAACTATGGTAATGATCCAGGTGGATATCGGGGGCCACCCACCTTTTTCAAATGGCTCAAAACAGTTTTCTGGCCATTTCGGCAATTTACTATTTTTAGCAGGTTTTCACTTTCGGGGCCATTTTGAGGGCCTAAATGAAGATTTTTTTAGATCGAGGTTCTCAATGATATCCAAAAGAAATATTGATCCCCAAAAATGAATCTCCTCTATTATACCTTTCCAATGAGCTATCACACGCCTAAAATGGAGATCGTATGCAAAAGTTACGACCCCAGGAAGTTGATGCACCAACTTACCCAAACGAGGCCCACATGACTTTTGGCGTTTCATCTCCTAGGGTTAGGTTTTTGGATGTATAGGATTTTTGGAATTTCCTATTATTGTAAAAAGGCCTCCAGAGCCTCACTGTAACCATATTCTTGCGAATGCGAGTAGCCATCACATCTCTTCTCAGAGATAAGCTGCCACCATTCTAGCGAGTCTTTCACTATGTATTTTTACAGTCTCTGTACATTTCTTTGATTAATAGAAATCGTGTATTACTGTATATCTGTGTTTATGGTTGCATATTTGATACATTTCTATTATATTATTGAATATCTACAATATCTCTGTGCATTTCTTTATTATATCTCCGCTCTCATTTCGTGCTGAAAATAATCAGGATCAGTGGTATCAGAGCAGGCTGCTCTTCATTTTTTTCAGTGCATGTCCCCGACGAGGTACGAGTATAGAAAGTTGGGTCTTGAGCTTGTCTCTCTTGAGGAAAGTCTCTCTCGCACACCCAAGAAACCCTCAATGGTGAAAGAAAAGAAAAACGATCGAGCAGACGATCCTATCAGTCTATTGCTTGAGCAAGCTCTCACGTGATAGAGGGACGAAATGATGGAGAATTTTTCCCACATCCTTCAATGCTTGCTAATAGCATCAGGTGCATCTTCATCAAGCGACCACTTTGGAGGCAACTCACCTTTCAAGGTACAGGTTAATTTTGATATTCTCGTATTTGAAGGTCAAATAGATGCAGATTCCCTAGATAAATGGTTAAATCTGCTAGAAGGTTATTTCTCTGTTCATAAT
>JZKD02S1638433.1:591276-628515 GCA_000966675.3 Picea glauca
TGAATTTGAATTCTCAAACATGTTTTGTAAATGTTGTTCAATTGGAAATTTTGAATCTTACCTTTTCACAAGGAGTATTGTACATAGTATCTCTTTTGGTTTGTAAATAGTATCTTTTTTGGTTTGTAAATATTGTTTCATGGGAAATTTTGAATCCTTACATTTTGACAAGGACTATTATAAAGAGTATTTTTTATTTGATAATGTGTATTAAAAATCCTAGACTTTTAGATGTTAACAATTAGATTGAGATGATAATTACTTTTTTATTAAATTATGTTTTTATATTGGATCTTAAACTTTGGTAAATTTTTAAAAATCATGTATTTACATTGGACCTTAAACTTTGATAAATTTTTAAATTAGAGACAATCAATATGTTATTTAAATTAGAATTACAAAAATATAGAGTTGCTAATTTTAATGGTATAATCATTAATATTTAATAATTATTTTTCTTTCTCCACATATTGTTATAAATATTAATTATGTTTTATGAGAAAAACTCTTTCATGATAGACATTTTTCTTTTCAAATATAAATATTAGCTATATTTTCTGAGCAAAATTGTTTTATTATAGCGTTTTTTCTTGCCAAATTTCTACACTAGTACTACATACACATTACCTCATTTTGAGACTATTTAAAATTGAATATAAAAATAACCCAATACTGTGTCATCCACAATAAATAAGTATGTACATCTAACTATATTTTATATTATTCATGATAATTATTAGAATGTTGATTATTTAGATATATTTATTATAACATTTAAAAAATGTTTTATTACAAATGAATGAAGAGTAAGAATATTACAAATTTGATTACTACCACATAATTGATATACAAAAACAATAGATAGAAAAAGATCACATAAATTAAGAAAGATTTAAGAAAAATATTTTCACCTGTGTAAAGGAAAGCTCATCCACTAAAGACAATATAATGGGATACCTTTTTTTTAAATTGAGCTCAATGATAAGGATTTAAAGAAACTTAAATCAAAGTATATAACGATTTAAAGAAACTTAAAGCAAAGTATATATGAACATGTGTGTAATACTAGAGTAAATGTAATCCCAAAACATAGAAAAATATTAATATTAATTGGATGGTGTGAAATAAGATGATGATGTGGTTTAGTTGGATGAGGAGTGAGAAATATTAGTTGGATGGTGTGAAATAACATGATGGTGGTTTTGTTGGATGATGAGTGAGTTGATTATTTTATAAGTTAGATTATATGATTTAGAAAAAGATATTAATTACATGGAAAGGTATTAATGAAGAAAAATATATCAAAATCAATGCAATTTGATTTAATGAATGACAAATAATTGATTTAAATATTGATAGACAATGATTTTAGGGAATTCCACTAATTGAGGTGCCCACTAAAGCCTTGATGCAATGCCCATGGACACAAGATACCACATGTCTGGTCAGCATGTGCTTCCATGACCCACCTAGATCTTCCTTTGTGCGCCCCCATGAAAACAATTAAGATGATTAAACGGTAAATTAAAGTGTTGGGACTAGCATTTAACCTCACACATATGGTTATCAAGGGTTTGTGCACAAGAAAAGGGCTCATTTGACATCAATTTGGTTCTAGTCATATGCAGGATAACATGGCGATGATGACTCTCGATGGTAAATCGACGCTAATACAACTAAATGCAAGTCCATATAGGACACACTTGCATTCGATGTGGAATAATTTTGAGGAGACATAGTTTCACATTCCCATAAAAAAAAATTATACCACAATATTTTACTCTTAACTAAGTAAAGAACATTACTCAATTATCTAAATTTCATTAATGAGATATCCCTTACCTTTGAAGCTTTACTTTTAAAAGTTCCATGTGAAAGTTTACTTGCTTGACCTATGTTATAATCTTCATGACACAATTTGAATCTATGTTATACTTCATGTGGTAGGGATATCAGCTTATGTTACAATTCCCATTTTATGATTTATGCATTACAACCTTCGTTGGTTACTCCAAAAGGGACCCTTTTCGGAAACTTTCTTTGTTAACCAAAGTTGGCGGAATAATTAATTTAATTTTTATGTCTCGTAAAGTTATTGCACATTAATAGTGGTTTGTCCCAATTGTTAAAGTGTCAAAATAGTTAAAGGATTAAACCGATAATCATATCATAGTTATGATATATTTTGGAAACATTAATCATTTTCTTTCTTGTAGTACATGAGTGGTTGGAAGTTATTAATGTGAGGCTTGATGTACCCTATATTCTTAATTTTCACACGCCTCCCCAATATCATGTGGAAAAACTTATGTTTTCTAGGTGTGACTTCTTGGAACAAGAGTGGGGAAGGTAAGTCATGACCACCTTGCATAGTTTTCAAACATTATTTTCTTTGGAAATTTTCTAGCGAAGTTTGAGGGTACCTTCTGGTTCGAGTTTAGAAGTTTGTGGAGTTCCATTTCTTGTCTTTGAACTTTTAGGTTTTTGTGCAGCATACATATACTTAACCTTGCATATATTATGTCTACGTTCAAAGATCTGGATTTTCCAGTTCATTCAGGAGCTTGGGAGAAAAATTGCTTAGTGGTTTCACCCTTAATTGATAAACAATTTTGTAATTTATGTTGCTGGGTTCCAATTCTATAGTTGGTGAAGGTGTTTATTTGATAAATTATGGTTGAAGGTCCTATGTGCATTTTCTTTATTCTCTGCAATACTCCAATTATTGTTGCTTTCCTGACCTTGATTTCGGGTTTGGAAACCTTACAGGTTTCTCTAAAAGATGAATGTCCTGGTTACATTTAGCTTCTTCTGTAGTTCTTCCTTTTTATTGAAGGTATATTTTTGTATACTTCATCTAATTATGGGCGCTTTTTTATGTTTGAGGGTACCCATAAGAAAGGAATGTTGAATCTAGTTGGTCGAGACATTCTTCTCTAGGAAATCCATCTTGGGTTAGAGTTTTTCCTCGTAAGAATTTGATACCCTAACACTTTGTCATCCTCTTATGAAAGTTTTTTTTTCTTTATGTAATGGTTACACATCAATGCAAGTATGCTCGGCCAAAGTAGCCAGGTTTAACCTATATCAACCTTCTACATACCTTTTATGTTTAACTTTAAGTGTTTTCCTTTTGCAACTCTGAAATTTACCATGCCCGGGTGCCACTTTAAGTTTTTTTTTTTTGTTTAAAACCTTGTGACAGGTAATGACTATGATTTCTTAGCTACGGTGTTCAACCCTGATAGGTAACTCAGTTTGTAAATAAACCTTATATCTGGATGAGTGTATGTTACCATATTCTCTATTCGAACTAGTGGGATGGTTACTTGTCCTAGATCTGTTGACTGTTTTGGTCTAATTTCAACAATAAGTAGAATATTTTCTTTGCAAGTCATTTGCAAGGATTCCTTGGATGTATGGTTGTGTATAAGGGATTATGTTAATATTCTTCCATTTTTAACTAAAATCAGGCTAAACCCTTGTGCATGTAAAAATGACTTTCACTCGTGTTAATTTACAAAGTCAAGTCAATAAATATGTAGCTTTGTTAACTATTTATCAATGGAAATTTTTCTTTGTTTCTCAGTTTGTGGTTGCTAGTGGTTCTGGAATTTACTTTCCTTGCTCGTATACTTTTCTTAATTCACTTATCATTTAAAGAGGGTTACAAAACTACCCGATTTTATCTAGTTATTGTTATGTCCTTTATCTATTAATAATCGACAGTCTTAACGTTATTTTTACATTCAAGATTTTATTCATGGAAACAACATTATCATTTAACATTTAGCATGTTGGCTGTATCTCCATTTATATAGTTTCGTTTCTGTATATATTCTAGAACATCTTCACGAAATTAGCATTATAATTTGCATCTAACATGTTGGTTGTATATTCCATTTGTATAGTTTCCTCTATGTTTGACAATTTTGCTTATACATTTTGTATTGGTTATGGATATAATAATTTGTCTCTCATATTTATCGTGACAATTGTATAATGGAATGATACACAGTAAAGACCTCTAATATTTAATTAGATTAAAAAAATTATAAATTATCTATAAACTTCAAATTGCATGGAAACAAAATTCTAATAGAATATTCAAAACTTACATTTAAAATTGAATTTAATCAAAATATATTATGCACAAATTACTAAATAAATAATGACTTAACTGAGAAGAGAATGGAAGAAAACATATAACTGGGATTTATTTAGGGGAAAACAAAAGTCAAGTGGACCGTTCCTCCCAACCTTATATCAGAGCTGCCACATATGTCCACTCTATCACCCCTGAGCTAAATATCGATCTGAAACTAACCAAGTGACTTGTTGCAGTGCATATGGTTATAAGCATTACGTGAAGATCTTTGTGTCATGTAAGTATTTCTAAAATTTCATATCTTATTTAGAATGGTGTCCCATTCTCTTTGTTATATTTTATTTTTTAAGATTTTCCTAGGTATTTGACACTTGTATGAGCCTCTTGCTCATTGACCATCTGTCAAATTGAGTTTTCTTCATTGACCACGTGTCAGTCTTATTTTTACATATGTTCCTAAAAACCTAAGATCTTTTTTCACTTTTGTTGAGTTAACTCAACACATATTCACCACTTTGTCCCCCTTTTGATGTCACTTGGTGTTTCTCTTTGTAACATCCCTCTCTGGTGCACTGAGAAAACCTGTTTTTGTGGACACTTGCTTAGAAGTGATCCAGACTATTATGATATTAAAACATTTGTCCTTGATTATGATGCATTATGTTAGATGACATGATGTCTTACTGCTTTGACATAGACAGGTGCTATTGACTTAGTTTTACTGAGTGTGCAGGGTTTTTGACCTTGAGGAAGAAGAGGCATTGACGAAACCCCTTGGACTCCGGATTGAGTCAGGTAGTGTGCTATTTGGGCTGAATTATTTACTGTGATATTACATTGATTTGATGATATGATGTGGACATGTTCTAACAAGTTTTTTGATGATGTAGGCTAATGATAGTTTGTCGACCACACTCACATATGGAGTAAAGGGGCCACACACGATTTCCAGAGAGGTTGAGGGAGAGGTGTGGATAGAAACCCTCCCATAGCCTACTAGCACTCCCATCGTGGTTGGAACTATAGGTTAACGATTACCTAGCTCGAGAGGATCCATGATGCTATGAGGGAAAACTACGAAAGTCTCTCACAATCACTCTAAGGGGCACGCAATAAGTCCGAGGCCTTGTTCCTTAGAAACCCTTAGTCTCCCACAAGTTTGCCTGGCGGAGTGTTGACTCGAGGGGTTATTGATGTCTACCAATCAATCAAGTTGGTGAGTGGCCCCCTTGGAGCACGTGGTGCATCCTGAAGGGAACGTCGTGCAAAAGAAACACAAGTTGGTGAGTGGCACCCTTGGAGCACGTGGTGCATCGTGAAGGGCATGTCACGCAAAAGAAACACAAGTTGGCGAGTGGCACGCTTGGAGAACGTGGTGCATCTTGAAGGCCACGTCATGCAAAAGAAACGAAACAAAGCGAGTGGCACCCTTGGAGCACGTGATGCGTCCTTAAGGGCACATCACATTGATGTTGATGAAGGAACAAACCTAGATGGCCCTAAGACATTTAACACATTAAGAAATTTTTAACCAACTTCCCTAATTAAATGTCGCCCAGTTCAAACTCTAAGTCCTAAGTCTAAAACTTCTCTAGGGTAAATTTTTTGTCTAACCTTAAGAAAAGACCCTATAAAAATAAATAAAAAAATTTAAACTAAAATCCACTTAAGTAATAATTTAAGTTTTCATAAAACAAATTTTGGTAAAATGAAGAGAGTGAAGAAATTAATTAAATCAATGGATTTAAAAATTGTAAAGAAGAAATAAATTCTTTAACTTGTGAAAGTGTAAAAACATATCAATTTAATAATAAAAAGGAAAAGAGTAATTAGCGCAACTGCCATTTAGGGTCTAATAAAAGGGGCAAGAAAGGAATAATAAAAATTAGGAAACTAAGTAATAGGGGGAAACATAATAAGGGAAAGAGGGGAACTTATGGTAAAAAGCGAGGTCAACATAGTGAGGAATCTACAATTAATAACCTTCTAAAATGAACTAAATTAGCAACTTCATTTTAGGTAAAGTATTTAAACCTGAACGAGAATCTAGGAACACCTAGGAGTAAATTTAGGACAAACTCTAGTTGGCTGAGGGAATTGAGACAATTAATAAATTAAAGAAAATAATTATTGGAGAAAAGAGGGGGATGGACGACACTTGTGCAAAAGAGAATATTTAGAATATGTTTATTGAAACTTAATCTAAATGTGATTTAGGGAAATTTGGAGGTCCTAAAAACTCTATAAAAGAAAGGGAAGATGAGGAAGAAAGGGGATCGGCTGTTAGCATAACATTACACTGCCGAAATTGTGACTTGATTGATTACTTGTGGGGAGTTGGGATTTCCCAGCTCGGATAGGAGTGGTATCTCGGCCTTGCAAGGTGAGATGAGAGCTAGACGTACCATCTAGATAGTGTGTGGCCCATTTGCAGCTTGGGGGGCTAAGGGGGAAGCAGAGTACCCCTAGCAGTTGGCTCAGAGGTACCGGTGAGGTCTCGACGGTCGGTGAGCAGGAGCAACACGGAGCACACAGACATCGTTCGAGGCAGGTGATAAGACAAAGGTACGGTCATTTATTTGGTAGAGTAGAATGCAGTAAGAATTATGAAGTATATCTACCCATGTATTGGATAGGTATAATGATTGATGGCTTACATCCTTCGGTATGACCTTGGCTTTTGGTTTATCTTTCTCCTTGTTGTTTATTTTCCGTGCCTCGTCAGATGTAACCCTTGTGATCCTCCCAATGAGATAACCTTAGGGCCCTAGCCTTCTCCTCTATTGTCAGCATTTCATATGGTGTTCTGAGATGAAGTTATTTAATTTCGAACGGTGTTGAACCTGGCTGGCTGGAACGATTGTTTTATTTATTTACCTTGGAGTTCTTTAATTGGGTAACTGTTGTAAAAACATTATCTCTGTTGTTAAATTTAGTACTCTGTGAGAAATAAATATCTCAGTGTTTCCTTTATGTATTGGCAGAAGAAATTTAACCTTATGTTGAAAAAGAAAATATAAAAAAAATGGCCACTCTAGCGTGGCCTCTATATCCCTAGCGAGTGAGTTTCCTTGGCATAATTTAGATTCCTGGTTGAACCCCACTGCGTTGCATTACTTCATGTGCATCTTAACTCTTCAATTGTTTCGTTGCATCATCGTTGTATATCTCTGCGTTTTTGTTGTTAAAAACTCTCTGTGATTGTTTTATACCTCTGCATTTTTACTGCGAGAAATTCCCTGTGTTGTTCGGTTATCACTGTGTTTTTATTGTTAAAAATTCTCTACGTTTTGTTGGATATCTCTGCGCTTACTATTGTAAATTCTATTGAATTTTATTGATAATATCTGTGCATGGTGTTATGTAGTCTCTGCATTTGGCGAAGGCTACCCCCTTCATTTTACGACCACTAAATCTCTGTAGTTAGTTGTCATAATTCCGTGCAAATTGGGGAAAGATACCCACAAGTTTTAACTACTCCAAACCTTTCAAATCTGGTGAACACATATCGCTGCCACTGGATTGGGAAAATAACTTAAAACTTCATTTCCTTGCCACGATGTGGAACCGACCTGCTTCCTCTGCCACGGTGATTTTAAACCAACTACCCTTCACCTCTGCAACCTAATTTCTGACGTGGTCATTTTACCCAGTGTTCTAATGCGCTGAAAGAAATAAATTCCATCCCCTTTTTCCTGGGTGTTCCCTTCAACGGTAATGTGAACATTTCACGAATTTTTTCCCCTGTGTGTTGTCTTGATTTTTGTCACTGCGCCCTGGTTATGGTAGTCATGTCTTCACCTACGGTTTTCCTCTGTAAACCATTAAAATTTTTAATTCCTTCCGCAATTTTTGTTGGTGCGATATTTTTATATCAACTTTCTTTAATTTTCCTACTGAGGACATGCTTTCTCTACTACGGCCCAGGTTTTTAGATTGCTTGGTAGCATGATCGTTGATGAATGCTTTGTTTAACCTTCATACCCCATCCACCTCGTACACTTCTCTCGACGACCTTTAAACCTTATTACTCTTGCCTCTCCAACTTGCACAAGGCCGCATTCGATGATTGCAGACACAACCTCTCTTTGCACACTGCATGAATAGATTCTTGTGCCTTCAGGAGGGAGTTTGCGAATGTTTTAGAAACTACAGAGGCCATTTGGGGAACTACCTTTGATTCTACCCCTCACCACTGTCATTGATGGAAGCCAACCGAATGCATGAAATATGGCATGCACGCATTGGTTGCCAAAATGGGCTTTGATACAACTCATAGCCGCTAGCCTCGTTGTCTTGATACCTAACGCTGTGATAGGAAGGGTGTAACTGTTGCGACTATATTATATTGTTGGTTATGTAAATGTAGCTATTGTGACTGTAAATGTATTGTTGGTTAAGGATAAAATGTAAGGCTAATCATCCTTATCATTTAAAAGTAAGGTCAATGCTATTTTATTGCATGGTCTTTGTAATATCAATAATAAGAATATGGTTATTTATGGAAGAGTCATCCAATTTCTTGTTAATTGTGACCAATGAAATGTAGGGCCCTTGTTATTTTAATTGCAATAGTATTTAATATAAAAGTAACGATATGGCTACTTTCTGGTCTTACCATTGTAGTTCCAATAGTTAATAATAACAATATAATGTAAAATCCTTGTTATTTAATTGAATATTATAGTAATGTAAAAGTGATGATGTGGTTAGGTTATGGAAATGTTACCATAGTGCTATTGTTATTCATAACAACTCAAATGTAAAATCGTGGTTATTTAATTGAAATGTTATTGTAAGATAGATAGTGATGATATGGTTATGATTAGGGAATGTTCTGGTAATTCCTTTTTATTCATATAATATAAAATGTAAGGTTCTTGCAAGAGGAAGATTGCTATGCTAGCGTTGATAACTTATGAATGTGAGCTCCTCATTGTTTATTCGCAATGCTTTCATCATGTAAGGTCATTGAGATTTTATGGTTGAAGCATATACAATTTATGTAATTGTAATTTATCACAAGGGTTTAGTAATAAAAAAGGGTAACATGGTTATCATGTATAGTAAAGGATATTGCAACTTTGTGGCTATTAGATAATAAGTAAAAGGTTGGTAATTGTAATTTATCTGCAAGATTTTCGTAACAATAATATGTAAAGTGGTTATCAAGTATGGTAAGGGTTATTGTAGTTTTGTGGTTATTAGATAACCTTGTTGACTACGATTGATGGTGGTGTATTTATCATTGGTTTAGTAGGATTGGTATTATTATGTCGGGTGGGATGTAGACACCTCAATGTTCCTCAGAACAGTCGCCAGCCCTGAGACCTTAAATGGTTAAAATCTATGGGAACCTGGGCTTGAGTGTTGCTTATGTGTCTTGGAGGTCCTAACCATTGCAAGGTACGATGGATGGGTGGTCAGTCTTACTTATTGTTGATTGATCATCGTTAATTGCATGCAGTCACTTGTTGTGTGTCTTATGTCGTCTTATTGTGTTCATCATGGTTGTGTATTATTCGTTGTCAGGTGGTGACGTAGAGTCGAATCTGTTTATTTCTCTTGTACGTGCACGCACACACTTGTAACAGAAAAAAAAATTGCACTTGCTATAAGAGGATTGTCGACGTAATGAGGAGGTTCGTTACATATGGTACCAGAGCCAGTTCAACCCACGACATGGGATTCGCTATGGCTTTCGTGACATGATTTTATTTGATTATACTATTGTTGATCAAGTTGATTGTGTGCGTGAAGATAATCATGGTTAGAGGACGTTGCAGAGGCAGACGACGGGGTGTTAGGGTACAAGGCATGACGCCTCTAGTAGTATCCACACCTGAGGGGTCTAACCCCCAAGGAGGCGAGCAGGTTCTCAGTCAGGAGCAGATAGTAGTTGGCGACGTGGTCGGGATGATGAGATATTTCCAGCGCATGTCCAAGGCACTGATCAACCGCTTGAACAGAGATGAGGCTAGGGCACTGGTAGCTGCTGAGGTTCTTCCACGCTCACCAACTGTTACTGGTAGAATTCACTGTGAACTCGAGAAGGTTAAATTTATCGAGTTCTTTGGTGCCCTGGATGGCACGGCCATCGAGGCATGGTTGGAGAATATGGCAATGTGATTCTCACTTCGCGATTATACCTCCAACATGAAGGTCTGCATGGTGGTATTTCAACTGAAGGGGAGCACTCTTCTATGGTGGAATATGCTCCCACCATAGTTGAACATGGTCGTTGAAGACATGTCATGGGAACTGTTTGAGGAACGGTTTAGAGAGAGGTACCTTTCTAAGGAATTCATTGAGCGTCAGCTCAATGAGTTCAACGCATTATGACAGGGAGGTCGTACGGTGCCCGAGTACAAGACATGTTTTATGGAGCTACTCCGGTATGCTCCACACATTAACAAAGAGAAGCTTACAGTCAACCAGTTCCTGTTCGGCCTTAACAGAAGCCTGCATGCAAAGGTTAGGATTTTGATGTCTCAAACCTTGCATGATGTCATCTAGAAGGCCCTCATAGTAGAGGAGGAGCTTATTAGTGGGGATCAGACCAGGACTCTAGCGAGACCTACAGGGTAGGGTTCGTCTGGAACCCCGCAACATCAGACCCCAGCGACACTTACGCTAGGATATCATGGCTTCCGTAGGGGATCCACCTTCACTACACCCCGGTGACTGCCACCTCAGTAGTGGACACCTTATTGGGGACCATAGTATCAGCAGCAGTGTTGCCCACAGTAGCAACAATTTAGGCCTTTTCAGCAGGACAGACCAGGGTTCCAAGCCGGTGGGCCGTCATCTTCTACTTTGGGTACCAGGACTACTGGGCCAAAGAAGGGGTGTTGGATGTGTGGGGAGCCACACTACTAGCATGACTGTCCTGTGGAGAGACCAGAGTGTCGGAATCAACCAGATGCACTACAGTGGGAGATATGGGCAAGGCCCATCAGATTCATGCAGCGGTGAATAACTGTCAGGCAGAGCACCAGTCGACTATGCTCAAGATGACAGGTACCATCGTTGACCATATCCTTAGTGTTTTGATAGATCCCGGTGCTATTGAGAGTTTCATTTATGGTGCAAAATAAAAGGGATTAAGGTAAAGGCAGTAAAAAATGAACAGTTTAGCTTCATAGAGATGGCTTTGGAAGTAAAACAGAAGGTTGGAGGAAAGGTTACGGGATGTGCCCTTAACCTGGGAGAGTTTGTCATGAGGACCAACCTATGAATTACGATATTATGATCTTACGATGTCATAATTAGTATGGATTGGTTGGAATTACATGAGGCGATACTCAACTGTAAGAAAAAACGGTTAAGCTTGGTCGATGGCGAGGGACAGAGACGTGTAATTGTAGGATGGAACCTTGGTGTTTCCCTTAGATTCGTCTCTTCCTTACATATATGGAAGAGTATGTGCAAGGGGTGGAAGCTTTATGCGATCCTTGTATTAAACGAGAAGGGAGTAGCAGAAGGTATAAACACCTTTCGGTGGTGAGAGAGTTTGCAAACGTGTTTCTAGAGGAGTTACTTGGGATGCCGGCGGAGAGGGAGTTGGAGTTTACCATAGACCTAAAACCGGGGACTGAACCGATATTGAGAACGCCTCATCGGATGTTGACCCCAGAGTTACAAGAGTTGAAAATGCAACTGAAGGAGTTTCTAGATCTAGTACTGATATGTCCTAGTGTGTCACCGTGGAGTGCACTGGTTATTTTCATATAGAAGAAGGATGGATCGTGGAGGATTTGTATCAACTACCGTCAATTGAACAAGGCCATGATCAAGAATCAGTATCCCTTGCTGAGAATTGATGATCTATTCGATCAAATGAAGGGTTCAATGGTGTTCTCTAAGATCAATTTGCGATCGGGGTATCACTAGTTGTGGATAAAGGAAGATGACATCCCTAAGACTGCCTTTAAGACAAGATTCAAACATTACAAGTTTACTATTTTGTCGTTTGGAATGGCAAACGTCCTAGGAGTATTTATGAGTTTGATGAATGGGGTGTTCCACGAGTACTTGGACAAGTTCTTTCAAGTATTCATTGACGATATTTTGATCTACTCTCAGAAAACGGAGGAGCATGATGAGCACTTGCGCTTGGTATTACAGTGTCTACGAGAGCACCAATTGTATGGAAAGTTTTCCAAATTCTCTTTTTATCAATCGAGGATTCACTACTTAGGGCATGTCATCTTCGGCAAACTCATCGCTGTGGATCCAACCAATGTTGAGGCTATTATGGAATGGACTACGTCGACGAATGTCATAGAAGTACGTAGCTTTGTGGGTTAGCAAGATACTACTAACAATTTGTCGAGGGATATTCGAAGATAGCAAATTCGATCACGGAATTGCAGAAGAAAAACAAGAAGTTTGTTTGGACCGAGAAATGTGTGGAAGCATTTCGGAGGCTTAAAGAGTTGTTGACGACAGCGCCGATACTAAAGGTTCCTAACATGGATGTGGACTTCTTCATATGCACTGACGCATCCAAGGAAGTCTTAGGTGGAGTCTTGATGCAAGACAGATGAGTAATCACTTACATTTTGAGGAAACTGAGAAGGCATGAGGAGAACTATGCGACACATGATTTGGAGTTATTAGCCATCGTATATGCCTTGAAGGTGTGGATACACTACCTTGTTCGACGAAAATTTGAACTAAAGACTAATCATTGTGGACTACAACACATTTTTACGCAAAGCAACCTGAATGCGCGACAACGACGTTGGTCGGAATTGCTTAGCCAGTATGACTTTGAGATTACTTACATAAAGGGAATGATGAACCGAGTGGCAGATGCTTTGAGTCGGAGGCCACGCATATTTTTGGTGTTGCCTCTTTAGACGAAACTATGTGAAATGATTCTAACCTTACAGTGTGAGGATGACTAGTACAAGGAGGTCTAGGGATTTATTGGACAAAACACAATGATTACTACATCCAGCAGGATTACTACAACCACATGCCATTCCGGAATCGAAATGGGAGGTCACTTCAATGGATTTTATTGTTGGATTTCCAGTGATGGTAAGGAGACATTACTCGATTTTTGTAGTAGTAGAGACTCTGACAAAGAGTGCTCACTTTATTCCTATGCATACGACATATCAAGCACCTAACATAGCTAGAGTTTTCATCAGTGAAATTGTGAGGTTGCATGGCTTGCCTAAGAGGGTTATATCCGATCGAGGATCGGTGTTTACTGGACGATTTTGGATGAGTTTCCAAGAGGCCTTAGGAGTTCAACTTAACTTTAGTACTGCATATCACCCAGAGACTAACAGACAGACAGAACAAATGAACCAAACCTTGAAAGACATGTTACGCATGTACGTGATGGACCAACAAAAGCGTTGGGAAGAATTCTTGCCTCTAGTAGAGTTCACATACAACAACAGTTACCATAGCACCATATCGGAACGCCTTTATGGGTGACCATGTCGGACGACCTTGAGTTGGGATAGGCTTGATAATAGGGTCCTGGTGGGACCAGAAGCGATCGAAGAAATGGAAGACCAAATGAAAACCATAAGACAAAGGATTAAAGAAGCCTAGGATCGATAGAAGAGTTATGCCGATGCGCACCGAGTCGACCATAGCTACGAGGTTGGCGATCGAGTCTTATTGCGGGTTAAACCACATAAGAGTTTGATCAAGTTTGGAAAGGGAGCTAATCTCTCTCCTAGGTTCGTCGGACCTTTCAAGATTGTAGAGAAAAAGGGCCCTGTGGCCTATCGGCTAGCCTTGCCTGATTCTTTGAGGTGTATGCACGATGTATTTCATGTATCTCTTTTGAGACATTAGTGATCCTACACATGTGATTGACATCATTTCCTTGCAGGTATCGGACAAGGGAGTTCTCACGGCTGAGCCAGACCGCATCTTAGATCATCGTGTTTGATAGTTACGACATCGAATGGTAGATCAGGTCAAGGTCCAGTGGGACAACTATAGTCCGCACTCGGTGACCTGGGAGGACGCATATGATATGTTCCAACAGTTTCCATTTTTGTTTGATAGATATAATTATGATACTATGATACATTTATTTCAGCAGTTATATCATGAAACTTCAGGATGAAGTTTAGACCAAGAGGGGGTGTATGTAACATCCCGCTCTAGCGCACTGAGAAAACTTATTTTTGGAGACACTTGCTCACAAGTGATCCGGACTATTATGATATTAAAACATTTGTCCTTGATTATGATGCATTATGTTAGATGGCATGATATCTTACTTCTTTAACATAGATAGGTGCTATTGACTTTGTTTTACTGAGTGTGTAGGGTTTCCGACCTTGAGGATGAAGATGCATTGACGAAACCCCTTGGACTCCGGATTGAGTCAGGGAGTGTGCTATTTGGGTTGATTTATTTACTGTGATATTACATTGATTTGATGATATGATGTGGACATGTTCTGACATGTTTGTTGATGATGTAGGCTGACGATAAATTTCTGACCAGACTCACATATGGAGTAAAGGGGACACACACGATTTCCAGAGAGGTTGAGGGAGAGGTATGGATAACAGCCCTGCCACAACCTACTAGCACTCTCGCCGTGGCTCGAACTATAGGTTAACGACTACCTAGCTCGAGAGGATCCACGATTCCCTGAGGGAATACTGTGACAGTCACTCATGATGACTCTAAGGGGCATGCAATAAGTTGGGGGCCTTATTCCTTAGAAACCCTTAGTCTCCCATAAGTTTCCCTGGCGAAGTTTTGACTCCAGGGGTTATTGATGTCTACCAATCAGTCAAGTTGGCGAGTCGCACCCTTGGATCACGTGGTGCATCCTGAAGGGCACGTCGCGCAAAAGAAACACAAGTTGGCGAGTGGTACCCTTGGAGCACGTGGTGCATCCCGAAGGGCACGTCGCGCAAAAGAATCACAAGTTGGCAAGTGGCACCCTTGGAGCATATGGTGCATCCTGAAGGGCACATCACGCAAAAAAAATGAATGAGGTGAGTGGCACCCTTGGAGAATGTGGTGCATCCTGAAGGGCACGTAGCATTGATGTTTATGAAGGAACAAACCTAGATCGCCCTAATACATTTAACAAATTAAGAAATTCTTAACCAACTTCCCTAATTAAATGTCACCCAGTTCAGACTCTAAGTCCTCAGTCTAAAACTTCTCTAGGGTAAAATTTTTGTTTAACCTTAAGAAGAGACCCTATAAAAAAAAAAAAAAAAATTTAAACTAAAATCCACTTAAGTAATAATTTAAGTTTTCATAAAAAAAAATTGGGTAAAATAAAGAGAGTGAAGAAATTAATTAAATCAGTGGATTTAAAAATTGTAAAGAAGAAATAAATTCCTTAACTTGTGAAAGTGTAAAAAGATATCAATTTAATAATAAAAAGGAAAAGAGTAATTAGTGCAACTGTCATTTTGGCTCTAATAAAAGGAGAAAGAAGGGAATAATAAAAATTACTAAACTGAGGAATAGGGGGAAACATAATAAGGAAAAGAGGGTAACTTATGGTAAAAAGTGAGGTCAACATAGTAAGAAATCTGCAATTAAGAACCTTCTAAAATGAACTAAATTAGCAACTTCATTTTAGGGAAAGTATTTAAACCTAAACGAGAATCTAGGAACACCTATGAGTAAATTTAGGAGCAACTCTAGGTGGGTGAGGGAATTGAGACAATTAATAAATTTAAGAAAATAATTATTGGCGAAAAGAGGGGGACGAACGACACTTGTGCGAAGGAGAATATTTAGAATACTTTTATTAAAACTTAATTTAAATGTGATTTTGGTAAAGTTGGAGGGTCTAAAAACTCTATAAAATAAAGGGAAGATGAGGACGAAAAGGGATCGACTGTTAGCGTAACATTAATATCGTGGAATTGTTACTTGAGTGATTACTTGTGGGGAGTTGGGATTTTCCATCTCGGATAGGAGTGGTAGCTCGCCCTTGCGAGGCGAGCTGGGAGCTAGATGTACCATCTGGATAGTGTGTGGCTCCTTTGCAGCTCGAGGGGATAAGGGGGAAGCAGAGTACCCCTAGCAAATGGTTGGGAGGTACCGGTGAGGTCTCCATGGTCAGTGAGCAGGGGTGGCATGAAGCGTACAGACATCATTCGAGGCAGGCGATAAGGCAAAGGTATGCTCGTTTATTTGGTAGAGTAGAATGCATTAAGAATTATAAAGTAGATCTGCTGATGTGTTGGATAAGTATATTGATTGATGGCGTACGTCCTTCGGTACGGCCTTGGCTTTTGGTTTATCTTGCTCCTTGTTGTTTATTTTCTGCGCCTCGTCAAATGTAACCCTTGTGATCCTCAAAATGAGATGACCTTAGGGCCCTAGCCTTCTCTTCTGTTGTCAGCATTTTATATGGTGTTCTGAGATGAAGTTATTTAATTTTGATCAGTGTTGAACCTAGTTGGTTGGACTAATTGTTTTATTTATTTACCTCGATGTTCTTTTATTGGGTAACTGTTGTAAAAAAGTTATCTATGTTGTTAAATTTAGTACTGTATGAGAAATAAATATCTCATCGTTTCCTTTATGTGTTGGCGGAAGAAGTTTAACCCTATTTTGAAAAAGAAAATATAAAAAAATGGCCACTCTAGCCTGGCCTCTATATCCCTAATGACTGAGTTTCCCTAGCATAATTTACATTGTTGGTTGAACCCCACCGCGTTGCATTACTTCATTAACATCTTAACTCTGTGATTGTTTCTCTACATTGTCATTGTATATCAATGTGTTTTTGTTGTTGAAAACTCTTTGCAATTGTTGTATACCTATGCGTTTTTACTGCAAGAAATTCCCTTCCTTGTTTGGTTATCACTGTGTTTTTATTGTTAAAATTTCTTTGTGTTTCGTTGGATATCTCTACGATTACTATTGTAAATGCTCTGCAATTTTATTGATAATCTTTGCACATGGCGTTATGGATTCTCTGCGTTTGGTGGAGGCTACCCCCTTCATTTTACGGCCACTATATCTCTACAGGTAGGTGTCATAATTCCGTGCAAATTGGGGAAAGATACCTACGTGTTTTAACCACTCCAAACCCTACAAATCTGGTTAATACATATCACTGCCACTCGATTGGAAAAATAACTTAAAACTTCATTTCCCTGCCATGGTGTGGAACCGACTTGCAGCCTCTGCCGTAGTGATTTTAAACCGGCTATCCTCCACCTCTGCAACCTAAATTTTGACGTGGTCATTTTACCGTGCATTCTAATCCGCTGAAAGGAATAATTTCCATCCCCTTTTTCCTAGGCATTCCCTTCAACAGTAATGTCAACATTTCACGAATTTTTTCCCGTATGTGTTGTCTTGATTTTTGTCACTGCGCCCTGGTTATGGTACTCATGTCTTCACCTACGGTTGTCCTCTGTAAACCATTAAAATTGTCAATTCCTTCTGCAATTTTTGCTGGTACGATATTTTTATATCACCTTTCTTTAATTCACCTGTACAGGACAGGTCTTCTCTGTTGCGACCCAGGTTTTTAGATTGCTTGGCAGTATAATCGTTGACGAATGCTTTGCTTAACCTTTCAATCCCATCCACCTCGTACACTTTGCCCGACGACATTTAAACCTTATTACTCATGCCTCTGCAACTTGCGTAAGGCCGCATTCGGCGGTTGCAAACACGTCCTCTCTCTGTGCACGGCATGAATAGATTCTTGTGCCTTTGGGAGTGAGTTGGTTAATGTTTTAGAACTTACAGATGCCATTTGGGGAACTACCTTTGATTCTACCCCTGACCACTGCCACTGATGGCTACCAACCACATGTAGGCATTCTTTGCCAGAATGGGCACTCACAAGACTCATAGCTTCTAGCCTCATTGTCTTGATACCTAACGCTGTGATAGAAATGGTGTAACTGTTGCGACTATATTATATTGTTGGTTATGTAAATGTAACTACTATGACTGTAAATGTATTGTTGGTTAAGGATAAAACGTAAGGCCAATCATCATTATCATTTAAAAGTAAGGTCAATGCTATTTTATTGCATGGTCTTTGCAATATCAATAATAAGAATATGCTTATTTATGGCAGAGTCATCCAATTTCTTGTTAATTATGACCAATGAAATGTAGGGCCTTTGTTATTTTAATTGCAATACTATTTAATATAAAAGTAACGAGATGGCTATTTTCTTGTCTTACCATTGTAGTTCCAATTGTTAATAATAACAATATAATGTAAAATCCTTGTTATTTAATTGAATATTATAGTAATGTAAAAGTGATGTTATGGTTAGGTTATGGAAATCTTACCATAGTGCCATTGTTATTCATAACAACTCAAATGTAAAATCCTGGTTATTTAATTGAAATGTTATTGTAAGATAGATAGCGATGATATGGTTATGATTAGGGAATGTTCTAGTAATTCCATGTGATTGATACCATATAAAATGTAAGGTTCTTGCAAGAGCAAGATTGCTATGCTAGCATTGATAACTTATGAATGTGAGCTCCTCATTGTTTACTCGCAATGTTTTTATCATGTAAGGTCATTGAAATTTTATGGTTGAAACATATATAATTGATGTAATTGTAATTTATCGCAAGGGTTTAGTAATAAAAAAGGGTAAGGTGGTTATCATGTATAGTAAAGGATATTGCAGCTTTATGGTTATTAGATAATAAGTAAAAGGTTGATAATTGTAATTTATTTGCAAAATTTTCGTAACAATAAAATGTAAAGTGGTTATCAAGTATGGTAAGGGTTATTGTATTTTTGTGGTTATTAGATAACCTTGTTGACTGTGATTGATGGTGGTGTCTTTATCATTGGCTTAGTAGGCTTGGTCTTATTGTGTCGGGCAGGATGTAGAAACCTCCATGTTCCTCATAACAGTCACTAGCCCAGAGACCTTAAATGGTTAAAATATATGGGAACCTAGGCTTGAGCATTGCTTATGTGTCTTGGAGGTCCTAACCATTGCAGGTTAGGATGGATGGGTAGTAAGTCTTACTTATTGTTGATTGATAATCATTAATTTCATGCAATCACTTGTTGTGCATCTTATTGTGTTCATCGTGGTTGCGTCTTATTTGTCATCAAGTGGTGACGCAGAGTCAAATGTGTTTAGTTCTCTTGTACGCGCGCGCACACAGGTGTAACAAAAAAAAAAATTCACTTGTTATAAGAGGATTGTCGGCATAATGAGGAGGTTCGTTACATATGGTATCAGAGATGGTTTGACCCGCGACATGGGATTCGCTACGGCTTTCGTGACATGATTTGCTTTGATTATACTATTGTTGATCAAGTTGATTGTGTGCGTGAAGGTAATTATGGTTAGAGGATGCCGCGGAGACAGATGACGGGGTGCTAGGGGAGGAGGCGTGACGCTTCCAGTAGCATCCACACCTGAGGGGTCTAACCCCCAGGGAGGTGAGAAGGTTCTCGGTCAAGAGAAGATAGAAGTTGGCAACGTGGTCAGGATGATGAGATGTTTTCAGCGCATGTTCACGGCACTGGTCAGCCACTTGGATGGAGATGAGGCCAGGGCCCCGACACTAGATGAGGTTCCGTCGCATGCACCGGTCATTACTGGTAGCATTCACTGTGAACTCGAAAAGGTTAAATTTCCCGAGTTCTTTGGTGCCTCGGATGGTACCGCCGCCGAGGCATGGTTGGAGAATATGGCAATGTGCTTCACACTTCGTGATTATACCTCCAACATGAAGGTCCATATGGTGGTATTTCATCTAAAGGGGAGCACTCTTTTATGGTGGAAGACAATCCTACCATAGCTAAACATGGTCGTCGAGGACATGTCATGGGAACTGTTCGAGGAACAGTTCAAAGATAGATACCTTTCTAAGGAATTCATTGAGCGTCAGCTCAATGAGTTCAACACATTATGACAGGGAGTTCGTATGGTGCCCGAGTACAAGGCACGTTTAATGGAGTTACTCCCGTATGCTCTGCACCTTAACACAGAGAAGCTTAAGGTCAACCGATTCATGTTCAAACTTAATGGAAACATGCGTGTAAAGGTTAGTATTTTGATGCCTTAAACCTTGCATGATGTCATCCAGAAGGCCCTCATAGCAGAGCAGGAGCTTATTAGTGGGGGTCAGACCAGAACTCCAGCGAGACCTGCAGGGCAGGGTTCATATGGAACCCCACAGCATCAGACCCTAACGATACTTACACCGGGATATCGTGGCTTCTAGAGGGGATCCACCTTCACTACACCCCGATGACCGACCCTTCAGAAAAAGACACCTTATTGGGGACCACAGTATCAGTAACAACATCACCCGTAGCAACAACAATTTATGCTTGTTCAGTAGAACAGACCAGGGTTCCAGGCCTCTGGACCGTCATCTTCTACTTCCGGTACCAGGACTTCTGGGATGAAGAAGCGGTGTTGGATGTCTGGGGAGCCACACTACCAGCGTGACTATCGTGTGGAGAGGACCAGAGTGTCTGGATCAGTCGGAACCACTACAATGGGAGATATGGGCAAGGCCCATTAGATTCATGTAGCGGTGAATAACTGTCAGGCAGAGCACTAGTCGACTGTGCTCAAGAGGAGAGATACCATCACTTACGATAGATGCCAGTGCTACTAAAAGTTTCATTTATGGTGCAATGCTAAAAAGGATTAAGGTAAAGGCAGTCGAACAATATGAGTTTAGCTTCATAGAGATGGCTTCGGGAGCCAAACAGAAGGTTGGAGGAAAGGTTACGGGATGTGCCCTTAACCTAGGAGTGTTTGTCACGAGGACCAACTTGTACGTTGCGATCTTAAGATCTTACGATGTCGTAATTGGTATGGATTGGTTGGAATCTCATGAGGTGATGCTCAACTATAAGATGAAATGGTTGAGCTTGGTCGATCATGAGGGACAGAGATGTGTAATTTTAGGATAGAACCAGGGTGCTTCCCTGAGATTCGTCTCTTCCTTATAGCTACGAAAGAGTATACACAAGGGGTGCAAGCTTTATGCAATCCTTGCGCTAAATGAGAATGGAGTAGCGGAAGGTCTAGAACACCTTCCAGTGGTGAGAGAGTTTGTGGATGTGTTTTCAGAGGATTTAGCTGGGATGTCGCCGGAAAGGAAGTTGGAGTTTACCATAGACCTAAAACTGGGCACTGAAGCGATAGCGAGAATACCTTATCATATGTTGACACCGGAGTTACAAGAGTTCAAAATGCAACTGAAGGAGTTGCTATATCTAGGACTGATACGTCCTAGTGTGTCACCGTGGGGTGCACTATTTATTTTCATATGGAAGAAGGACAGATCGTGGAGGCTTTGCATCGACTACCGTTAACTGAACAAGGCCACGATCAAGAATAAGTATCCCTTGCCAAGAATTGATGATCTATTCAATCAAATGAAGGGTGCAACATTTTTATCCAAGATCAATTTTCGATTGGGGTATCACCAGTTGCGTACCAAGGAAGATGATGCCCCTAAAACCGCCTTTAAGACGAGATTTGGACATTACGAGTTTATTGTTTTTTTGTTTGGACTGACAAATGCACCAGTATTATTTATGAGTTTAATGAACGAGGTGTTGCGCGAGTACTTGGACAAGTTCATTCAAGTATTCATTGATGATATTTTGATCTACTCTCGAACGACGGAGGAGCATGATGAGCACTTGCGCTTGGTATTATAGTTTCTGTGAGAACACCAATTGTATGGGAAGTTTTCTAAATTCTATTTTTATCAATCGAGGATTCACTACTTAGGGCATGTCATCTCCGATGAAGGAATTTCCGTGGATCCAAAAAAGGTTGAGGCTATTATAGAATGGTATGCTCCGATGAATTTCACAAAAGTGCATAGCTTTATGGGTTTAGCAGGATACTACCAACAGTTTGTCGAGGGATTTTTGAGGATAACAAATCCGATCACGGAATTGCATAAGAAAAACAAGAAGTTTGTTTGAAACGAGAAATGCACAGAATCATTTCAGAGTCTTAAAGAGTTGTTGACAACAACACTGATACTAAAGGTACCTGACATGAACGTGTACTTCTTGGTATACACCAATGCATCCAAGGAAGGCTTAGGTAAAGTCTTGATGCAAGATGGATGAGTAATCACTTACATTTTGAGGAAACTGAGAAGGCATGAAGAGAACTATGCGACGCATGATTTAGAGTTATTATCCATTGTATATGCCTTGAAGGTGTGGAGACACTACCTTGTTGGATGAAAATTTGAACTAAATACTGATTGTTGTGGACTACAACACATTTTTACGCAAAGTGACCTGAACTCACGACAATGACATTGGTCGAAATTTCTTAGCGAGTACGACTTTGAGATTACTTACATAAAGGGAACGATGAACCTAGTGGAAAATTCTTTGAGTCGGAGGCCACACATCTTTTCGGTGTTGCCTCTTCAGATGAATCTACGTGAAGGGATTCTAACCTTACAGCGTGATGACGATTGGTACAAGGAGGTCGAGGGCTTTATTGGACAAAACACAATGATGGTACTATGATATGAGGGATTCTCTTTTGATAGTGATGTGGTATTGAGGTTTAAAAGTTAGATTTACATACTACCAAATGACGATTTGAGGATGTTGATCCTGAGTGAGGCTCATAGAGCAGTTTACATGGCTCACCCAGGAGTCACGAAGATGAGGGCAGACCTTAAGACCTTATTATTTAGGAAGGGAAAGAAGGCTGACATAGTCAACTATGTGGCCAGATGTCTAGGGTGTCAGTAGCTAAAGGCCGAACATAGACATCCAATACGATCACTACAACCACATGCCATTCTGGAATCGAAATGGGAGGTCATTTCGATGGATTTTATTGTAGGATTGCCATTGACAGCAAGGAGACATGAGTCGATTTTCGTAGTAGTAGACAATCTGACAAAGAGTGCTCACTTTATTCCTATGCGTATGATGTATTAGGAACCTGACATAGCTAGAGTTTTCATCAGTGAGATTGTGAGGCTGCATGGCGTGCCTAAGAGGGCTATATACGATCAAGGATCGATGTTTACTAGATGATTTTTTATGAGTTTCCAAGAGGCCTTGGGAACTCAACTTAACTTTAGTACTGCATATCACCCAGATACTAAAGGACACAAATAACAAAGGAACCAAACCTTGGAACACATGTTACGCATGTACGTGATGGACCAACAAAAGCGTTGGGAAGAATTATTGCCTCTAGTAGAGTTTGCTTACAACAACAGTTACCATAGCACCATTAATATGGCGCCTTTCAAGATTCTTGACGGCCAACCGTCTCAGACGCCCTTGAGTTTGGATCGTCTTGAGAATAGGGTCCTGGTGGGACTAGAAGTGATCTAAGAAATGGAAGACCAAATGAAAACCATAAGACAAAGGATTAAAGAACCGCAGGATCGACAGAAGAGTTATGCCGATGTGCACCGAGTCGACCGTAGCTATGAGGTTGGTGATCGAGTCTTCTTGTGGGTTAAACCTCATAAATGTTCGATCAAGTTTGGAAAGGAAGCTAAACTCTGTCCTAGGTTCATGGGACCTTTCAAGATTGTGGAGAAAAAGGGGCCCATGGCCTATCGACTAGCCTTGCCTGATTCTTTGAGGCGTATGCATGAGGTATTTCATGTATCTATTTTGAGACATTATCTTTGTGATCCTACACATGTGATTGACATGATTTCCTTGCAGGTATCAGATGAGGGAGCACTCATGGCTGAGCCAGTCCACATCTTAGATCACTATGTTTGACAGTTACGACGTCGAACGGTAGATCGGCTCAAGGTTCAGTGGGACAACTATAGTCCACACTCGGTGACTTGGGAGGATGCATATGATATGTGCTACAAGTTTCCATTTTTGTTTGATAGATAGACTTATGATACTGTGATACATTTATTTTGGCATTTATACCATGAAACTTTGGGATGAAGTTTAGACCAAGAGGGGGTGTATGTAAAATCCCGCTCTGACGTACTAAGTAAACTTTTTTTTGTGGACACTTGCTCGCAAGTGATCCGGACTATTATGATATTAAAACATTTGTCCTTGATTATGATGCGTTATGTTACATGACATGATGTATTACTTCTTTGACATAGACAGGTTCTATTCACTTAGTTCTACTGAGTGTGTAGGGTTTCTGACGTTGAGTTTGTAGAGGCATCGACGAAACCCCTTGGACTCTGGATTGAGTCAAGGATTGTGCTATTTGGGTTGATTTATTTAATGTGATATTACATTGATTCTATGAGATGATGTGGACATGTTCTGACACGTTTGTTGATGATGCAGGCTTACAATAGCATGCCGACCAGACACACATATCAAGTAAAGGGGCCACAAATGATTTCTAGATAGGTTGAGGGAGAGTTGTGGACAACAGTCCTGCCACAGCCTACTACCACTCCTTCCATGGCTCGAACTATAATTTAACGATTACCTAGCTCGAGAGGATCCACGATGCTGTGAGGGAAAACTACGTAAGTCGCTCACAATGGCTCTAAGGGGCACACAATAAGTTGGGGGCCTCATTCCTTAGAAACCCTTAGTCTCCCACAAGTTCACCTAGCGGAGTGTTGACTACAGGGGTTATTGATGTCTACCAATCAATCAAGTTGGCGAGTGGCACCCTTGGAGCACGTGGTGCATCCTTAAGGGCACGTCATGCAAAGGAAACACAAGTTGGCGAGTGGCACCCTTGAAGCACGTGGTGCATCTTAAAGGGCACGTCGTGCAAAAGAAACACAAGTTCACGAGTGACACCCTTGGTGCACGTTGTGCATCCTGAAGGGCACATCGCGAAAAAGAAATGAACGAGGCAAGTGGAACCCTTGGAGCATGTGGTGCATCCTGAAGGGCATGTTACATTGATGTTGATGAAGGAACAAACCTAGATGGCCCAAAGACATCTAACACATTAATAAATTCTTAACCAACTTTCCTAATTAAATGTTGCCCAATTCAAACTCTAAGTCCTAAGTCTAAAACTTCTCTAGGGCAAAAATTTTTGCCTAACTTTAAGAAAATACCCTATAAAAATAAAAATAAAAATTTAAACTGTAATCCACTTAAGTAATAATTTAAGTTTTCATAAAAAAAATTTGGTTAAAATGAAGAGAGTGAAGAAATTAATTAAATCAGTGGATTTAAAAATTGTAAAGAAGAAATAAATTCTTTAACTTGTGAAAGTGTAAAAAGATATCAATTTAATAATAAAAAGGAAAAGAGTAATTAGCACAACTCCCATTTTGGCTCTAATAAAAGGGGAAAGAAGGGAATAATAAAAATTAGGAAACTAAGGAATAGGGGGAAACATAATAAGGGAAAGAGGGGAACTTATGGTAAAAAGCGAGGTCAATATAGTAAGGAATCTGCAATTAAGAACCTTCTAAAATGAACTAAATTAGCAACTTCATTTTAGGGAAAGTATTTAAACCTAAATGAGAATCTAGGAACACCTAGGAGTAAATTTAGGAGCAACTCTAGGTGGGTGAGGGAATTGAGACAATTAATAAATTAAAGAAAATAATTATTGGAAAAAAGAGGGGGATGGATGACACTTGTGCGAAGGAGAATATTTAGAATATTTTTATTAAAACTTAATTTAAATGTGATTTAGGGAAAGTTGGACGGTCTAAAAACTCTATAAAAGAAAGGGAAGATGAGGAAGAAAGGAGATCTTTTGTTAGCATAACATTACGTTGTTGGAATTGTGACTTGAATGATTACTTGTGGGGAGTTGGGATTTCCCAACTGGATAGGAGTGGTAGCTCAGCCTTGCTAGGTGAGCTGGGAGCTAGACGTACCATCTGAATAGTGTGTGGCCCCTTTGCGGCTTGGGGGGCTAAGGGGGAAGCAAAGTACCCCTAGTGATTGGTTGGGAGGTATTGGTGAGGTGTCAACGGTCGGAAAGAAGGAGCGACACGGAGCCTGTGAACGTTATTCGAGGCAGGCGATAAGGCAAAGGTATGATCATTTATTTGGTAAAGTAGAATGCATTAAGAATTATGAAGTAGATCTCCCCATGTATTGGATAGGTATACTAATTGATGGCATATGTCCTTCGATACGGCCTTGGCTTTTGGTTTATCTTGCTCCTTGTTGTTTATTTTCTGCGCCTCGTCAGATGTAACCCTTGTTATCCTCTCAATGAGATAACCTTAGGGCCCTATCATTCTCTTATGTTGTCAACATTTTATATGGTGTTCTGAGATGAAGTTATTTAATTATGATTGGTGTTGAACCTGGTTGGCTGGAATGATTGTTTTATTTATTTACCTTAGAGTTCTTTTATTTATTTACCTCAGAGTTCTTTTATTTATTTACCTTGGAGTTATTTTATTTGGTAACTATTGTAAAAACGTTATCTCTGTTGTTAAATTTAGTACTATATGATAAATAAATATCTCGTCATTTCCTTTATGTGTTGGCGAAAGAAATTTAACCCTGTGTTGAAAAAGAAAATATAAAAAAAATAAAATAATAAATAACCACTCTAGCGTGGCCTCTATATCCCTAATGACTGAGTTTCCCTATCATAATTTAGATTGTTGGTTGAACCCCACCGCATTGCATTACTTCCTTCGCATCTTAACTCTTCGATTGTTTCTCTGCATTGCCATTGTATATCTCTGCGTTTTTTCTGTTAAAAACTCTCTAGGATTGTTGTATACCTCTGCATTTTTACTGCGAGAAATTCCCTGTGTTGTTTGGTTATCACTGTGTTTTTATTGTTAAAATTTCTTTGTATTTCATTGTATATCTCCACGATTACTGTTGTAAATGCTCTGTAATTTTATTGATAATCTCTATGTATGGTGTTATGGATTCTTTGCGTTTGGCGGAGGCTACCCCCTTCATTTTAAGACCACTAAATCTCTGCAGGTAGGTCTCATAATTCTGTGCGAATTGGGGAAAGATACCCACGCTTTTTAACCACTCCAAACCCTGCAAATATGGTGAATACATATCGCTACCACTGGATTGGAAAAATAACTTAAAACTTCATTTCCCTGCCACGGTGTGGAACCGACTTGTTACCTCTGCTACAGTGATTTTAAACTGGCTACCCTTCACCTTTGCAACCTAAATTCTGACGTGGTCATTTTACCGAGTGTTCTAATGTGCTAAATGGAATAAATTCCATCCCCTTTTTCCTGGGTGTTCTGATCCGAAATCGGATTCAGAAGGTTGTCAGGGCACGAAAAATGCTCAAAAATGAAAGTGCTCGGAATCCGATGAAACCTACACCATTGCGTCCGGTTCACCTTCCTGATTCTGGTGGTATAATTTTTATGTCAAACGAATTCCATATGGAGAAGATATCGCATTCTGTCCACCAAGCCAAACAGGCAAAATTTTGGACGCTGACTGTACCTGTCTGTATAGTCCGTACAGACACGTGTCAGTCCGTACAGCTAACATGGCGGCATCCATACAATGACGTGGAGATTCCGTACAGTGACACGTAGCAGCATCAGGAGATGACACGTGGCAGGTTCCGTACAGGACACGTGGCAGCACCAGAAGGCGACACGTGTCATGTTGATTTGGCATTTTCGGTGTGCATTTGGACCAATTCTGGAGTGACACGTGTCACCACTGGAAGGGTGACATGTGGCACGAATGACGTTAGCGGATGATGTGACGTACGGAGGATGACGTGGCAGTGCTGACTGGTCATACGGCTTCCGATGTGGCGAGCTGATGTGGCAGATGACGTGGACGAATCAATGATGGACACGCGGCATATTCTGGTTGGTTGATGTGGACAAATCATTAGTCGACACGTGGCATGCATCGGTTGGATGTAAGGGTGCCACGTGGCCCAATCAAGGGCTGCCACATGGCACCCCGGGTTTTGCCAATATGGCCTATGTCAAAAATTATTGTTGTCGAGGGGATTCGAACCCGGACCTCCGCCATGCTACGCTTTCGGAATAAGCCCCGACCACTAGACCACCGTGTGTTTCGTGTTAACATGGTGGTGGGTTTTATATTTAAGTTTATTTTTTATGTTAAATGATGGAGGGAGGGGCCGGGGCCTAGCCCCGACCCCCAGTTATATGTGTGCTATATGACCATATGGCGGAGGTTTTATGCACGATCATTGTTGCGTAATGTGACCACCACTATGGCATGGGCGCGGTTATAAAATGCGTGTGGTTATAGCATTAAACTTGGCGCGCGGGTTTTATTTTATGGTTATGTAAATAGTTGGCACGGTTAAGTGTTTAGCAACGGCCATGTGCTATATAATGTGACTAGGTGCTAACGTTTGGGGTGGCCCGCGCATAGCCCAAGGGCTAGCGCGTGGCCACATAAACCTCCATATGACCTTGTCAAAGGGGCCACGCCCATATTTGGGGGCTTAAAGCCCATTGTAACTACATTATAGTTATAAGTGGGTTTTATAACCACTTTGGTTTAATTTTAATGTAATTAACTCATAATTGGGAGTTATTGGGCTTTTTTAGAGCCTAATTCTTGGGAGGAAGTTGGAGATTGAAACCAACTTTCCCAACTATTTAACCAAGGCCATATTGAGGCCATTGGGTCAGAGTTTGAAGCCTTTGGAGAGCTTTTGGACAGTTTTGGAGAGCAAAGATGCTGAGGCAAAGCCAGGTCTAAGCCAGTTTAAGGCAAGGAAGTTGTTGAGGTAGAGATGTTGTTGGACGATTTCTGAGAGCTCGGGACATCCATTTCAGGTGCCGTAAGTTGTGCAAGATTCTAGAGATCATGGCGAACATGACTAGATCGGTCTAGAAGCCAATTGGAATTGTAAAGATGTACTAATAAGCTTTTGAAAAGAAATCAAGAAGCCTCCCTCACAGAGGAAAAGGCCCGGAGAGGTAGGCAAAGTTGCCGAACTCCGTTATCAAACTTGTGCATTATGGTTTGCTGTTCTTTATTGCATTTCAGATTTGCAAATATGTTAATGGTTGTATAATTCATTTATTTTCTCTCTCTTCATTAAGTTTCCCAATGATCAATTAATGCATGCGAATAAAACTCAACCATAGTCATTTCGAAAAATTCTGACGGATCAAGTGGTATCAGAGCTAGTTGAAATTTGGAATTGAGTTTGCGTGTTAACCAGGGAAGGGCACATCTCAAGGAGGAAAATGGCATCTACAGGAGAAATTTCTCAAGATGAGAAGAAGTTCAGAGATTCGGTGTTTTCCATGGCCGATATGGTGAAGGTGTTGTATGAAGACTACTTGGAACGAAAGAGCACGGTTCAAGCGAAAACTTCAAAGAACAACAAAGGAAAAGAAGCATTGAAGGAAGTGCCTCCTACATATGTATCAGACAACATATCTGAGGTATGCAGTGAAGGTTTCTCAGCAAAATTTCCTAATTCTCATCAAGTTGGTTTTGGTGAATTCAAAAAAGACACAAAAGGTGTAGGTTTGAGAATATTAACCAAGATGGGTTATGAAAAAGGAAAGGGCCTTGGACGTCAAGGTCAAGGCATTGTAAATCTCATTGAGGTTGAAGAAAGGCCTCGATACTTAGGATTGGGATATGAAAGAGGGGACCTTGGAGAGTCTTCCAAAATGGGTTCCAAAACTCCGGAGGCAAGTAAAGCTTCAAATGGCCAACTTAAGACATTGCAAGAACACTTCACAAAGGGAAATGATGCATCACTTCAGGGTTGCAGTAGTGAATGCAAGTCGTCTCCAAAGAAAGGCCAAGATCAGCATGGAAGGTATAATGGCCATGTTTTTGTTAATTCTCCTTTTGATTATAACAAGCATAATCAAGTAAACTGAAACTTGTGGAAACTTTATCCATGTGCTTATTGTCTTTCACCTAAGCATTGTGTTGCCAAGTGTTGGAAGAGATGAACTTTACACAGGAAACCTAAGTCGTACAAGAAGAAAACGCGACGTAAAGGCTCAAGTCCACAACGGAAGAAGGAGAGGGTTAAGCAGGTCTGGATGCCAAAGACTCGTTGTATGTTTTGCAGCAAGAGTGGACATCAAGAGGCTAGTTGTTGGAAGATTAATCCAGAGCTTCATCCAAAGAAGGGAAAAAGGATTTTGCATGCACCCATGAACGAGGACGGATTACCAGCGAAGCAAGAAGAACACCATGAAGGAAAGAAAGCAGTCAATTGGTTCTACCAGAAGTGGATGTCTCAGCTTCATTGTGTTTTGCTTCCCCTGATGTAATCATCTTTCAGAGACAAAGGGAAACCTGGGTGGCCTATCCCGAGCTTGTTGAATGGTCAGTAACCTTTTTGGGACCAAAAGGTCTTATTGTTGGGAGGTGTGATCCGAAATCGGATTCAGAAGGCTGTCAGGGCATGAAAAATGCTCAAAACTGAAAGTGCTCATAATCTAATGAAACCAACACCATTGTGTCTGGCTCGTCTTCCTGATTTCGGTGGTATAATTTTTATGTCAAACAGAGTCTGTATGGAGAAGATATCGCATTATGTCCGCCAAGTGAAACAAGCAAAATTTTGGACGCTGACTGTACCTGTCCGTACAGTTCGTACAGACACGTGTCATTCCGTACAGCTAACGTGGCAGCATCCATACAGTGACGTGGCGATTCCGTACAGTGACACGTAGTAGCATCAGGAGACGACACGTGGTAGGTTCCGTACAGGACACGTGACACCACCAGAAGGCGACACGTGTCATGCTGATTTGGCATTTTTGACACGCATTTGGACCAATCCTGGAGTGACACATGTCACCACTGGAAGGGTGACATGTGGCATGGATGACGTTAGCAGATGATGTGATGTACAGAGGATGACGTGGCAGTGATGACTGGGCGTACGACTTCCGACGTGGCGAGCTGACGTGGCAGATGACGTGGGCGAATTAATGATGGACACACGACATAACCTGGTTGGTTGACGTGGACAAATCATTAGTCGACACGTGGCATGCATCGGTTGGATGTAAGGGTGCCACGTGGACCAATCACGGGCTGCCACGTGGCACCCCGGGTTTTTCCCATATGGCCTATGTCAAAAATTATTGTTGTCGGGGGGATTCGAACCCGGACCTCCACCATGCTACACTTTCGCAATAAGCCCCGACCACTAGACCACTGTGTGTTTCGTGTTAACATGGTGGTGGGTTTTATATTTAAGTTTATTTCTTATGTTAAATGGTGGAGGGCGGGGCTGGGGCTTAGCCCCGACCCCCGGTTATATGTGTGCTATATGACCATATGGCGGAGGTTTTATGCGCGGTCATTGTTGCGTAATGTGACCACCACTATGGCACGGGCGCGGTTATAAAATGCGTGCGGTTATAGCATTAAACTTGGCGCGTAGGTTTTATTTTATGGTTATGTAAACAGTTGGCACGGTTAAGTGTTTAGCCACGACCATGTGCTATATAATGTGACCAGGTGCTAACATTTGAGGTGGCCCGCGCATAGCCCAAGGGCTAGCGCGTGGCCACATAAACCTCCATATGACCTTGTCAAAGGGGCTGCGCCCAGATTTGGGGGCTTAAAGCCCATTGTAACTACATTATAGTTATAAGTGGGTTTTATAACCACTTTGGTTTAATTTTAATGTAATTAACTCATAATTGGGAGTTATTGGGCTTTTTTAGAGCCTAATTCTTGGGAGGAAGTTGGAGATTGAAACCAACTTTCCCAACTATTTAACCAAGGCCATGTTGAGGCCATTGGGTCAGAGTTTGAAGCCTTTGGAGAGATTTTGGACGGTTTTGGAGAGCAAAGATGCTGAGGCAAAGCCAGGTCTAAGCCAGTTTGAGGCAAGGAAGATGTTGAGGTAGAGATGTTGTCGGACGATTTCTGAGAACTTGGGACATCCATTTCAGGTGCCGTAAGTTGTGCAAGATTCTAGAGATCATGGCGAACATGACCAGATCAGTCTAGAAGCCAATAGGCATTGTAAATATGTACTAATAAGCTTTTGAAAAGAAATCAAGAAGCCTCCCTCACACAGAAAAAGGCCCGGAGGAGTAGGCAAAGTTATCGAACTCCGTTATCAAACTTGTGCATTATGGTTTGCTGTTCTTTATTGCATTTCAGATTTTCAAATATGTTAATGGCTGTATAATTCATTTCTTTTCTCGCTCTTCATTAAGTTTCCCAATGATCAATTAATGCATGTGAATAAAACTCAACCATAGTCATTTCGAAAAATCCTGACGGATCATGTTCCCTTCAAAGGTAATGTCAACATTTCATGAATTTTTTCCCCTGCGTGTTGTCTTGATTTTTGTCACTACACCCTAGTTATGGTACTCATGTCTTCACCTATGGTTGTCCCTTGTAAACCATTAAAATTTTTAATTCCTTCCACAATTTTTGCTGGTGTGATATTTTTATATCACCTTTCTTTAATTCCCCTACACAGGACAAGACTTCTCTGCTACAACCCAGGTTTTTAGATTGCTTGGCGGTATGATCATTGATGAATGATTCATTTAACCTTCAGACCCCATCCACCTCATACACTTCGCTCGACGACCTTTAAAAATTATTACTCTTTCCTCTGCAACTTGCGTAAGGCCTCATTCGGCGATTGCAAACACGTCCTCTCTCTGCGCACTGCATGAATAGATTCATGTGCATTCAGGAGGGAGTTGGTGAATGTTTTAGAAACTACATACACCATTTGGGGAACTTCCTTTCATTATGCCCCTGGCCATTTCCATTGATGGCTTCCGACCACATGCATGAATTATGGAATGCATGCATTGGTTTCCAGAATGGGCTCTGACAGGACTTATAGCCGCTAGCCTCATTTTCTTGATACCTATCACTGTGATAGAAAGGGTGTAACTGTTGCGAATGTATTATATTGTTGGCTATGTAAATGTAACTGTTGTGACTGTAAATGTATTGTTGGTTAATGATAAAATGTAAGGCCAATCATCGTTATCATTTAAAAGTAAGGTTAATGCTATTTTATTGCATGGTCTTTGTAATATCAATAATAAGAATATGGTTATTTATGGAAGAGTCATCCTATTTCTTGTTAATTGTGACCAATGAAATGTAGGGCCCTTGTTATTTTAATTGCAATACTATTTAATATAAAAGTAACAATATGGCTACTTTCTGGTCTTACAATTGTAGTTCTGATTGTCAATAATAACAATATAATGTAAAATCCTTGTTATTTAATTGAATATTATAGTAATGTAAAAGTGATGATATGGTTAGGTTATGGAAATGTTACCATAGTGCCATTGTTATTCATAACAACTCAAATGTAAAATCCTAGATATTTAATTAAAATGTTATTGTAAGATAAATAGTGATGATATGGTTATGATTAGGGAATGTTCTCGTAATTCCTTATGATTGATATCATATAAAATGTAAGGTTCTTGCAAAAGAAAGATTGCTATGCTAGCATTCATAACTTATGAATGTGAGCTCCTCTGTGTTTACTCGCAATGTTTTTATCATGTAAGGTCATTGAAATTTTATGGTTGAAACATATATAATTTATGTAATTGTAATTTATTGCAAGGGTTTAGTAATAAAAAAGGCTAACGTGGTTATCATGTATAGTAAATGATATTGCAGATTTACGGTTATTAGATAATAAGTAAAAGGTTGGTAACTGTAATTTATTTGCAAGATTTTTGTAACAATAAAATGTAAAGTTGTTATCAAGTATGGTAAGGGTTATTGTAGTTTTGTGGTTATTAGATAACCTTGTTGACTGTGATTGATGGTGGTGTCTTTATCATTGGCTTAGTAGGCTTGGTCTTATTGTGTTGGGTTGGATGTAGACACCTCCATGTTCCTCAAAACAATCGCCAGCCCTGAGACCTTAAATTGTTAAAATCGATGGGAACCTGGGCTTGAGCGTTGCTTATGTGTCTTGCAGTTCCTAACCATTGTAGGGTAGGATGCGTGGGTAGCCAATCTTACTTATTGTCGATTGATGATCATTAATTGCATGTAGTCACTTCTTGTGTGTCTTATGTTGTCTTGTTGTGTTCATTGTGGTTGCGTCTTATTCGTCATCAGGTGGTGACGTAGAGTCGAATGTGTTTAGTTCTCTTCTACACATGCACACACACCTGTAAAAAAAAAAAATTGTACTTGTTATAAGAGGATTGTCGGCGTAATGAGGAGGTTCGTTACACTCTTTTAACAGTCCACTTCACGTGTGCTTCCTCTTTTATTATTAATAAAATAATAACTAAAACAATAATTTTTTGAGTTAGATCACTAAGATCAATAATGTGTTGATAACAAAACAATAAAAATAATAATAAGTTTTGAATTTGAAATTTTGGGGTATCACACACACTCTAGGAACTATGAAATTCAAATGGAAGGAATGTCCTTTTGCCTCAACAGAAGTTAATTGTCCATAAATCAGAACACAATACTACTCCGCTCACACAGGTGGATCGTTCACAGTGAGAGGTTGGTATTCAATTAACGATTGATGATTAGAGTGGTTGGCACATATATGTTAGGATATATTCCTATTGGCACATATGTGATTGGGCCACCAAAGAGGGTGCCCACCTTCCTTCACCAACCAACATGAGGACATGTAGTAGTTTGTCAACAACTTCTATTGTAAACTTTCCTCACTAGTCAAGTTCAATAGAGAGTTTCTTAAATAAATAATTAACATGTCAATTATATATGTTAGTTATTTAGTAAACCACATTTCTTAGTGCAGTGGAATATGGTTATCGATAATTTCCATTAGAATGTTAGTTATGTCATTCAGTAACATTGTACATAGTGCTCACCAATCCCACTTTGTAGAGCGCTCCATAAATAAATCAACATGTTCCTCTTTGTTGTCAAAAGAAAAGTCATACAACCTAATAAAGGGTGCCTTCTTTTGTTGTATAAAGTTGATGGTATTTTTTTGTTACTCCTAGCGTCTTCTCTATGGATCTATACATTTTCTCTACTCTGTACCAATATGAGTTTTTTTGTCTCCCAATCATTTTTCATTGTTGTATTTTAGTTTGTAGGTTGAATTGCATATCAATTGGTATCATATCTTATGACAGCCTCAAGAATCAGATTTTTTTATTTTAATGTTATTTATTGGAAAAATAAATTTCCATTTATGGAAATTCATAATGGATATTATTAAAGTATGTAATGACTATATTTGTGATTTTTGAGCAAGAGTTTGACTTCCCAATTGTCCTCTTTGATGGAGAGATGTATGGGAAATATAATTTTAATATATTTAATACTAAAAACAAGTGGAATATTGTAATGTACCTCAAATTTACCAATTAAAAAAAAAAAATCTAAAGAACAATATGTCCAATTCATTTAATAGACTCGTAATTAGGGAAAGGTGACAATTATCTCCATTATTAAACTTTGATAAGTTTTATTATATTATGATTATCAACGTTGACATTTCTATCCAGTCTATACACAAGGAAGAGAGTTCCTAAGTGAATAAAATTCCATCACTCCAACATCCCATTCATTCCTAAAATTATCCTTACATTCGTATATATATCTAAATATTATATTGGACTTAGACTATAGAGAAACTTAGTATTTACGATCTTAAATTCTTCCCCAAGAAAAATGACTCTATACATGTGCGCAAGGGTGAATCTCCATTGGTCTTTCAAAAAAAAGCGTATATTAAACACAACGCAATGGGGTCAGGAGTACATGCCTTAGTGAGAAGTTGTTGGCTTAACATAAACTATTTGGTATTTTCTTTGTATGGCCAAAGTCATCGAACGAAATGCCTTGTGATTTTAGGGATGTCTCTCAAGTTCTCCAATCGTTTTATTTCTCTCATTTTTCTTCATGGAGGTTGTCTCCATTTTTCTCGCGTGGCTAGAATGAGCCCCAGACTCAAACCTTGCTTGCATTTTGTTTTTAAACCTCTATATGTGTTTGCTTTATCCCTTGTATGCGATATCTTTATCAGAAATGAATTGAAAACATCTGGATTTTAAATGCCATCAACCTCTCAACAATAATTTCCTTTTCTCTAAATTGGTTACTCCTTCTGACAGTTAAGATATACTACTGCTTCCTACTAATAAAAAGTAATGAAGGCCCATAATAAATGTGATAATGATCATATATTTGGTTACTTATTTTCAGGGGCATTTCTGTAATTCATTTCTGTAATTCCTTGTGATGAGTTTAATTGCAGGCAGGTCTTGGATACTCGTTGGTTTAGCTCGATGTGTGATTTATAAAAGGACATTGTGATACAATTACCATGTTACTACGTATGTTTGATTATTCAAAACACACATAGTTGCATTGGAAACTCCCTTTTCGTAGTTCTAGTTCCGAGACATGGGGTTAAGAGCACCCAAATTTTAATCTCCTTGATTAGACACACAATAATTTTTAAAAAATGGGCAGAGATAAGTTTACCTATCTCGACTGAATTTGCGTTTTCTATTATAAACATAATGGTTGTAATCGGTTGCTTGTAATAGTTATAGAGTTTTCAAAACCTTTCATTAATTTTGCAATAGGAGATTCAGGCTTTAGGTATATACCTCCGACAAATGGACGACATAACCATTCAATTTCTATAATATAGAATAATGGAAGGCATAGCCATTCTTCCATGTATTTTTTTTTTACCTCCGAGACCTATACACAAAAATATGAAGAAAACCAAATAAGAAACATATTGAGGGAGAAACTAATTGGAGGATCTCATTTACTCCTTTAAGGTAGTAATTATCCTATGCCGTCAATCTTTGTATAACTTCTTCACATTGGTAACTTTCTTCACGGTTTTGAGATATCCTTCAACGATCTCAAGATTCCTTCATGGAACAACGCTAAAATTTTGACCTCATTTGTTGAATAATAGCCTCTCGAATTAAGACTGTAACTCATGATAATAATAAATTATTTTGACAAGAGATTCTCAATCTTCAAGTATTGAGACGTTTTAAAAATATTTTTCTACACTATTACCACAACTAGATTATTCTCTACAACTGTCTTAAGGGAGATCACGAAACATCTACATAATTCCAAAAAACATATCTTATGAGTACAAGGTATGGAATATCTTTCTTTTCCTTTGAAACTTTTTCTTGATGAAACTTTAGGATATAAGTTTTAATGATCATGATCTATAATACTAGGGAAAAGAAACACCAACAACCTTAAGAATCATTTTTAATGATCATGTGCACCATGCTAACCA
>JZKD02S1638433.1:635535-652350 GCA_000966675.3 Picea glauca
TGGAACTCCCTTGGACTCCGGATTGAGTCAGGGAGTGGGCTATTTGGGTTGTTTCATTTACGGTGATATTGTTTTGTTTTGATGATATGCTATTGATTTTATGATATGTTGTTGAAATGATCTGACATGATGGTTGATGATGCAGGCGGATGATATCTTGCCTACCAAGACTCACATATGGAGTAAAGGGGCGACACATGATTTCCAGAGAGGATGAGGGAGAGGTGTGGAGAGCAGACATGCCACAACCTACTAGCACTCCCTCCGTGGCTCGAACTGTAGGTTAACGATTACCTAGTTCGAGAGGATCCACGATGCCATGAGGGCAGACTGTGACAGTCGTTCACGATGATTCTAAGGGGCGTGCAATAAGGTTGGGGACTTATTCCTTAGATCCCTTAGTCTCCCACAAGTTCACCTAGCAGAGTGTTGACTCCAGGGGTTATAGATGTCTACCAATCCGTCAAGTGAATGAATGGCACCCTTGGAGCACATGGTGCATCCTCAAGGGCACATCACGCAAAGAAATACAATTCAGGGAGTGGCACCCTTGGAGCATGTGGTGCATCCTTAAGGGCATGTTGTGCAACGGAAGCAAATAAGGCGAGTGGCACCCTTGGAGCACGTAGTGCGTCCTGAAGGGCAGGTCACATTCATGATGATGATGAGACAACCTAGATGAACCTAATACCTTAACGCATGATAGAATTCTTAAAATGACTCCCCTAATGAATTGGCGCCTAGCCAATCTAAATAAAAAATTAAATCATCTCAAAGATAAAATTCTGATAAGCCCTAAGAAAAGATCCTACAAAGATAAACATAAGGGCGTAAACTAAAACCCTCCTAGGTGTTAATTAAAGTCTTTTTAAAATTAAAGGGGGTAAATTAATGAGGGAGACGAATTAAGTAAATCACATGGCTTACAAATTATAAAGAAGAATTAAAATTATTAAAGTGTGGGAGTATAAAAGCTAGGATTTAGAAATACAATGAAAAGATTAATAAGTGCTTTATCATTTGGGTTTAAAATAAAAAATAAAAATAAAGAAATAAACAAAAAAAAAGAGGAAAGGAACAATTAATAGAAATGAGGAAACTTGTATTAAAGGAAACTTAATAATGGAAAGTAGGAGACATAGGGTAAAAAGCGAAAATGAATCAACATTTAAGGAGTTATTAAAAATCAGAAACTTCATTTTAGGAAAGTTATTAAAAGAATGAGAGGCGATCTAGGAACCCTCGGAGTAAATTTAGGAGCGACTTTAGGGGGAGTGAGGGAAATGAGTCTTTTATTTAAATTAAAGAAATTTAATTTGGAGAAACATGGGGGATGAGGGACACTTGGACGATAGAGAATGTTTAGAGGTTGGTCATTAAAAAATTAATTTAATAATGATTTAGGAAAGTAGGTTGGTCTCAAATTTCTATAAAAGAAGGGGAAGATAAGGAAGAGGGGACGAATGCTGAGCATAATGTTATGTTGCCTGATTGTGGCTTGACAGATTGCTTGTGAGGAGTTGGGTTTATCTCAGTTGTATTGGAGTGGTAGCTCAGCCTTGGAGGCGAGCTGAGTAGCTAGATTTATCTTCTGGATCTTGTGTGGTCCCTTTGCGGCTCGGGGGGCTAAGGGGGAAGAAGAGTATCCCTAGCGTTTGGCTGGGAGGTACCGGTGAGGTCTCTCCGATCGGCAAGTGGGAGAGGCGAGGAGCAGGAGTGGCAAGGAGTGTCGAAGTCATGAACAGGCGATAAGGCCAGGTACGCTCTCTTGTTAGTAGAGTAATAGGTACTAAAACTTGTGATAGGATCATAACCTCGATTTGTAAATGGATTAAATGATTGTTGATTTATTGTGCGGCTTTTATACTGTAACTGATGTGAACTCCAACTCAACTGTGCAATGTCCTTTCTCGCAACTTTTGTTTCTGATGTCATGCTGAAAAAAAAAACTCATTCTCGCAATTCGTTTACAATGTTTGTGGAACCTCCTGAAATTTTAAAACGAATGCTGACTGATGGACTTGTAATTATAGGTGAAATCACCCTGGCCGGTAGACTTGTCTCTGTTGTTCTATCCGCCGACATGGCCTTTAATCTCTGCGTTTTTTTTTTTTTTATATAATTGTGATTTTTGAGGAATACCTATGCGTTTTTTTTTATAACTGTGATCTCATCGAGGAATGACTTTGCATTTTCCATTTTACGGGCACTTCAATTGTTGTAGGCGTGTTGGGCGTTTGTTGTTTACCATGAGAAATTGTTCTTGGGGCCTTTTTGGCAACTGCTATGTCGGGCGTTTTGTGCAACTATGATTGGGTTTGTGCAACTGTTGTTGGGCGTTTAGCAAACTGTTATATTGGGCGTATTATTATGTACACTGGCCAACTGTCATATAGGGCGTTTTGTATACTGTGTTTTGCATCCGTCAATGGGGTTGTTGTCAGGCCACTGGATGTAATTAAATGGCACGGTAAAACACATTTAACCATTGCAAATTATAAATTGCCCCCCTTCTGATTGTACCCTTACGTTTTCTCATCAATCGTTTTGACTGGCATTCTGTTGTCTTTTGGCCAATTTGTTTATCCTCTGGCGATTTGTTTTGCTCTGATTCATCCTTGATAATGGTCGTAGTCTCTGCCTTATCCACTACAGGAGGCCTTGTGCGTTTTGGTGTGCCTGCTCTAGACGAGGTGGCTGCGTTGGAAGTCTTGTTGGACCACGAGTCCACTCCCCTGGTGAGGTTAATCTCTATTCTCTCGCCATTACCTTCATTGCTTGATTCGAGCACGTCCATCTCTACCATTATTCCTGGGTTAGACTCAGCCTCAGAAAAGTGACAACAATGCTATGGGGGGGGTGATTACAATCTTTGAATGCACCCACGGAATAGAAATTGATTAACTTCTTTCCCACAATAAAACCACAGTCTCACGATCCTGGAGTTGTGCGCATCCGGTTCTGGAAGAAGGGCCGCCCTCTGCGCGTGCTGATAAACCTTCAAAGTCCTTACGGCCTCACCCACCTCTGAATGGCTAGATCTCGGCCCACCTTTAGATGCTGAGACAGCATGTCCTTGAAGTTAGACGGGAAATTCGATGACAGGGGCAACATAGCAGTAGACGACTGGTCCCTCAGTCGACTGTCCCCGCACTCAGCAGACAGTCAGTCGGTGACTTGCTCTGAATTTCCGGAGATTTTTCGGGTGGCAGCGACCTCTTAGACAAACACACACTCCGCCTTCATGGCTGTAATTCCACTACATTCCTTCACTTTTCGCTCAGTGTTACTTATTTTTATCAGCATGTATTTTTGGTTTTAACAACTAACAGGTTTAATTATTAATATATGTTGCTCCAATAGCTCAGCACAGATCTTTATCACTGGATTGTATTCATATATTTTATTTTATCCCTTATTCTTAAGGACCGATAGGCAGCGCCAACAGAAAAAGGGCTAGCTAGTTTAAGTGGATTTTATTGGAATAGTTGTGCCTATGATACAACTATCTTCCAACATACCTAAGTTATTAAATATTCCATTACAGTTGTTTAGTTATGTTTTGTTTGGGAAAGGTTCTGCCCTTCTCCTTTCATGAAATATTGACTTTGTTTTATGCTATTGAAAGTCGGTAGTTCATTACAGCTGCCTCGTTTTATTTTTTTATCTTAATCGTAGTAATGGTTAATCATTATGGTACACGTAAGGCAATAATGGTGAAAGTGATGATGAAGTGATTAGGCAATAACTGTTAAATAGGATGGTTAAAGTGATATGGCTTGATGGAATTCATTGTTAATAACCCTTGATTTTATAAAGTAATGATGCCTAAAGTAGTATTGAGGTATTATGTATTAATTGTTAAATGATAATAGTGGAAGCAACATGGTGTTAATGATAATATTGTTAATTAATATTGGCGTTATAAGGTAGCAATGTTAGGGTAATTATCGAAATAATGTAGTGAAATGAATGTTATGGCCTACATACATCATTGAATAATTGTTTTTAAATCTCGTAATTGTAATATATTGTCTTGAATATGGAAATGTATTGTTCTTACCATATAAATCAATTGCAAGGTTAGAGTTTGAAATATATGACCATTATTTTTATTTCAATGTTATTGTAATTAGAAATGAAATGATATGGTTATCTTATTGTAATGTTAGTATAAACTATTGATATTGATAAGCCATACATGGTGGAATGTCCTGGATTTACGTGCAATAAACTACTCCGAGTTGGTAAATTAGGGTGGTTGTTCATTTAACAATGTTGAACTTGGGTGTTCATTGTCGGAGTCCTTCTTGTCGTGCGCCGTCCATAAAGGACATAGTCGTCCTTCTTGGTTATGTTGTACTGGATAGTGTTCAGTTGGTTGCTTGGTCGCTTGTGTCGGGCGGGATATAGACACCTCTGTGTGACCTTAGTATATATGCCTGTGTGTATTGCCGGTGTTAGGGATCTAGTGCCGTATCAAGATTCTCGGGCCCTTTAAAGGCAGGGTTTCCACTCTCACGACACACCTAACAGAGATTACTAGTTTCTGCCTGAGCAGTCGGCCAAGAGCTTCTCTAATCTTCTTTCGAGAAGACATAAGACTAAAAGCCCTTCTTTTCTGTGCAGAAATGGTAAACTCTACTGTTGGATTCTTCCCCCTGTGTTATTACTGTGCAACCCTTGTATGTATTAATGGTTGTGTCGTGCGCCTTATGCCTATGGTAGTATATTGTTGCAGTTACTCATTGTGTGTCTTTACTCTTCTTATGCAAAACATCTTGGTTGCGTCTTGTTGGTTGTCGAGTGGCGACGTAGAGTCAAGTGAGTGGTTACTTCTTCACGCATGCACACACTTCAACAAAAAAAAATAAAAAATTGCACCTGTTCTCAGAGTTGTTGTTGTAACGAGGAGGTCGTTACATATCGTATCAGAGTCGGTTCGACCCGCGACTTGGGATTCTCTATGAATTTTGTTGACATGATTATGTTTGATTATTCGGTTGTTGATCGAGTTGATTGTGTTTGTGCAAGTAATCATGGTTAGAGGATGCTACAGAGGCAGACGAAGGGGTGCTAGGGGAGGAGGCCTAATGCCTCCAGCAACATCCATGCCTGAGGGGTCTAACCCCGAGGGAGGCGAGCAGGTCCTTGGATAGGAGCAGATCGGAGTTGCTGATGTGGTGGGGATGATGAGATCTTTCCAGCGCATGTCCAAGGCGTTGATCAGTAGATTGGACAGAGATGAGGCCAGGGCACCAACACCTGTTGAGGTTCCGTTGCGCGCACCAGCCGTTATAGGTAGCATTCACCGTGAACTCGAGAAGGTGAAATTTCATGAGTTCTTTGGTGCCCCGGACGATGCAACCGCCGAGGCATGGTTGGAGAATTTGGCGATGTGCTTCATACTTCGCGATTATACCTCCAACATGAAGGTCCACATGGCGGTCTTTCAACTGAAGGGGAGTGCTCTTCTATGGTGGAAGACGCTCCTACCGCAGCTAAACATGGTCGTTGAAGATGTGTCATGGGAACTATCCGAGGAATGGTTCCGAGAGAGGAATCTTTTTTAGGAATTCATTGAGTGTCATCTCAATGAGTTCAACGCCTTACGAAAGGGAGGTCGTACAATGCTCGAGTACGAGGCACGTTTTATGGAGCTGCTCCGGTATGCTCCACACCTGAACACTGAGAAGCTCAAGGTCAACAGGTTCGTGTTTGGCCTTAACGACAGCCTGCGTGCGAAGGTTAGGATCCTAATGCCTCAAACCTTGCACGACGTTGTCCAAAAGGCCCTCATAGCAGAGGAGGAGCTTATTAGCGGGGGTCAGACTAGGACTCCAACGAGACCCGCAGGACAAGGTTCATATGGAACGCCGCAGTAATAGACACCAGCGAGACACACGTCGTGGTATAATGGCTTCCAGAGGGGATCCACTTTTTCTACGCCATGATGAACACCGCCTCAGCAGCGGACACCTTACTGAGGACCATAGCAGCAGCAACAGCATCACCCACAGTAGCAACAGTTTAGGCCTGTTCAGTAGAACAGACCAGGTTTCCAGGCTAGTGGGTTGTCATCTTCTACTTCGGGTACCAGGACTACTAGGCCGAAGAAGGGGTGTTGGACGTGTGGGGAGCCACACTACCAGTGAGACTATCCTGTGGAGAGGATCAGGGCATCCAGATCAGCTGGACCCACTACAGTGGGAGATGTGGTCAAGGCCCATCGGATTCATGCAACAGTGAATAACCGCCAGGCAGAGCACCAGTCGATTGTGCTCGAGACGACAGGTACTATCGCTGACCAGACCCTTAGTATTTTGATAGATCCAGGAGCTACTGAGAGTTTCATTTCTGGTGCATTGATAAAAAGGATTAAGGTCAAGGCAGTTAAACAAGACGAGTTTAGCTTCGTAGAGATGGCTTCGAGAGCTAAACAGAAGGTCGGAGGAAAGGTTACAGGCTATGCCCTTAACCTTGGAGAGTTTGTCACGAGGGTCAACTTGTACGTCACGATATTAGGGTCTTATGACGTCGTGATTGGTATGGATTGGTTGGAATTGCATGAGGCGATACTCAACTGTAAGATGAAACGGTTGAGCTTGATCGATGATGAAGAACAGAGATGGGTGATTGTAGGATGGAACCAGGGAGTATCCCTAAGGTTCGTCTCTTCCTTACAGTTACGAAAGAGTATGCGCAAGGGGTGCAAGCTTTATGGGATCCTTGCGATAAATGAAAAGGGAGTAGCAGAAGGTCTAAAACACCTTCCGGTAGTGAAGGAGTTTATGGACGTATTTCCAGAGGAGTTGCCTGGGATGCTGCTAGAAAGAGAATTGGAGTTTACCATAGACCTGTAATCGGGGACTAAACCGATAGCAAGAACGCCTTATCGGATGTCGACCCTGGAGTTGCAAGAGTTGAAAATGCAATTGAAGGAGATGTTGGACCTGGGATTTATACGTCCTAGTGTGTCACCGTTGGGTGCACCAGTCATTTTCATTCGGAAGAAGGATGGATTGTGGAGGCTTTTCATTGACTACCATCAACTGAACAAGACTACGATCAAGAATCAGTATCCCTTGCCAATAATTGATGATCTATTCAATCAAATGAAGGGTGAAACGGTGCTCTCCAAGATCGATTTGCGATCAGGGTATCACCAGTTACGGATCAAGGAGGATGACGTCCCTAAGACCGCTTTTAAGACAAGATTTGGACATTACGAGTTTACGGTTTTACCATTTGGATTGACAAACGCCCAAGGGGTATTCATGAGTTTGATGAACGGGGTGTTCCGTGAGTACTTGGACAAGTTTGTCCAAGTCTCCATTGATGATATTTTGATCTACTCTCGGATGACGGAGGAGCATGACGAACACTTGCGCTTGGTACTACAGTGTTTACAAGAACACAAATTATATGGAAAGCTATCCAAATGCTATTTTTATCAATCAAGGATTCACTACTTGGGGCATGTCAGCTCCGACGAAGGTATCGTCGTGGATCCAACCAAGGTTGAGGATATTATGGAATGTCCTGCGTCGATGAATGTCACAGAGGTTCATAGCTTTATGGGTTTAGCAGGATACTATCAACGGTTTGTCGAAGGATTTTCAAGGATAGAAAATCCGATCACGGAATTGCAGAAGAAAAACAAGAAGTTTGTTTGGACGGAGAAATGCGCGGAAGCATTTCAGAGGCTTAAAGAGTTTTTAACAACGACGTCGATACTAAAATTCCCTGACATGGACGTAGACTTCTTGGTATGCACTGATGCCTCTAAGGAAGGTTTAGGCGGAGTCTTGATGCAAGACGGACAAGTGATTTCTTACATTTCGAGAAAACTGAGAAGGCATGAGGATAATTACGTGACTCACGATTTGGAGTTATTAGCCATTGTTTATGCCTTGAAGGTATGGAGACACTACCTTGTTGGATGAAGATTTGAATTAAAGACTGATCATTGTGGATTACAACACATTTTTACACAAAGTGACCTGAACGCGTGACAACGGCGTTGGTCGGAATTGCTTAGCGATTACGACTTCGAGATTACTTACATAAAGGGAACAGTGAACTGAGTGGAAGATGCTTTGAGTCAGAGGCCACGCATCCTTTCGTTGTTTCCTCTACAAACAAATCTACGTGAGAAGATTCTCACTTTACAGCGTGACGATGACTGGTACAAAAAAGTTGAGGATTTTATCAGATAAAACACTATGATGGTACCACGATTTGAGGGATATTCTTTCTATAGTGATGGTTTATTGAGGTTTAAAGGTTGGATTTATGTACCGCCAAACGACGAATTGAGGATGTTGATCCTGAGTGAGGCTCATAGAGCAGTTTACATGGCTCACCCGGGAGTTACGAAGATGAGGGCAGACCTTAATCCCTTGTTCTTCTGGAAAGGATTGAAGGCTAACATAGTCAACTTTGTGGCTAGATGTCTCGAGTGTCAGTAGGTAAAGGCTAAACATAGACACCCGAAGGGATTAATTCAACCACATGCCATTCCAGAATCGAAATGGGAAGTCATTTCGATGGATTTTATTGTTGGATTGCCACTGATGGCAAGGAGACACGACTCGATTTTTTTAGTAGTAGACACTCTGATGAAGAGTGCTCGGTTTATTCCGGTGCATATGACATATCAGGCACCTGACATAGCGAGAGTTTTCATCAGTGAAATTGTGAGGCTGCATGGCGTGCCTAAGAAGATTATATCTGATCGAGGATCGGTGTTTACTAGATGATTTTGGACGAGTTTCCAAGAGGCCTTGGGAACTCAACTTAATTTTAGTATTGTGTATCACCTAGAGATGGATGGACAGACAGAACGTATGAACCAAACCTTGGAATACATGTTGCGCATGTACGTGATGGACCAACAAAAATGTTGGGAGGAATTCTTGCCTCTAGTAGAGTTTGTTTATAACAACAGTTACCAGAGCACCATTAAGATGGTTCCTTTTGAGTTTCTTTATGGGAGACCATGTGGGACACCTTTGAGTTGGGATCGGCTTGAGGATAGGGTCTTGGTGGGACCAGAAGCGATCCAGTAAATGGAAGAGCAAATGCAAACCATACAACAAAGGATAAAAGAAGCACAGGATCGACAGAAGAGTTATGCTGATGCGCACCAAGTCGACCGTAGTTACGAGGTCGGTGATCGAGTCTTCTTGTGGGTTAAATCGCATAAGAGTTCGATCAAGTTTGGAAAGGGAGATAAACTCTCTCCTAGGTTCATGGGACCTTTCATGATTGTGGAGAGAAGGGGGCCCATGGCCTATCGACTAGACTTGCCTGATTCTTTGAGGCGTATGCACGATGTTTTTCATGTATCTGTTTTGAGACATTATGTTAGTGATCCTACACACGTGATTGAAATGAGTTCCTTGCAGGTATCGGATGAGGGAACACTCACAACTGAGCCAGTCTGCATTTTAGATCATTTCGTTCGACAGTTATGACGTCGAATGGTAGATCAGGTGAAGGTCCAGTGGGACAGTTATAGTCCGCACTCGGCGACCTGGGAGGACGCATATGATATGCGCCAGCAGTTTCCATTTTTGTTTGATAGATAGACTTATGATACTGTGGTACTTATGATATTGTGGTACATTTATTTCGGCATTATACTGAGAAACTATGGGACGAAGTTTAGACCAATAGGGGGTGTATGTAACATCCCGCTCTGGCGCACTGACAAAACTTATTCTTTGAGGACACTTGCTCGCAAGTGATCTGGATTTTTATGATGATAAACCACTTAGCCTGGATGATGATGCGTTATGATTGATCGCAGGATGTTTTACTATTGTTGTATATAGGTGCTATTGACTCAGTTTATTTGAGTGTGTAGGGTTTTGGACCTTGAGGATGCAGAGGCATCGGTGGAACTCTCTTGGACTCCGGATTGAGTCAGGGAGTGGGCTATTTGGGTTGTTTCATTTACGGTTATATTGTTTTGTTTTGATGATATGCTATTGAATTTATGATATGTTGTTGACATGATCTGACATGATGGTTGATGATGTAGGCTGATGATAGCTTGCTGACCAAGACTCACATATGGAGTAAAGGGGCCACACATGATTTCAATTGAGGATGAGGGAGAGGTGTGGACAACAGCCCTACCACAGCCTACTAGCACTCCCGTCATGGCTCGAACTGTAGGTTAATGATTACCTAGTTCGAGAGGATCCACGATGCTGTGAGGGCAGACTGTGATAGTCGCTCATGACGATTCTAAGGGCTGCGTAATAAGGCGGGGGCCTTATTCCTTAGAGCCCTTAGTATCCCACAAGTTCACATGGCAGAGTGTTGACTCCAGGGGTTATAGATGTCTATCAATCCATCAAGTCAGCGAGTGGCACCCTTGGAGCACGTGGTGCATCCCGAAGGACACGTCGCGCAAAGAAATACAAGTCAGTGAGTGGCACCCTTGGAGCATGTGGTGCATCCTGAAGGGCACGTCGTGCAGCAGAAGAAAATGAGGCGAGTGGCACCCTTGGAGCACGTAGTGTGTCCTAAAGGGCACGTCGCATTGATGATGATCATGAGACAACCTAGATGACCCTAATACCTTACCGCCTGATAGAATTCTTAAAACGACTCCCCTAATGAATTGTTGCCTAGCTAATCTAAATAAAAAATTAAATCATCTCAAAGATAAAATTCTAATAAGCCCTAAGAAAAGATCCTACAAAGATAAACATAAGGGCATAAACTAAAACACTCCTAGTTGTTAATTAAAGTCTTCTTAAAATTAAATGGGGTAAAGTAATGAGGGAGACGAATTAAGTAAAACCCATGGCTTATAAATTATAAAGAAGAATTAAAATTATTAAAGTGTGGGAGTATAAAAGCTAGGATTTAGAAATACAATGAAAAGATTAATAAGTGCTTTGTCATTTGGGTTTTAAAAAAATAAAATAAATAAACAAATAAACAAAATAAAAGAGGAAAGGAACAATTACTAGAAATCAGGAAACTTGTATTAAAGGAAACTTAATAATGGAAAGTAGGAGACATAGGGTAAAAAGAGAAAAGGAATCAACATTTAAGGAGTTACTAAAAATCAGAAACTTCATTTTAGGAAAGTTATTAAAAGCATGAGAGGGGATCAGGGAACCCTAGGAGTAAATTTAGGAGCAACTTTAGGGGGAGTGAGGGAAATGAGTCTTTTATTTAAATTAAAGAAATTTAATTTGGAGAAACATGGGCGATGAGGGACACTTGGACGACAGAGAATGTTTAGAGGTTGGTCATTAAAAAATTAATTTAATAATGATTTAGTAAAGTAGGTGGGTCTCAAATTTCTATAAAAGAAGGGAAAAAGAAGGAAGAGGGGATGAACGGTGAGCGTAACGTTACGCTGCCAGATTGTGGCTTGACGGATTGCTTGTGAGGAGTTGCATTTATCTCAGCTGTATTGGAGTGGTAGCTCAGCCTTGGCGGCGAGCTGAGTAGCTAGATTTATCTTCTGGATCTTGTGTGGTCCCTTTGCGGCTCGGGGAGCTAAGGGGGAAGAAGAGTACCACTAGCATTTGGCTGGGAGGTACCGGTAAGGTCTCTCCAGTCGGAAAGCAGGAGCGGCGAGGAGCAGAAGCGGCAAGGAGTGCTGAAGTCATGAACATGCGATAAGGCCAGGTACACTCTCTTATTAGTAGAGTAACAGGTACTAAAACTTGTGATAGGATCAGAACCTCGATTTGTAAATGGATTAAATAATTGTTGATTTATTGTGTGTCTTTTATACTGTAACTGATGTGAACGCCAACTCAATTGTGTAATGTCCTTCCTCGCAACTTTTTTTTCTGATGTCATGCTGAAAAAAAAACTCGTTCTCGCAATTCATTTATAATGTTTTTGCAACCTCCTAAAATTTTAAAATGAATGCTGAGTGATGGAATTGTAATTATAGGTGAAATCACCCTAGCCGATAGACTTGTCTCTGTTGTTCTATTTGCCGACATGGCCTTTAATCTCTGCATTTTTTTTTGTTTTTATAACTGTGATTTTTGAGGAATACCTCTGCATTTTTTTTTATAACTGTGATCTCATCGGGGAATGACTTTGCGTTTGTCATTTTACGGGTGCTTCAATTGCTGTAGGCGTTTTGGGCGTTTGTTGTTTACCATGAGCAATTTTTCTTGGGGCGTTTTTGGAAACTGCTATGTTGGGCGTTTTGTGCAACTGTGATTGGGCGTGTGCAACTGTTGTTGGGCATTTAGCAAACTGTTATATTGGGCGTATTATTATGTACAATGGCCAACTATCATATAGGGTGTTTTGTATACTGTGATATTCTATGTTTGTATACAGTTGCGTTTTTCATCCGTAAATGGGGTTGCTGTCAGGCCACTTGATGTAATTAAATGCCAGGGTAAAACACATTTAACAATTAAAAATTATAAATTGCCCCCCTTCTGATTGTACCCTTACGTTTTCTCATCAATTGTTTTGACTAGCATTCCGTTGTCTTCTGGCCAATTTGTTTATCCTCTGGCGATTTGTTTTTCTCTGATTCATCCTTGATAATGGTCGTAGTCTCTGCCTTATCCACTATGGGAGGCCTTGTACGTTTTGGTGTGCCTGCTCTAGATGGGGTGGCTGCGTCAGAAGTCTTGTTGGACCACGAGTCCACTCCCCTGGTGAGGTTAATCTCTATTCTTCGGCCATTACCTTCATTGCTTGATTCGAGCACGTCCATCTCTACCATTATTCCTGGGTTAGACTCAGCCTCGGACAAGTGACTAGTGACAACGATTTTACGCGGGGGGGGGGGGGATTACAATCTCTGAATGCACCCACAGAACAAAAATTGATTAACAACTTTCCCACAATAAAACCACAGTCTCATGATCCTGGAGTTGTGCGCATCCGGTTCTGGAAGAAGGGGTGCCCTCTGCACGCGCTGATAAACCTTTGAAGATTTTACGGCCTCACCCACCTCTGAATGGCTAGATCTCGGCCCACCTTTAGATGCTGAGACAACATGTCCTTGAAGTTAGATGGGAAATTTCTATGACAGGGGCAACATAGCAGTAGACAGCTAGTCCCTCAGTCGACTGTCCCCACACTCAGCGAACAGTCAACCAGTGACTTCCTCTAAATTTCCTGAGTTTTTTCGGGTGGCAGCGACCTTTCAGACCAGTGCACACTCCGCCTTCATGGTTGTAATGCCACTATGTTCCTTCACTTTTTGGCTCAGGGTTACTTATTTTTATCAGCATGTATTTTTTATTTTAAAAACTGACAGGTTTAATTATTAATATATGTTGCTCCAATAGCTCAGCACATATCTTTAGCACTAGATTGTATTCATATATTTTATTTTATCCCTTATTCTTAAGGACTGATAGGCGGTGCCAACAGAAAAAGGGCTAGCTAGTTTAAGTTGATTTTATTGGAATAGTTCTGCCTATGATACAACTGTCTTCCAACATATCTAAGTTATTAAATATTCTATTACAACTGTTTAGTTATGTTTTGTTTGGGAAAGGTTATGCCCTTCTCCTTTCATGAAATATTGACTTTGTTTTATGCTATTGAAAGTAGGTGGTTCATTACAGCTGTCTCGTTTTATTTTTTTATCTTAATCGTAGTAATGGTTAATCATTATGGTACACATAAGGCAATAATGGTGAAAGTGATGATGAAGTGATTAGACAATAACTGTTAAATAGGATGGTTAAAGTGATATGGCTTGATGGAATTCATTGTTAATAACCCTTGATTTTATAAAGTAATGATGGCTAAAGTAGTATTGACGTATTATGTATTAATTGTTAAGTGATAATAGTGGAAGCAACATGGTGTTAATGATAATATTGTTAATTAATCTTGGCGTTATAAGGTAGAAATGTTAGGGTAATATTTAGACCTTTTGCTGGAGAGAACGAATCGCGCGCACGCCCTGACCTAGTACCGTGAAGGGTTTGAGAGTGCCGCCATGGCAGACTAGGGAGGGGAGCCACCACCCCCTCCTTCCCCCACCTCCTCCTTCAGATGCCTGGTAAAGGCATGCAGCAAAAAAAAGACCGTCATAGAAGCCCCAAGCTTTGTCAAGAAGCTGAACGATTTTCCAGAGATCGACCTCCCTCTGAATCTCCCTATCAAAGTCGCCCTGTTTCTCTCTGAATGAGGACTCATTGGTCAGTTTATGGGACTCTCGCCCTCAACCAGATCCACCGACAACTGGATTCAGCGAAACTGGAGACCTCTGATAGCAAACAGTGTGACATGCTACGCGGTTGGGAGAGGATAATTTATATTCGAATTTATCTCCCAGGAGGATAGAGATATGATATTCAGAAACGGCCCATACTTCATGGGCACTCAAGGACTCTACCTAAATAGATGGACCCTGAACTTCGACCCTGCTTCAGAAGTCCCCAAGGATGTCCTGGTCTAGGTAAGGCTTCCCAACCTGCCAATCCACTGCTGGAACCTCTCTTCGTTTCAGGCAATAGGCAATGGTCTTGGCCACTACATCGACCGAGCAAAATCTAGACACCAGTATTCTTGTGCGAGGATCTATGTAGAGGTTGATCTGTAGGTAGGCCTACAAGAGGCCATAAAGCTGAAGGTTGGCAACTGGCAACACTTCCAAAAGCTGGACTACGAACAACTCACGTTCAAGTGTAGAGGTTGCCACGAATATGGCCATTTCCAAAGAAATTGTCCAAAAAACCCCCCCTCCTCAGAAAAAGAAGGGGATGAAGGATGGCAGCAAGCCCGCAAAGGAAGATCAAGAGCAAGAGGCCAAAGGAATGACCAACCAGATCCGCAGAAACCCAAATCCACCGAAACTACAGAGAAGGAGAACAACTTCAGAATCCTAACCAAAGGAATGGATGGCAGAGATAAAGATCCAACAAAAGAAGTTCAAGAGGGGGAACAGAAAGATCAGAGTCCAGTAAACAAAGGGAACACACCAACGAAAGAAGCAAGGATGCAAAATAACTCCCCCCAGAAGTAGGTCGGTAGTCAGAATATAGAGGAGGGGGAGATCTCGTTAAGAAGTGAATCAGAAGAAGCAAGTGAGGTTTGGGCCACCCCAAAGAATAAGGAAAGAGGCCAGAAGTCAAAAATTGCAGAAAAGAACCAGGAAGCCCACCAAGCCATCCTCAACGGGTCATAGCCCACTATCCCAACTATGTTTCATAAGACACGGAAGCAGGCCAAAGCCTCCCAAGGAGGCCAGCCCCCCCCCCCGAGGTTTATAATGATAATAACCTCCTGGAACTGTAGGGGAATGGGAAGAAAAAATAAGGAATAAGCATTAAAAGACATTCTCAAAGCCTCGAAAGCAAGAATCCTACCACTCCAGGAGACTAAAATGAGCCAGCAAGATGTCCTCAAAACCCTGATGAAAGTTTGGAAAGGAAGTCTCGGAGTCCCCGGAAATTCAAGGGGTGCTTCAGGAGGGCTTTGTACAATGTGGGACGCCTCCAAAATAGACCTGCTCAGCTCTGACATCTGCATGCATTAGATTCACACCACATTCCTCCACAAAGACACGGGCTATCAGGTAAGCGTCTTCAATATTTATGCACCACAATTATTAGGTGAAAAAAACCATTGTTTGGATTCCTTGCAGGCATACCTCCAACAAAACAATCTCACCAATATCATCATGGGTGGAGATCTAAATGTTACCCTAGCCCAGAACGAGAAGAGGGGCAGCTCGATAGTGAGAGATCTGACTAGAGAATGGGTAGAGGACTTAGCCTCTGCATGGGACCTTATTGATGTCAAACCAGTCAAAGGTCGTTACACGTGGACCAATAAGAGAATTGGTCCTCGACACATCACTACCAGATTGGACAGATTCCTTGTACAAAGCTCCCTTTTGCTGCTAGGACTTAAAGCAAAGGCTGAAATTTTGGCCCATAGTGTATCTGACCACAAACCGATTCGGTTAGAAGTCAAAAAAGATCAATTCAAGGGGCCCATCCCCTTTCGATTCAGCCCAAACTAGATAAATGATCAAGGATTCACAGCGCTAGTAGCAAAAGTATGGGCCTCCACAGTCCAAGTTTCAGCTTCCTACGTGTGGGAGGAAAAAATTAAAAGGCTGAAATATGCTCTGAAGTCATGCGCCAAGAGCCAAACGAGCCCAATAGCAATGCGACTAGAAGCCCAAAGCCAACTTGAAGCCCATCAGCAAACAATGGAACAACAAGAGATCACCTCGGAAGTCTTGCAAAAGGAGGACAACCTTCAAAGGCAGTGGCACCAAGCCTGCAGAATGGAGGAAAACTATTGGCGGCAGAAGTCGAGAATCTTATGGCTGAAAGACGGAGACCGCAACACAGCCTACTTTCACAAACAGGCAGAAGCAAGGAAACAATACAAGGCAGTGACGGAAGTTCAAGTTCAGGGGAAAATAATTGCAGATCCAGAAGGCATTAAACAAGAAACTTATGAAACTTTTGAGAATCTATACACAAACCCAAAGGACATAGATTTGGACCAGCAAGGCTACCCATTCACGCTCATTCCAAAGCTAATAAATGAAGACATTAACAACAAGCTGATTAGAGAGGTTTCGCAGCAAGAAATAAAGGAGGCCCTTGACCAGATGAACCTAGACAAAGCTCCGGGACCGAAGGGGTTCACTGCCAGATTCTATCAAAAGTGTTGGGAAATCATCAAAAAGGACCTAACCAAAATGATCCAAGAGTCACAGCAGGCCAGCAAGCTGGGAGGAAGCACTAACTCTTCCTTTCTGGCACTCATCCCGAAAGAAAAAGGAGCGATCTCTTTCAACATGTTCATACCAATCTCTTTATGTAA
>JZKD02S1638433.1:652400-680577 GCA_000966675.3 Picea glauca
TTCATGGTCTAAGAATAGCACGAGGGGTGAAAGATATCAACCATGCACAATTTGCGGATGATACGCTTCTGCTGGGGGGAGCAAGCCCAATCATAGCAAAAAAGTTCAAGGAAGAAATGGACGCATATGCAACAGTCTCTGGCAGTGAGATAAATCAGTCTAAAAGTAGCATTTACGGCTGGAACATCACCCCAAGTGAAATGATGAGAGTTACAATAGTTCTAGGTATGGAGGGGCACACAAACTGGGAGGCCTTCAAGTACTTGGGAGTCCCAATCTTTAAATCTTCCCAAAGAACTTCCCATTGGAGCCATATCGCAGAAAAACTCAAGAACAAATTCACCTCTTGGGGGGCCAGCTGGCTGAATTTAGCAGGAAAGACAGTCCTGATAAAGGATTCTCCCCATTTTTCAATGCTCACTCTTTCTAGCTCCAACCACAGTTATCCAAAACCTTGAGGCATTTCAGAGGCGTTTCTTGTGGGAAGGAGGTAGGCAGGAAAAGAAGAAGATGCACTTGGTTAGCTGTGAAAAAACCACCAAATCCTTCATGGAAGGAGGCCTAAATTTTAAAAATACAAGGACTCAAAATCTGGTGTTAGGGGAAAAGATTCTCTGGAAAATGATCATCGGCAAAGCCACTTGGAGTAAGTGAGCTCTTTGGAAGAAATACTTTCGAGGGGCTTGGGACAGAAGTTTAGAACTCCCAGGTAAGGAGGTGAAAATCTCTCCCATATTCGCTCTTTGCAAAAAAGTACTCCCACTCTTCACCCCCCATCTAACTTGGGTGCCGAGAAATGGAAGGAAAATAAGAATTTGGATAGACTCAATAGTGGGTGATCCTCCGTTAGACCAGCACCCAGACCTACAAGGACTCAAAAGATGGATGGACAGCCAAAACATCTTAACACTCTTAGACATATCAGTTTGGGGACTTGAAAGACCTCACCCATGGCAAGGATGGGAAGTCCCAAATAGACCAGTTGTGCTAGATAATCAATGGGATGCTCTCAAGAAGTGTCTCCAAGGGAAAAACCCTTTAAAAAAAATAGGTAAGGATGACCGAGGATGGGGCAGGAATGCCAGGGCTTACACCACAGCAGATGGTTACCAACTCTTCAACTCAATTCCCACCGCAATGCCAAATCCAGCAAGATGGAAAGCAGTCTGGAAATATCGATCCCTCCCAAAAATTGACCATTTCAGCTGGACCTTGGCACACAAGAGTATCCCAATGGGGGAGAATTTACGAAGAAGGGTCTGGGAAGGCCCCTTTCAGTGCCTTCTATGCCTCCAAGGAGAAGAAACTACTGACCACACCCTCCTAAATTGCAGCTATGCAAAAGAAGTCTGGATGAAGGTCATAGGCCCCCAATCAGCCACAAACCTCCCTCCTGATGTAATAAGTCTGCTACTTCAATGGGAGTCCTTGTTCCCATTTTCCGATAAGAAAAGAAACCATGCTAGCTGGATATGGGGAATACTTCCAAAGTTTGTTCTATGGAATCTCTGGTTAGAGAGAAATCATAGAATTTTCAGAGATAGCCAACTAAGTGTAGACATAATTGGCATTAAAATTCAAGCAATGTTGGGGGAATCTGCTGCTCACCTCTTCCCCACAGTAAAGATTCACAATTTGGATGAAGACCAGAAGAGTTGGATAGTCCAATTCAACATCCCAGCGTTAGGAAGCCAAAAAGTAAGTCACCCAATGCATGAAATCTAGGAGATCAGGGAAAATGAAACAGAATTTGCCAATTGGAAAAGCAAAATTAAAATGCCCATCCTCTACTTTGAGGGGGCCTCGAAAGGGAACCCAGGCCAGGATAGGGGAGGGGGCATCATTGAAGATCCCATACAAGACAAAGCAATGCATTATGCCATTTGACTCGGCATAGAGTCCAACAACCGAGCCGAAGCCTTGGCGCTCTCGAAAGGTTTGAAATTGGAAATCAACCTCATAATACAGGACTTGGCAATAATAGGTGATTCCAGAATAATCATATAGTCTATTATCAAGAGATCCACAACTCAAAGCATCCACCTCAACAACCTCCTTGATAAAATCCACCTCCTATTAAGGAACTTGAACACCTATCACTGTTATCATGTTTTAAGGGACTTAAATCGAAATGCTGATAAAGAATCCAACAAAGATGTTCTATTGGATGTTGGAGAGCTGTCAGTCAATGGCATCACTAAAAATGTGGAAATCCCATGACCCATTGCAGCTCAAGGGCACAAAAAACACAGTGTTGTAATAGAGCTGGAATACAGTTGCTGAAACACAACTGCTAGAACACATATGCTGGAACACAACTGCTGGAACACAGATGCTGGACCACAACAGTTGGAACACAGATGCCGAAACACAAGAAGCTGAAACAAAGATGCTAGAACACACTTGTTGGAACACAGATGTTGGAATACAGATGCTGGAACAAAGATGCTGAAACACAGATGCTGAAACATAGTGCTGAAACAGAGCTGAAACAGATGCTGGAACACAAGTGCTGAAACAAAGCTGGAACAGAGATGCGGAAACACAGATGTTGGAACTCAAATGATGGAACACAGATGTTGACTCACACTGCTGAAACAGAGCAGGATCTTTGCTGAAAGATAGTGCTGTAAGAATCACAATGCTAAATCACAGTGCTGGAACAATTGCTGAAATACAGTGTTGTTACATATGCTAAAACAACGCTAGACCTTATGCTGAAACAGTGTTGCATAACATTTGTATCTGATCTGTAGACCCAAAAAATCTCAGGGCATTTTGTAACAGATTTTGTGGCTTTGCCACCCCTCTAATATAAACCATAACCGTTTTCGTCAAAAAAAAAATGTTAGGGTAATTATCGAAATAATGTAGTGAAATGAATGTTATGGCCTACATACGTCATTGAATAATTGTTTTTAAATCTCGTAATTGTAATATATTGTCTCGAATATGAAAATGTATTGTTCTTACCATATAACTCAATTGCAAGGTTAGAGTTTGAAATGTATGACCATTATTTTTATTTCAATGTTATTGTAATTAGAAATGAAATGATATGGTTATCTTATTGTAATGTTAGTATAAACTATTGATATTGATAAGACATACATGGTGGAATGTCCTGGATTTACATGCAATAAACTACTCCGAGTTGGTAAATTAGGGTGGTTGTTCATTTAACAATGTTGAACTTGGCTGTTTGTTGTCAGAGTCCTTCTTGTCATGTGCCATCCGTAAAGGACGTAGTCGTCCTTCTTGGTTATGTTGTACTAGATAGTGTTCAGTTGGTTGCTTGGTCGCTTGTGTCGGGTGGGATATAGACACCTCCATGTGACCTTAGTATATATGCTTGTGTGTATTGCTGATGTAAGGGATCCAGTGCTGTATGAAGAGTCTTGGGCCCTTTAAAAGCAGGGTTTCCACTCTTGTGACACACCTGACAGACATTACTAGTTTCTACCTGAGCAGTCGGCCATGAGCCTGTCTAATCTTCTTTCGAGAAGACATAAGACTAAAAGCCCTTATTTTCTGTGAAGAAATGGTAAACTCTACTATTGGATTCTTCCATCTGTGACTGTACTGTACTTAACACCTGGTGTCGTTTTCTTCTTACCGCTGCTAGTTGTACGCCTTATGTCTAGGGGCGTTTATCACTTGTTGTCACTGTGATATGTCGAGGTCATCTTGTTGTCTTCGTCTTGCATGCAACATGTGCTAGGTCGGTTTACTAGTTTCTGCCTGAGCAGTCGTCTATCCTTCAGTGTCTAGAAGAGCAGTTTGGATACAGAATGTCCTCAACATTCAATTATACAAGGTGACTTCCAATAAGAACAGTTGTTCTTGAAACCGGGGCTGCCAGCTTATATCAAGATACAAGTTATTATTTTTACATAAACACTTACACACAAAACTTTAAACTCACCAGGTAAATTTAACACAAACATACAAACAAATACAAAAAATCTCAACATAAACACAGTCAACTTTCACGACTAATTGACATGCTGCAAGTGCCAAATACTAAAAACTCTTCTGCGCAGAGAATGCTTAGCCATAACAAACAAAACGATCTTCTCAGTAAACTTGTTCTCAAATTCTTCAGTGCCAAGATTTTAATTTTCCTGTGAGTGGAGTCTCTGCCAACGGTGTTTACCAAGCAAAAAAAAAAACTCTTCTCTTCCACGCAAACTCTTGAAGGTATCCTGCAGGGAATTCCTTCTTTGACAGTTGTTCCCTTAAATTTGAGATTGCAACACTTCTATTCGTGACTCCATTAAGTCCTCCTCTTCAACAATTTGGGCTCCTTCAGATCTGGTTTCAAATTGGTGGTTCCTTCTACGCAACGATCTGAAATTTTACGAACTGAGAAGCAATTTCCCATGGATTTGGATCAAGCGGCAAGATGCGTATGCAGGACAGCTTCAGATCTGTAGCTTGACACAGTGGTTAGTCTCTCTAGCTGTTAGATAAATCTCCCCACATCTGGTATCTAAATCTGATAGGCGGATGGACTCTTCTTCGTTTCTGAGCCACAATTCGAACAGTAGGCAATAGCGGCGATTATAATATCTCACAGAACTTCACACAAAAAAAAATATGTTTCAGCAATCACTAACTCAGAGAACTTAATACACACAACAACACACCCAATGCTACATATGTACAGAGAACCTCTTCCAAACTATTTCATCTTTCTGAGCACTCCAGTGAGGGATTAATCCCATCCAAGCTCTAATACCATGTTAACAAAATGGAGAGAAATCATTGCAACGGATTCACATACAAATAATGATTTGTATTACATAATCATACACACATACATCACATATATATAGCTGGAGGGAGATCCAACTAACTCTAAACATGGAGATGTTGGTTCGGAGAATATTTCAACAGTCTCCTACAAAATCTCAAACCAATCCCTAAATTAATTATTAATTCTAACAAGATAAACCCTATCACTATGGATATGGATGATGTAGATTCCAGTATAAGGGAAAGCCAAGATGGAGGAAGTATGGTTACATTTAATTTTTGTTGTTCATGTGTTATTGTATGATATTATGTATTATTTATTCGCAATAAATGGAATGTAGGTGGAGCAAGGATGGTGAAAGGCAGACGCGGAGGGAGTAGAGAGCTCTTTCACTAGAATGTAGGCGGAGCAAGGATGGTGAAAGGTAGACGCGGAGGGAGTAGAGAGCTCTTTCTTTCACTTTCTTGCATGATGAAATGCTTCTACTCCATGATATTGATTTTTAATACTGATTTTTACATATGATCTCCAATACAAATTATCTATTTTATGGTTATTCAAATCTGACCTTAGTCTATAAAGCTCTATTAGTATTTATGAACAATTCCTCTGGATTAAATTCTGTCATAATTCTCCATTAAAATCTCACGCAACTCATAGTCTTTCCCATAAAGTAAAAGAGACTTATTCAAAGGAATACCTACAAAAACTCTGTTAATATATTCTTATTCTAATTGGCTTGATTGACTTTGTCTTTATTTTATATAAATCATCATTGAGAATGTTCCCCACGCTGCCATGTTTTTAAAATTGTTGTGTTTCCACGACAGTTCGGAAAATTTTAATTGTTATCCCTAATGGTTCATGGCTACATCCTCTAGTTGATCCACCATTCTTCCAGGACTGCATGCAGGCACAGAGATTGAAGTCCTTTACTGTTATTCAAGGTAACAAACTAGAGCATTCTTTAGATAAACATGTTTTTTTTAATAATATATATATATAAATGTGTAACCTAAAAAATCTGACTTCTTTACAGTTATAGTTAAAATATTTTATTTTTATAAAATGCATGGATTTATTTTTCTATAACAAAATGTAAAGGAATACTACGCTCAATGTTCAAATAAAAGATGAGGATGATATTTATTTTTCTACTACAAATACAAATTACTGCTAAAATCAATCTTAGAATAGAAGATGAGGATGACATAAGCATTTAATTGTCACCTTCCTTTCAAAGTAATTTTTAGATTTTTTCATTTTGTCTTTTGCAAATATAGTATTATATTATAAAAAAAATTAAATAATAAATGACATAAACATTTGATTGTCACCTTGATTTTTTCATTTTGTCTTTTGCAAATATAGTATTATATTATTAAATAATTTTTAAAATAATAATTATACTTATAAATGTTTTTTCTTTATGTTTGTTTTAGATTATGTATTTTTTTATTTTTTTTTGCATATCATTTGCATTCCAGTGAAGGTTTTATGAAGGTCTCATCCATGTGCTATACCCTCTAATCATAACAGAAGCCATGTGTCATAACCTCTAATCATAACATAGAAAATATGTATATAGTGCTCAAGTAAGAGTACAATTATAAGGAAACCCTTACCTATTAATAACAATAAACATTTTTAATATTATCAACATTTTACTTTTCTTAATTAACCTAACTAGTATTGGAGTTTTTAACATTTATTATTTTTAAATTAATATTTTATATGAAATTTACTAAACTCAATTCACTTTAATTTGTATGCATATCTAAATTTTAATATAAGTTATTAACATAAACATATTGCATCAATTGAATAACCATACATAGATATTTTATATTTATAGTTGGGGATAGTTTGTGTCATCCATATGCATATTTTTATGTAGCTCTAAAATAACCTCCATAAATTCATTTTAATACATCAAATAACAACTTTTTTCCATACTAAATTATAGAGCACCTCTACAGACAATCACTCTATATAAACCAAGCCCTACAATAATCCAATAATCCAGGAAATATACACTAGATGAAAAATCATAAGCTTATTTTAGATCCCCTATTACTTATAACCCCTTACTACTAACTCATATTAACACTTAATATAACATGATATCTATATAATCTCTAAAACTTATGACCATGAATCCATAACCCCTAGTAATAATAACTTTTGATGTTATCCCTTTACCATAGACACTTATAACCCCTAACACCTAATACAAATATAACCTTCAGATGTTTAGCATTTGACCCTAAACTTCTATATTCCCTTATTTCATAACAGAATATCTCATAACTACTACAACCCCTTACACTTAAACCCTGATCTATAATCCATTTAAATTTATGAATCCAAACAACTATGACCTCTAATATAATCCCCCGAATCTATATATTTCATAACACCTATGATTCATAACTCCTATATCCCTTAGTCCATTTATGTAACGACCCAGTCATTACCACCACAAAAACAATGCACAACATGTGACTTTTTTTTTCTCTTAAAGTTTTGTTAGGAAAAAAAATACCTCACCATTAATAACGACATCATTAACAATAGTGCATTATCTAAGTGAAACAACAATAAAACATTTACAACGATCATAAATCTAATCCGACACATCATCACCATGAATGACAAACACACAACGACGCAATCATTCATTACAATAAATTAATTGGTGCAAGAAGTAAATAACCAACAATCATTCAACACATTGACCCTTCATTGAGTGCCACAATAAAGAGCCCATCAATCAAGCATTACCTTAGATTTTCATTATGCATGAGAAAAGTAAAATCTAAGCATTACACCATACATCATTCAATGCACATGTTCAATCTTAATCACTTAGTTATACATGGATCATCAATAGTTAATGCATGCCAAAAATCTAACTACTAATCACAACAATCACAGGCGCATGAAATCTAATATCTTAATCCACCATTCCTGACCTTAAATTTTAATGCATACAATAATCAATATCTAAAACCATAACATTATTCCAGTGCAATAATCCACATATTAAGACATTACACATCAACATGATTCCCTGGCATGATTAAATCTAAAAACTTAAATACTCAATCCATCTAACACGGACATAAGTCATGGCACAATCTTCTAGATAATCAAATTTTTAGGCGCATCAAACATTTTTCTTAACTTCCAGGTGTGTGAGCATTCAACCTCTATGAACATGTTAATTAGACTCCACCAAAGATTAATGATTATTTAATCATGATGAAAGAAGGTAGCCATGGAAACAATGTGCTAATAAATCATTGGAGAAATGAGAGTTTGATAACCTTATGGATACTTAGACCCTTATGGCGTTTAACTAAGTTTACAATTAAGGCAAGAAAAAATATGTTCATTAATTTACTAAATAAAATACATCTTAATAATATGAATATGATTTCTTGATTATTGTTCCTCTGTGAATATATGAAATTACTACATAATAAATGAATTTACGCTTTTGTTGTAAGTGAATAAATTCACTTAAACAATAAATTTTTCATTCAAAATTGTTTTATACAATCTCCTTAAAAAAAAAAAAACCCAATAAAGCTATAAAGGATTGAATTCAAAGTTAGTTTTAGATTAACAAGTAATTAAATTTAAATCTTAAAATTTTATTTGTTTTTCTTATTTAAATGTAAAAGGAGCCACTAAAATTTAATACTATAATTTTAATCTATGACAAATTCTAACTGCGACAACTTGTCCTTAGTGACCATTTCGTGCAATCAACATTAACTAAAAGAGAATAGAATTTTTTTTATTCATGCATTAATTCGATGGTCAAACAGAGTTTAACGAATAGGATATCTATACTCAGGCCTTCTAGCCTATCAGGAAAAAGCTTCCACAAAGATTTCAAATTGGAATAAAAAAGCACAGGCTAACACGAATATTATGGTGTAATTAATGTTTTTTTGAAAAGAATAAAAGCTTGTAGTCTGGCAAGGAAATTGCATTGTTAGGAACAACAATGACACTAGAAGATAAGAATACCATCTTAGTGACATATTCGGTAATCCACCTCACAGATGCAACCACCCAAAATGAAAAAAAAGATGGAAGAGGTATTATAAGTAAATACATTCAAGTTCATTGAAGCACATAGATGGTCGTTGAGGTAGGAAGCATTGGATTCCCCACGAGTTCGCTAGTTTCTTGCATGTCGAAGTAGCTAAAAAGAACTACAGACTCTGTGAGGGATCGGCTTGACAATACTCCTCTATAAAAGCAGAGAAGTCACACAACAATCTGTGATAATCTACTTGGGACAGGCCACGAGGATGTCCACGAGGGAGCCTACTCTTCGTGCGAGAGTGGGAGGTTTCTCCCAATGGTTCTGGTCTTCCAGGGTGTGGTTCCATCTAGAATCACAATGGGTAAAGATAAAGAGATTAAGGGAGAGGGTAAAATACTCTTGTGTTACCAACTGAAGATAACAAGCCTTCACTCATTCTAATTCATGCATTCAGGTTCATGATTGCGCTTACCCACTTGTTGTTGACTGGTCTCTAACGAATGCTCGAGTAAAATAAACAGAGGTTTTTACAGCTCAAGGATACTCCCCCATATTCTTTGACATAGCCATATTGAAATTGAGAAGGAAACAGGTCTCTTACAAAGGTTTTACCTCCCCTGAAATTGTATTCCTTTTAAAAAAAATCCTCAACTAGAGGGCCAAAACATTTAAGAATAAATCCTAGGTGGTTACTCCCATGACATCCTATTTATTTTATAATTAACTGTAGGTTTCAGGCTGAACTTGACTGACTAAAAACAATTGAAATTGGTTGCTATTATTAATTCCCTTGAGTAAGGGCCAGAGCGAGTTTCAAAAATCCTCAGTGTTTTGTCTTCAAAAGTATCACTCCGCCCTTTTGTTTTTACAAGAATAGGTAGGAAACACATAAATTTAATTTGTACGTGTGGGTTGTCAAGACTCTCTCCAAGGACATAGGGATACATGATGTGATGGTTGTGTAAGCACTTACTTTTTTTTGAAAACACCATGAAGGGATAAAATGAAATCAAAGAGCATAGAAAAATATAAATGCTGATATAAAAAAATGTACAAGAAAAACGAGTTTTAAGAGCCCAACTTGACTACAAACCAACAACCTAAAACCCCAATACAAATTGAAACTGATTAAAAACTTAGATTTAAAGTCTTACTATGAACTGATAGAATAATATCAACTGCAAATGCATCGGTTGCTTCATCATCAATATAATCTCATACACAGGAAAATTTTAACTTAAATATAACAAAATTCAAATATGCATACCGAATCCATCATGATCTTGCCTAATTGATGGCACCTCACCGGTACCTCCCAGCCAATGCTAGGGGTACTCTTCTTCCCTTGAGCCCCCTGAGCTGCAAAGGGTCCATGCAAACAATAGAGAACGTTAGCTCTCATCTCACCTTGCAAGGTCGAGATACCACACGTTACCCAAGCTGGGTGTTCCAACTCCCACAAGAGAAAATATAGTGAAGATGAAATCCCGACAACATAACCTTAGGAAAACTAGATGTAATCCTTACTCCTCCTCTGCCATCCTTTTAATATAGTTTTCAAGTGATTAGTTTCCCAAACCCTCATTAGATTCTTTTTTCATTTATTTAATTAGGAAAAACCTCCCCCGTACACATGTCGCCCGATCCCCTAGTTGCACGAGAAAATCAATTTATTAATTAATTAAATTTTCCTAAATGCCTCACCCACCTAAAAGCATTCCTAAAATTGTTCCTCGGTATTCCACTATTCCCTTACAATTCTTAAATTATTTATGCCTTACTTAAATCCTAGCTGAGTTCTTAAATAGAAAGTTACAAAGGCTAGATTCCTTACTAAGTTAGACATTCTGCTTTTTCTTTAATTTTCCCCTTCTCTTTAAGTTCCCCTTTTTCTTCAAGTTTCCCCTTTTTTTAGCTAAGTTCAGAATTAGCAAGTTTAGAAAAACAACCATTTACTCCCTTTTTAATAATTAAACCTTCATTAAAAATTTTACTTTAATTAATAAAGATTGAATTCTCTTTACCCCCTTCTTGTTGTGTCTAATTTTTTTTTTTCATAGGTTCTACTTAGACCTGGGTTTTAAATTCACTTGGCTTGGCAACAGTTCTTAAGGGAAAAATTATTATTAAACTTTACTCATCACATCATTCATTTTAAGGCCGATGAGGTCCTAAGGAGGTATAGTTTTCTAGTCACTAGGTTTATTAACTTACAATAGTTAAAATCACGGTGTTCCCTTCATGACGCACTACATGATACAAGGGTGCCACTCGCATGATTTTGTTTTATTCGCGCAACATTCCCTTCAAGACACACTACGTGCTCCAAAGGTGCCACTTTCCTCCTGAATGAGTTTACTACACATCAAACCCCTTGAGTCAATACTTCATTGGTTGATCTTGTGGGAGACTAAGGGCGATCCAGGAGCATCTCCCACATCAAGTGAGCCAGCGCGAAAGACAATGGAAAGTTGGACAAGTGCCAGCACAAATTTTGAAAATCCCTTATATTTATGCACCATCTTAAATGACGTCATTTCAGAAGAGACGCACTTGTGTAATGTAATCAGGCCTTGAGCCATACGCTCTCGTCCTTATTAGGTAGGAGGAATTTAAGATAGTTAATGTAGGTAGATAGAATTTAATTCTAGATTAGACTGTTTGAGAGAGAAAGAGGGAAATGGGAGATAGACACCCTCATTGTGCATTGTAACAATAATTCTGAGGAAGAAGGAAGAGAAAGAGCATGCAGAGAGCTGTGTAAGAACACGCATGTAAAGATATTTGGATTAATAGAAAGATTTTATTCAAATTCATTGTTTGTGTTGTTCTATGTGTATTGATGTTATGCTCATGAATGTTTGCTTCCTAATATACATTTGCTTTGATATGTTGTGTATATGATTTCATGCTCTAAGTGAAGTCTAAAAGGAAGAGGGAATGAGTTTCAATTGTTTCTCTATATGAGCAAAAATTCCTGCAAGGAGTGCATTCGAAGTGTCTGCAAGGTGTGCGTTGATAGAGGGTTCAGATAGGTAGCATTTGTTCTCATCTCTGAAGAAGTGCAGTTGGGAACAAGAGTCGTGCAAGGAGTGTGTAGGTGAAGAAAAGTCTCAGGGTTGCAAACCTGAGTAAGGTGTGAGAGATTGTTGCTGCAGGAGTGTGCAAAGTCAAAGGTATTCAGCACTTGAAAGTGTCTGAGAATTGTCGCAAGGAGTGCAGGCAAGAATCTTCTTTAAGACTCAGAGTCATGAGAAAGCTCACGAGGGATAAAGTCTTTGAAGCTATTGAGGGTAGCATAAGGAATTGGTGCATATCAAGTGACTCAAGGTGTTGGAGTTTTGTGTCATAGGTGATTAAGTCCAGGAAGGAGTCCTTGGTTGACTTCGTGAAAGTATCAAGAAGGGAAAAGACAGATGGTCAGGATCTTGTGGAGAGGATTTGTGAAATCCCTCCAGCCATTTGATTTGGTAAAGAAGTGGGGAGGGTATGGCTACGTTCGGAGTTCAAGTTCCAGGGATCATGAGCCATCGGATCATCACCCAGTTACCCTTCAACTGTCCGATTGACAAGAGTTGCATAGGATTTAAATCCTCATGAGAAGAGGGAAAACCCCGAGAAGGCATCGGGATATTGAGGCAGCGGGGTTTGGAAAATTGAAAAATACCTTGGACCAGAGATCCAGCAAATCCATCGTGAAAATCTCGACAAGTTCAAAGCCATCCATCTGTTGGGACAGGTGGTAGAAACCAAGAGTCATCGGTATATCGGGGATTTGGTCATTGGGGCTCATATAGGTGAGTGGTTAGACTTTGAGTTTGGTGAATTCCAAGGTTCGATTAATCTGAAGAAGTCGGGATTCGATGTATCGGAGGCCTTGAGGACAAGATACTCTTAGTCTGAAATATGAAATCCCAATGAGGAGGTAAGTTACGTATGGGACCTAGTTGACGTTGTCTCGTCGGAACAGTGGAATCGAGAATTTCCAAGGTCAAAACCCCAAAGCATACGAGAGCCATCCATCTTTGAGGATGCCTGGCAATAATCTCAACCTTCGAAGAAAGTCCCAAAAGAAGATTCATATCACAAAATCGACATTTGTGAGATCGGGGGAATCAAAGGGTCGAAACATTTGCATTAGGATTCGCGATCTTGTGAATTATGAAATGCCAATGGAGTGAAGGGACCGTTGAAAAGTGAACTCGCGAGTGCATCATAGTTTCTGTGTATTGGGACTCGGTAGTTGGAGAACCGAGTTTTGTGACACCGCGAGTGTCGAAATTGCGATAAGAAGAGTTTCCACAGGGTAAAGGAAAAGGTCAGCATTGACTTAAATCGGGATTCAGGGATTCGAGAGTCCTACGCTCGACCACTGACCTCAGGAAGTCGCGAAGTATGATCCCCTGATAAGTAAAGAGAGGGGATTGCGCGAAGAGTTCTATGGGTGCAGACTTCCCGATAGAGAAATAGAAGAACATTTGAGTTCTTCGGGCCGTGGTAAAGGGAAGATCTTATGAGCGGACATGCTCGCAAGCGCACCTACACCAAGTGGTATCAGAGATCAGAAAATCTTATTTTCTTTCTGTAGCAGGGAAAAGGAAGATTCACCATGCCACCAAGGAGAAGAGATAGACAATCACGCGATCCATAGGAGTAAAGGGAGACATCCAGAGGAAGGGGTAGGCAGGTGAAGAATCCAGAAGTAGAAAGAGATCTTCATAACATATGCACCAGACTTGTGGACGTGGAGATAAAACAAAGGCGCACAACTAATGTAGGAGATATCAGTGAGTCCGAAAGTGAAGATGATTTTGGACATGAAGAAGAGGAAGTTGCAGCCAAGGATGCAGCAAACGAGCATTTGATCAGAGATATTGCCAGGATGGGTGCAAAAGAAAATATGGACATTCCAGTTTATGAAGGAAACTTGGATGCAGAGGAGCTTCTAGACTAGATTAGAGCTCCAGACACATACTTTGACAATGAAGATGTCAAAGAAGACAAGAAGGTCAAACATGTTGTTACAATATTGAAGGGACACACAGCATTGTGGTGGGATGAACTACAAGCTGACAGACGATCTAAAGGCAAGAAAAAGATCAAGAGTTGGTATAGAATGATCGAAAATATGAAAGAGAAATTCATCCCAAGAGATTACCAAATTGCTCTGTTCAGGAGGATGCAGAACCTAAGACATAAGTTGATGTCAGTGAAGGAATATACTGAAGAGTTTTACAGGTTGAATATCAGGGCCGGTCATCATGAAAGCAATGACGAAAAAGTAGCCAGGCATATGAATGGTTTGAGATATGATATTTAGGATGAAATGAGTATGGTGACCATACGAACGGTGGAAGAATCTTATCAGATGGCTCTGAAACATGAGGAGAAGATGAGCCGAAAGTAGAGTCAGAGGGGAAGAGGCAGAAGTCAGCCCAGAGGCAAATCAGTTTCCTAGGAAAGAACCCAAAATCCCAAGGATGACTGGAAGAAACCTTAGACATGGATAGAGAGGGGTGGAATCTCACAGCGAGGGTGATATACTAAACATAGAGGACAACATACTGAGCAGAGAGGAGATTATGCTGACAACAACACTTTTCCTCGTACTAGAGGTAGGGGAAGGGAAGAGGTGGAGTAATAACATGCTTCACATGTGGAAGGAATGGGTACAAGTCTTATTAGTGTCCAGAGAAAAATAAAGAAACTGGAGAAGCTCACATCACCGAGGCACAAAGGAGAGATGTTGAGGTAGAAGACATTGAAGGTGGAAGATTGTTGATGATGCAAAAAGTCCTTTTGACACCAGAGAAAGAGGTGGAAAGTTTATTCCAAAGGATGAGACTTTTCAAGACTGCTTGAAAGACCAAGGATAGGGTATGCAAGGTCATTGTGGAGAGTGGTAGCATGGACAATCTCATTTCAACCAAGATGGTAGAGAAGCTAGAGTTGGAGACGACTGATCATCCAAGTCCATATAAAGTTTTGTGGCTACAAAGGGGACATCAGGTAAATGTCACTAAACAATGTTTAGTTGAATTTAAGATAGGAGGATATAATGATAAGATATTATGCGATGTCATTCCTATGGATGTTTTTCATCTATTACTAGGTAGAACATGGCAATATGACAGAAATGTGATTCATGATGGGCGAATGAACACATACACCATGGAGAAGAATGGGAGGACACACATGTTGCTTCCAATAAAAGATAAGGAGGTGAAGCTGGAAGTAAGCAACACGGTAGTTCTCATGAGTGGGAAGGAACTTCTTACAAAGGTTAAGAAGAAGGAGGATCCACAGTTCATTGTGGTTAGAAAGCCGAGGATTGTTCTAACTAGCACAAGAGTGGATGATTTACCAGAAGAAGTTCAAGAACTACTGGAAGAGTTCGTTGATATTTTAGTGGACGAATTACCTCGTTCGTTGCGACTGATCAGAAGTGTGAGTCATCATATTGATCTCATACCAGGAGCCAGTTTTCCAAACAAAGCTATGTACATATTGGCGCCGCAGAAGAATGAAGAGGTTAAAAGGCAAGTCCAGGATTTGTTGGACAAAGGTTTGGTCAGAGAAATCTTGAGTCCATGTGTTGTTCCGACAGTACTCAGTCCGAAGAAAGATGGAGGTTGGAGGATGTGTATTGAATCAAGCGTGATTAAAAGATAACCATTAGGTACATGTTTCCATTGTCGAGGATGGATGATTAGATGGATTTCTTGAGTGGATCCAAGTATTTTTCAAAGATTGATTTGAAAAGTGGTTATCACCAGATCCGCATGAGAGAAGGTGATGAATGGAAGACAACATTCAAAACCAACGAGGGGTTGTATGAATGGCTTTTTATGCCATTTGGCTTAACAAATGTACCAAGTACCTTCATGAGGTTGATGAATGAAGTCCTGAAGGAGTTCATCGGGAAATTTGTCATTGTGTATTTGGATGACATACAGGTTTTCAATAAAACAACAACTGAGCATCTGAAGCATTTGGCTACCGTGATGAAAAAATTACAGCAGGAGAAGTTGTTAATAAACATGAAGAAGTACTCATTCATGAAGACAGATCTCATTTACTTGGGGTTTGTTATTTCAAAAAATGATTTGAGGATGGATCCAGATAAGGTGAAGGTGATCAAGAATTGGCCATCACCGAAAAATATTTTTGAGGAGAGAATTTTTCACGGATTGGCTAGTTTCTACCAAAAATTCATCAGGAATTTCAGTGGACTTAGCACAACGATGATGGATACAGTGAAGAAAAGACACAAATATTTTCACTGGACTGAGGAAGCCAAGAAGAGCTTCAATCTGTTGAAGAGGAAGATCACAGAACAACCAGTTTTGGTGTTGTTGGATTTCCAAAAGACATTTCAAGTGAAATGCAATGTAAGTGGATTTGCAATCGAGGCAGTCTTGAGTCGGGAAGACAGGCCAATAGTGTATTTCAGCGAGAAGCTGAATGATGCAAAGTTGAAATATTCCACTTATGATAAGGAATTTTATGCTATCATCCAAGCATTAAAGAAATGGAGCCATTACTTGATCCCGAAAGAATTTGTCTTATACAGTGACAATCATGCATTACAGTTTGTGACTCAATAGGAAAAGTTGAATCAGAAACATGTCAAATGGGTTGAATATATGAAAAAATTCACTTTTGTGATTAAACATATTTTTGGTACTGCTAACAAAGTTGTTGATGTTTTGAGCAGGAAGTGTTTGTTGTTGCAGGAGTTCAATGTTAAAATGTTGGGTTTTGATGATCTCAGGGACATGTACAGAGATGATCCATATTTTCAGGAGGCATATGAAGTAGCTGAGAATCCAGTTCTCAGAGACAAAATCCCGTGGATAGAATACATGATCTAGGAAGGATTTATGTTCAGAGGCAATCAACTGTGTATTCTGAAATGCTCCATGAGGGAGAATCTGTTAAAGGAGAAATATAGTGGAGGATTGGCAGGGCATTTTGGTTATGACAAGACATTTGCAAAACTGAATGAGTCATATTTTTGGCAGGGAATGTGAGAATATGTTAAGAAATTCATCGACAGATGTATAATTTTCCAGCATTCAAAGGGAAGAAAGCATAATGCAGGGTTTTATCAACCATTGCCCATACAAGAGAGGCCATGGGATGTAATCAACATGGATTTTGTGTTGGGGTTGCCAAGAACACAAAGAGGTTATGAGTCAATCTTTTTGGTGGTGGATAGATTTTCCAAGATGGCACACTTCATTCCATGTTAGAAGACCAGTGACACAACTCACATTGCGAACTTGTTTTTCAAAGAGGTCATTCAACTTCATGGGTTGCCAAGGAGTATTGTTTCATATCGAGACACAAAGTTCATAAAGAATTTCTAGAGGACCTTATGGAAGAAGCTGGGAACTAACTGGGTGTATAGTTTGTCTTATCATCCTCAGGTGGATGGACAGACAGAAGTGGTAAATAGAAGTCTGGGAGACTTGCTGAGATGCTTGGTGAGAAAACACCACAACAAGAGGGATAATATATTGTCGCAAGAATAGTTTGCTTATAATGACTCTGTTAATAGGAGCACATGGCAGAGTCCATTTCAAGCTGTCTATGGCATGCAGCCAAGAGGAATTTTTGAACAGAGAGATTCAGAAGAGACAACAACTAGGAGTGCTAGTGCAGAAGAATTCGCAGAGGCAATGAAGGAACTTCACAACAAGGTGAAGGAGCGATTACATAATTCAAGCCAGGAGTATAAGCACAGAGCCAATTAGCATAGAAGACAGCTTTGGTTCAAGATTGGTAATCTGGTTCTAGCACATTTGAGGAAAGGAAGGTTCTCCAGGGGAACATGTAATAAGTTGAAGATGAAGAAAATCGGACCATGTAGGGTATTGAGGAAATTTGGGGCGAATACTTATGAGATTAAATTACCCGATGGGATCAGAATTTCTCTGATATTCAATATCTCAAATTTGTACCCATATAAGCCTGAGGAAGAATGAGAAGAAAATGAATATCTAGAGGTTCAGTGGCGAAAGCAAATGCTAGTTGCATAAAAGCCACAGATGGAGCACATACTAGATAAAAGAATTGGTAAGAAGACCAGAAGGAAAGAATATTTTGAATATTTGATCAAGTGGAAGGGACATCCAATTGAATATGCCATCTAGGAGAATGAAACAAAGATTCAGAAGCATGGATAGACCATGTAGGATCTCATGGACAGAAGCCCATGAAAGTTTTTCAAGTGAGGGAGTATGATGCAGGCGCATCTCCCATGTCAAATGAGCCAGCACGAAAGACAGTGGATAGCTGGACAAGCGCCAACAGAAATTTTGAAAATCCCTTGGATTGATGCACCATCTTAAATGAAGTCATTTAAGAAGAGAGACACTTGTGTAATGTAATCGGGCCTTGAGCCATATGCTCTAATCCGTAGGAGTCATTTAAGATAGTTAATGCAGGTAGATAGAATTTAATTCTAGATTAGACTATTTGAGAGAGAAAGAGGGAAATGAGATATAGACACCCTCATTGTGCATTGTAACAATAATTCTGAGGAAGAAGGAAGAGAAAGAGCATGCAGAGAGTTGTGTAAGAACACCCATGTATAGATATTTGGATTAATAGAAAGATTTGATTCAAATTCATGGTTTGTGTTGTTCTTTGTGTATTGATGTTATGCTCATGAATGTTTGCTTCCTAATATACATTTTCTTTGATATGTTGTGTATATGATGTCATGCTCTAAGTGAAGTTTGAAAGGAAGATGGAATGAGTTTCAATTATCTCTCTATCTGAGCAAGAATTCCTGCAAGGAGTGTAGTCGAAGTGTCTGCAAGGAGTGTGTTGACAAAGGGTTCATATAGGTAGCATTTGTTCTCATCTCTGTAGAAGTGAAGTTGGACATAGGAGCCATGCAAGGAGTGCACAGATGAAGAAAGGTCTCAGGGTTGTGAAACTAGGTAAGGTGTGAGAGACTGTTGCTACAGAAGTGCAGAGAGTCAAAGGTATTCAACACTTGGAAGTGTCTGAGAGTTGCCACAAGGAGTGCGTGCAAGAATCTTCTCTAAGACTCAAAGTCATGAGAAATCTCAGGAGGGATAAAGTCTTTGAAGTTATTGAGGGTATCATAAGAAGTTGGTGTATATAGAGTGACTGAAGGCGTTGGATTTTTGTGTCACATGTGATTAAGTCTAGGAAGAAGTCCTTGGTTCACTTTGTGAAGGTATCAAGAAGGGAAAAGACAGATGGTCAGGATATTGTGGAGAGGATTTGAGAAATCCCACCAGCCGTCTGATCTGGTAAAGAAGTGGGGAGGTTACGACTGTGTTCGAAGTTCAAGTTCTAAGGATCATGAGTCATCAGATCATCACCCAATTATCCGTCAATTGTCTGATTGAAAGGAGTTGCACATGACTTAAATGCTTGTGAGGAGAGGGAAAACCCAGAGAAGGCATCAGGATATTGAGGAAGTGGAGTTCGAAAAATCAGAAGATATCGTGGACTAGAGATCAGGGAAATCCATCATGAAAATCCCGACAAGTTCAAAGTCGTCCATCTGTTGGGATAGGTGGTGGAAATCAATATTCGTCAGTATATCATAGATTTGGTCATCGGGGCTCATATAAGTGAGTGGTTAGACTTTGCATTTGATGAAGTTCGAGGTTTGATATGAACCGTCCATCATTTGGAACACGTGTCGAAAGATCTGACGAAGTCAGGGTTCGGCGTATTAGAGGTCCTGAGGACACGATACTCTTGCAATTTGGAATCACAAAGTCTCAAATACCGATGAGGAGGTAAGTTATGTACGGGGCCCAACTGACGTCGTCTCATTCTAATAGGGGAATCGACAATTTCCAAGGTGAAAACCCCAAAGCATACGAGAGTTGTCCATCTTTGAGGTTGTGTGGCAACAATCTCAACCTTCAGAAAAAGTCCTGAAAGAAGAGTCATATCGGGAAATCGACATTCGTAAGATCAGAGGAATTGAAGGGTTGAAACATATGCATTAGGATGTGTGATCTTGCGAATTTTGAAATTCCGATGGAGTGAAGGGACGGTTGAAAAGTCAACTCGTGAGCGCATTGGAGTTTTTGCGTATCGGGACTCGGGAGTCGGAGAACCGAGTTTCTTGACATCGTGAGTGCCAAAATTGTGATAAGAAAAGTTCTGACAGGCTAAAGGAAAAGGTCAGCGTTGACTTGAATCAGTATTCAGGGATTAGAGAGTCCTACGCTCGACCACTGACCTCGCGAAGTCACAAAGTCTGATCCCCCGATAAGTAAAGAGAGGGGATCGTGTGAAGAGTTGTTTGGGTGCATACTTCCTGATAGGGAAATATAAGGAAATTTGATTTCTTTGGGCCATGGTAAAGGGAAGATCCTATGAGAGGATGTGCTTTTGAGCATGCCTTCACCAAAGGGCCTCAAAGGAATAAGGACTCTTCCTTATTGCATGCCCCTTAGAATCATCGTGAGAAACTGTTACAACTTTTCCTCATGGCATCATGGTTATTCTATAATTAGGTAGTCGTTAACCTATAGTTCGAGTCATGGAAGGAGTGCTAGTAGGTTGTGGTAGGGTTTCTGGTAGACATCTGCCTCAATGTCTTTAGTTGTGATGTGTGACCCTTTTACTCCAAATGTGGGTCTTGTCGATAAGCTATTGTCAGCCTACCTCCATCAAAGAAACATGTCATCAATAACAATCAACATCATAATATCTATTCATATGTACATATTTCACATAAACAACACTCAAACCCTAACAATCCACTCCCTTACTTGATCCAAAGTCCAAGGAGTTTCATCGATGCCTTGGTATCCTCTAACGTCCAGAGCCCTGCACACCTAGGAGAACCTAGTCAATAGCACATGTCGATGTAAATACAACAGAAATAACATATACTTAAATCCAAAATATATCTTAATCATAATGAAAACAACCAAGAGTATAATGACCTAGATCACTTGCACGGAAGTGTCCTCAAAGGATAATTTTTCTTAGTGTGCACAAGAGCGGGATGTTACATACACCCCCTCTTGTTTTAAAATTCATCCCAAAGTTTGGTAGTATATAAATGTCGAAATAAGGTGTCTAAAAATATCGATATGTCAAGCTATCAAACAAAAATGGAAATTGATGATGCATATCATATGCATCCTCCCAGATTATCAAGTGTGGACTAGTTGTCGCATTCGACCTTAACCTGATCGATTGTTCGATTCCATAGCTATTGAATGCGATGGTCAAAAATGTCGATTTGCTCCTCCGTGAGTGCACCCTTGCCTAAAATCTTCCAAGAACTCAATTCAATCACATGCGTAGGATCATTGACCTAAAGTCGCACAAAGATACAATATAAACATTGTGCAACACCCCATGAATGAGGCATGTCTAGCCGTTAGTCTCTTCATAATTATGGTTGATGAAATGTGCATCAACAAACCTTTCTATCAATCATGCGCTTATTTCGTTCCCTTTCTACAGATCCTTCACTTCTTTCAATACCAACTCAAAGGCGTCTGATACAGTCACCCATTAAGAAACTCAAATGGCACCATCTCAGTGGTGATTTGGTCGTTCTTTTTGTACGCAAACTTGGCTAGTGGCCATGACAAATACCAATGTTTTTGTTTGTCAAACACACACATACGCAACACAACCTTCCAAAACTAGTGTGTTCCTTTCATCATCATGTCTATCTCAATGACATGTTGTACTAAAGTTTAGTGGTGTTCCCAAGGCATCTTTTGAAAATTATCCAAAATCATCTTGAAAACACTGAATCCATGATTGCATACGATTCCTTTCATATGTATGACAGTCTCAAATATTTCTGATATAAAATGTACCTATACCTAGCACTTGATGCATTGTACTCATAGGTAAAAAATGTAAACTCTTTGTTAGAGTGTCAATTGTCATGACAATCAAGTCATTCCTCCCTACCATTAATGAAAATCCCAACAATAAAGTCCCTCATATGACTTCCCATTTCTATTCCATAAAATCATGTGGTTGTAGTAATCCTTCTGGACGTCTACATTCATCCTTCACCTACCGACCTTCTAGACTTCTCACCATGTAGTTAATGATGTCCTCCTTTATCACTTCCAGATGAACAAGGGCTTAAGGTCGGTCCTCATCTTCATGACTCCTAGATGAGCCATGTTCACTGCTCAATGAGATTAGAATAAGATCAAAACTTCTCAATTCGTCATTGGGTTGAAGTAAATTTGGTTACTATATCTCAAATATCCGTCATTGTCCATAGTATTTCCCCCATTTTGTACCATCACGGTGTCTTTCTTGAAAAATTCCATACCCTATTTATACCAGTCAGCATCATGTTGTAGTTAGAATCTCTTCATGTAGATTCATTTGAAGAGGTATCATTGAAAATACACTTCGTCTTTGACTCAATGTCTCAGCCACTCTATTCATTGTTCCTTTTAAGTAGGAAATCTCAAAATCATACTCTCTAAGAAATTTTGAACAACGTCGTTGTCATGTGTTCAAGTCTTTTTGCGTAAAGATGTGATGTAAACCATAGCGGTCCATTTTTAGTTAAAGTTTTTGTACAATAAGGTAGTGTCTCCATACACTCAAGGCATAAACAATAGCTAACAACTCCAACTCGTGCATCTCATAGTTCTCCTCATGCCTTCTCAACTTTCTCAACATGTAAGAGATCACTCAACCATCTTGCATCAAGATTCCATCTAAGCCTTCCTTGGATGCATCAGTGCATACCAAGAAATCCTCATCCATATTAGGGAGCCTTAGTATCGGTGTTGTCGTCAAAACCTCCTTGAGCCTCCGAAATGCTTCTGCGCATTTCTTGTTCCAAGCAAACATCTTGTTCTTCTTGTGCAATTTCATAATTGGATTTGCAATATTAAAAAAACCCTCGATGAACCCTCGATAGTATCCCACTAAAACCATGAATATATGCACTTCTGCGACATATTCGATGCAGGCCATTCCACAATAACCTCGATCTTTGTTGGATAAAAAATGACACCTTCACCGGAGATTACATTCCCTAAGTAGTGAATCTTCGATTAATAAAAGGATCATTTAGATAGTTTCCCATGCAATTTTTTCTCTCATAGACACTATAGTACCAAGCGCAAGTGTTCATCATGCTCCTCCATCGTTCGAGAATATATCAAAATTAATATTCAATGAATAATTGGATGAACTTGTCCAAGTATTCATGGAACACCCAGTTGATCAAGCTCATAAATATCCCTAGAGAATTCGTCAGTCCAAAAAACTGTAAACTTGTAATGTCCAAATCTCTTTTTAAATGTGGTATTAGGGATGTCTTCCTCCTTAATCTATAAATAGTGATACCCTTTTCTCAATTTCATCCTTGAAAACACCATTGTGGCTTTCATTTGATCAAATAGATCACTAATCCTTGGCAATAGATATTGGTTCTTGATCGTTCCCTTGTTAATTGATGGTAGTCAATGCAGAGTCTCCACAACCCATCCTTCTGCTATATAAAAATAAAAGGCACACCCCACAGTGACACACTCAGTCATATAAGTCGCATGTCTAGCAACTCCTTCAATTGCATTTTTAACTCCTGTAACTCAGGGGTCGACATCGGATAAGGCGTTCTTGCTATTGGTTTAGTTCATGGTTTTATCTCTATCATAAATTCCAATTGCCTCTTAGGTGGAAACCTTGGTAAATTCTTTGGGAAGACATCCACAAAATCTCATAATAACAGAAGGTTTTTCTAGTGCTTCCACCATGCCTTTTCCATTTAACACAAGGATGGCATATAGCTACCATCCCTTCCCCATTATATTTTGTACTTGCAAGGAAGAGATGAACCCCAGAGAAACTCCCTAGTTTCGACCCACAATCATGTGTCTCTATCACTCATCATTGACCAAGCTCAAATGTTTCATCTTACAGTTGAGTATCGCCTTATGCGATTCCATGCAGTCCATACTGATCATGTAATGAACCCCACATTTACCCATAATTTGTTTTTCTAGGGTTATTATGAAATAATATCATTTATTCTCTAACATTTATTAATGATACTATGATATGATTTAAGACTACTTTTTATTTTCATTCTTTACATTTACTATATCCTTGACAATTGGAACTAAAGAACTCTAACTTATTCCTATTCTTAAGGAAGGTAGTTTGATACCTAAGTGAATGTAACTATATACATATATCGTTACTCACGATAGAGTATGCATTCAATTTGCGCAAGTTATTTATATACATATTATGGAAAACAACAAATGCACATTTCGGCACTCGCTTTGTATTAAGGAATTTATATATATTCACGATTGAGTAAACATTTAATAAGCACAAGTTATATACATACTATGGAAATTAATAAATGCATATTTCTATACTAGCTTTGAATTAATGAAATTAACCCCTAAGACTTGTGTGACAGAACACATTCTATCCACATAAAATTCGACACGTGATAGCATTAAGGCCTAGAGCAATTGAATCAAATGGTTGGGTGTCTGTTGCTTATTCTTAGTTGTTTACTCCAGTCATTAGGACTAAACCTCTAACTAAGAACTTTAACCTAGAACTAATATTTCATTACACTAAACTATAACCTAGAACTAGTATGTCGTTACACTTGTCCTAGTCTGATAGTATATGACTATCATGGTGTAAATGAGCCCTACCAATGACATTTATGGAGGTCTATAACTCGTCTCCTTGGGACCATCACTTGTTTATTGTTTCCATCAAATTGCTTCCGCATTGATATAATCACATGGGCTGGGTAAAAATCTATATTAATTCCATTAAGCTTAACCTACGGGGATTCTCCCAAGTCTATTGCTTCACCCATCCTATCGTCTCTATGTAGCTTGCCCTTTGTTTACTATGATAACCCTCTTTTAGTATTTCATGGTAGCATAACCATCGCTTTGGTGGAGTTGGGATCACTCTGCTAGAGAAGAGCGTGGCGGACCACATCTATCAAATGCTATCATAAACTAGGTAAGGATTCTCTGGTTGTTATATATCTGAATTTCAATTTTAAGAAATGTTTTTATGTATGTATCAGTTCTTACACAAACTCTTAAGAGGGTCTGGTGTAGAATTTTGGTAATGGCATTTCAGTGAGTAGTGTTTTAGGGTTTACTTTGGTTTTATACCTATCCTTCGTATTGTTTTCTCAGACCATGCGTGATGATGACTTACTATATTTTAAATGTTTCATTGTCTAAGTTCCTCAAACCTTATGGGCTCGAGGTAAAACAATAGTTAATACTTGAACCCTTTGGAAAATCTGTTACTTTGGTAAAGCTTCAAAATTGATTTGTGGTTTTGACTATGTGCTATGTTGTTTTCATAGGTTTTTTACCCTAGTGAGGAACTGGTTTTCACAATTGTGTGGAGGAGCGTTTCCTTATGAATTTCATGTCATTGAGTCCTTCCCTTTTGTTATAGATACGCCGATATCAAGTAACTCTGGATTTTTTTTAGTGATATCCTTGTTCTATAAATTTATGAGGGTAAAGTCTTGGTACTCGTGAAGGTCCCGAGTTGTTTCTTTGAAGGGCATAATTATTTTTCTTTTATATACATGCCTTATGAAATCATGAAATGTCTAAATTCTTGAGTATGCTAGTAACGCTCGACCTTTACTACATTTGACGTATTCCAGAAAAAAAAAGTGTGGTAAAATGTTAAAGAACTCATGAGATAAATATTTTCAATACAATTAATTCCGTGAGAACTTATTTCTTGGCATGCTCAATTTAATTCATGTTGTCCAAAAATTTAAATGACATTCCTTTTAATCTATAGTTCTTTCCCTTAATCTATGACACTTTTGTAACAGTATGAATACCATTTTTGTCTCTGGTCATTTTAGTTTATTCCAGGCCTTTGGGACTTGGCCGAAGAATTAACTTGTTTGTTGTCCTAAAGGTTTAAATGTCTTAACTGCTTTTATAAAATCGCATCCACGAAAGAAAACTCAAGTTTATTTAAAATTCTATTCGTGATGTTTATTTCAAGAGGATTTTGATTAAAACAAGAATAATTTTGTAACCTCATTATATGGCCAGTTGTGCAAATCTTGACGATCCCAGCTTGATAATGTACATTCTTCATTATATTTCTTTGGAAGATGTATGATTATTCTCTTTCTAGAAATATTGCTAAATGATTGGTTTCTAAAATCTAATGATGGGCCCCTTTTGACTACAAGGGTACCCGTCAGGCAGTCCTTTCCTCCTCCAACCCCCCTTTGGTTTGGGGAGGACGTTGTCAAGGATGTTGAGGAGGAAGACAACTGTTACTTTAGACCCCAAGTTAAGTACAGTCCAAAACTTTCCTGTGTTGTCTCTTTTATAATTATTTTCCTTGGTAATTTAATTTTACATTCATTATAAGAATTTCAATAGCTTCCTACTAAATATTAATTGAAATTCTCTTGGTCTTTTTATAGGATTCGTGTGCATGAAATCCTCGAATTTTGGAAATTTCCTTACACAAAAGGTACCTGGTTTCCTTTACAGTACTCTCAGATTTTATCAATCCATGTTCTAATAAGCGAACTAACTATCCGAACTAGAATATCATTATTGTGGAGGGTTCAATCCAGGCTCCTATAGTGACTGGTTAACAAATATATTCAGTTGTTTTAAGGATGTTTCATTGTTGGAAGATTATAAACGCAGTAATTATGTAGGGTTGAATACACCTTTGTTTTTTGGCCTGATTTTGGGATATGTAATAAGTTTAATTACATCTTTTGTATACTTATATAACACAGTCCCGTTTATAGTTAATACACATAAAATATCTTACTCAAGGGATAGAATAAAACTGTGAGAGTTATACTACATTTTATTTAATTTCAACAACATTTGAGTCAATAAATCCATTCATCATTATCAAAGAGATGCATTATATCAGTCATCAAACAAATAACTTTCAATAAGAGAAGGAGTATATGAACATATGTGAGCAATTATCATACAAAAAATGGAACAACCAAGTTCCTCCCAAACTTAGAAGGCAACAACCAAATCTACTTGCACCGCTCACCACCTAGACTGACCATGAATCCATGAGGGCGAACTCTAGAACTCCTCCTCAGCTATACTCCTTCTATTTTAGAAAAATTCTTCTTGCCTCACACCCAGAAAATAGTTTTCCTAATAGCAAGAGATAATTATTTTCCCCAGTATACTAGGTAGCGTCCCGCCTCCTCCCATATGATATATATATATATCCAAAAGCAATTGTACCTAGGTCTTTTCCCCTTGGGATTTTTTGTAGATTTCAAAATCCATCATTTTCATGGGGTGAAAATGGCCAAATTCTTGATTTTCCACTTGTAACATTCAACTCTGAGGCAGTTCGAACATGTTCCCCACTCATGGAGTCATGCTCATATGATTTCAACCTGGTTGTTCCATTTGTCCATCAACAATAAATATAAAAAATATTTGTTTCTTACAAGTGTCATAGTCAAAGATTTAGTTGAATCAAATAAAATCTTTTCCCAACATTCATACTTATAAATTAAAATTAACTAAATTCAAAATTCAAAATTTCCATAAATTGCAATAATTTTCCAATTTCGAATTTACCAAAAATGGAAATAAACTCCTAAGTATTTTCAAACTTAAAAATATTTTATTTTTGGGGATGTTACATCCTTTCTCCTTTCAATAAAACATTTTCCTTAGTGTTCATCCCTTCCTTAGAATAGGATCAAATGATATTTATTAAACTCTCCTTCCAATTCCCAAGTGGCCTCCTTAGGACTAAAGTGCTTCCATTGCACTTTTACCTGGGCGATGACTCTATTCTGAAGTGATATTTATCTCCTTTCATGAATGTGTAGAGATTCCACTTGGAACTTGCCTTCTCGTTCCAGTTGCACCAAGTTTCAATTGATCATATGATTAGGGTCATGAACATAATTGTTTAACAAAGAAACATGAAATACATTATGAATTTTTAGATTGGCAGGAAGTGCAAGTTGATATGCCAGGGGTCCAACTGAAGCTAATATATTGAAAGGACCACAAAACATGTGTGCCAACTTGGCACAATTCCCTACCTTTAGTGAAATTATTCTAGCCTTTGTTAGGACCATATATTGTACCCTTTTTGCCCATACTTTTTGCTATTATTTTACCCTTCATCACCTGCATTTTGACTTATACTATCATTCCACTTGATCATTCCAAGGTACATAACGTCCTTTCTCATTACTAAACGTTTAATTTGTTTTGCATGATATTTTACATTACTTTTGGTCTTAACCATTGATTAGAAGTGCATAAGTGTCTATATCTGCAGAATAGTATCCAAGACCGATG
>JZKD02S1638433.1:695679-710208 GCA_000966675.3 Picea glauca
TATTGGAGTGCTCTATAATCACCTATAACATCTAATATAATCACTAACTTTTAGAACATATAAACCTTTTAAGGTTTAACTACTAAAACTTCATCTATAACCTAACTAGAATAACCCATTGTTCTTAACCATATATTTATATTTTCCCAGTAATAAAAAATATAATTGTTTTACTCCTTTAACAAATCATTCTTAATACATATAAAATATCATCCCTAACACATATAAATATATGACTATAACCCATAAATTTTATTACTCCAAGCACTTAACTCTCTTAACATGATAACTACTATCTCTCATAATTCTTTCCATGAAAACTAACACTTAAGTCAGTTAACCCCTATTACATATAAATCCTTACTACTAACTCATATTAACACTTAATATAATATGATATCTATATAATCTCTAAACCTTATGACCATGAATCCATAACCCCTAGTAATAATAACTTTGGATGTTATTCCTTTACCAAAGACACTTGTAACCCCTAACACCTAATACACATATATCCTTCAGATGTTTAGCATTTGACCCTAAACGTCTATATTCCCTTATTTCATAACACAATATCTCATAACTACTACAACCCCTTACACTTAAACCCTGATCTATAATCCATTTAAATTTATGAATCCAAACAACTATGACCTCTAATATAAGTAATAAACATTATAATCCCTCATGTTCTAAGCATTACCATCCTTGCAATCCTATGATCGCTATAACCATTAATCCCTATAATCCCTAAGATCCATAACTCTTATTGTTTACAACCCCGAATATATACATTTCATAACACCTATGATTCATAACTCATGTATCTCTTAGTCCATTTATGTAACGACCCAGTCGTTACCACCACAAAAACAATGCACAACATGTAACTTTTTTTTTCTCTTAAAGTTGTGTTACAAAAAAAAATACCTCACCATTAATAATGACATCATTGACAATAGTGCATTATCTAAGTGAAACAACAATAACGCATTTACAACTATCACAAAGCTAATCGGACACATCATCGTCATGAATGACGAACACACAATGACACAATCATTCGTTACAATAGAGTAATTGGTGCAAGAAGTAAATAACCAACGATCATTCGATACACTGACCCTTCATTGAGCGCAACAATAAAGAGCCCATCAATCAAGCATTAACTTAAGTTTTCATTATGCACGAGAAAAGTAAAATCTTAGCATTACACCATACATCATTCAACACACATGTTCAATCTTAATTACTTAGTTATACATCCATCATCAATAGTTAATGCATGCCTAAAATCTAACTACTAATCACAACAATCACAGGCGCATGAAATCTAATATCTTAATCCACCATTCCTGACTTTAAATTTTAATGCGTGCAATAATCAATATCTAAAACCATCGTTCAATACCTTAACATTATTCCAGTCTAATAATCCACATATTAAGACATTACACATCAACATGATTCCCTGGCACGATTAAATCTACAAACTTAAATACTCAATCCATCTAACAATGACATAAATCATGGCGCAATCTTCTACATAATCAAATTTTTAGGCACATCAAACATTTTTCTTAACTTCCACGTGTGTGAGCATTGCATTCAACCTCTACGAACATGTTAATTACACTCCACCAAAGATTAATGATTATTTAATCATGATGAAAGAAGGTAGCCAGGGAAAAAATGTGCTAATAAATCAGTGGAGAAATGAGAGTTTGATAACCTTATGGATACTTAGACCCTTATGGCGTTTAACTAAGTTTACAATTAAGGCAAGAAAAAATATGTTCATTAATTTACTAAATAAAAGACGTCTCAATAACATGAATATGATTTTCATGAATATGATTTCTTGATTATTGTTTTTCTGCGAATATATGAATTTACAGCAGAATAAATGAATTTACACTTTTGTTGTAAATGAATAAATTCACATAAACAATAAATTTTTCATTCAAAATTGTTTTATACAATCTCCTTAAAAAAACAAAAACCCAATAAGGCTATAAAGGATTGAATGCAAAGTTAGTTTTCGATTAACAAGTCATTAAATCTAAATATTAAAATTTTATTTGTTTTTCTTATTTAAATGTAAAAGGAGCCACTAAAATTTAATACTGTAATTCTAAATCTACGACAAATTCTAACTGCGACAACTTGTCCTTAGTGACCATTTCGTGCAATCAACATTAACTAAAAGATAATAGAATTTTTTTTATTCATGCATTAATTCGATCGTCAAACACAGTTTAACGAATAGGATATCTATACTCAGGCCTTCTGGCCTATCAGGAAAAAGCTTCCACAAAGATTTCAAATAGGAATAAAAAAGCACAGGCTGACACAAATGTTATGGTGTAATTAATGTTTTTTTGAAAAGAATAAAAACTTGCATTCTGGCAAGGAAATTGCGTTGTTAGGAACAACGATGACACTAGCGAATAAGAATACCATCTTAGGGAAATATTCTATAACCCACCTCACTGATGCTGCCACCGAAAACGAAAAAAAAATGGAAGAGGTATTATAAGGAAACACATTCCAGTTCATTGAATCACATAGATGGTCGTTGAGGTAGGAAGCATTGGATTCCCCACGAGTTCGCTAGTTTCTTGCATGTCGAAGCACCTAAAAGGAACTACAGACTCTATGAGGGATGGGCCTGACAATACTCCTTTGGAAAAGCGGAGAAATCACCCAACAATGTGTGCCAATCCACCTGGGACAGGCCACGAGGATGCCCACGAGGGAGCCAATGCTCCGTGCGAGAGTGGGAGGTTTCTCGCAATGGTTCTGGTCTTCCACGGTGTGGTTCCATCTAGAAGAAGAATGGGTAAAGATAAAGAGATTAAGGGAGAAGGCAAAAGACTCTTGTGTTAACAACTGAAGACAACGAGGCTTCAGGTTCATGATTGTGCTTACCCACTTGTTGTTGACTGGTCTCTAACGAATGCCCGAGTAAAATAAACGGGGGTTGCTACAGCTGAAGGATACTCCCCCATATTCCTCAGCATACCCATATTGAAATTGAGAAGGCAACAGGTTTCTTACAAAGGTTTTACCTCCCCTGAAATTGTATTCCTTATAAAAAAAACCTCAACTAGAGGACCGAAACCTTTAAGAATAAATCCTAGGTGGTTACTCCCATGACATCCTATTTATTTTATAATTAATTGCAGGTTTCAGGCTGAACTTGACTGACTAAAAACAATTGAAACCAGTTGCTAGTATTGATTCCCCTGAGTAAGGGCCAGAACGAGTTTCTAAAATTTTCTGTGTTTTGTCTTCAAAGGTATCACTCCGCACATTTTTTTTTACAAGAATAGGTAGGCAACACATAAATTTAATTTGTACATGTGGGTCATCAAGACTCTCTCCAAGGACACACGGATACACAATGTCATGGCTGCATCAGAACTTACTTTTTTTTGAAAACACCATGAAGGGATAAAATGAAATCAATGTGCATAGAAAAATATAAACGCTAACATATATAAAAAAATGCAGAGAGAGTTAAGAAAACCAAATTATTGGTGAAGCAGCAATAAATTTATGCCAAGAATTTGTTGTAGAAGCAACGAATTTGTTCAACAAAATCACTTTAATCCCTGACGAAAATAAATATAAATAGCGCAACAAAAATCACTCTAAATCTCCCAACAAAGTCGTTCAACAAATCACTATAATTGCTCAACAATCTCCCAACAAAGTCGTTCAACAAATCACTATAATTGCTCAACAAAATCCACTATAATTTCTCACCAATATTCCTCAAAAAATTCATTGTAATCGCTACTGAAGGGAGGGGCTACGAGTTTTAAGATCCCAACTATACTACAAACCAACAACCTAAAACCCTAATACGAATTGAAACTGATTAAAAGCTTAGATTTAAAGCCTTACTACGCACTAATAGAATAATGTCAACTTTAAATGCATTAGTTGCTTCATCATTATTATAATCTCATACATAGGAAAATTTTAACTAAAATATAACAAAACTCAAATACCCATACCGAATCCATCATGATCCTTCCTAATTGATGGGACCTCACCGGTACCTCCCAGCCAATGCTAGGGGTACTCTTCTTCCCCTAAGCCCCCTGAGTTGCAAAGGGTCCATGCAAACAATAGAGAACCCTAGTTGTCATCTCGCCTCACAAGGTCAAGATACCACTCGTTACAAAAGTTGGGTGTTCCAACTCCCACAAGAGAAAATGTAGTGAAGATGAAATCCCGACAGCATAACCTTAGGCAAACTAGACGTAATAAATACTCCTCCTCTGCCATCCTTTTAATATAGTTTTCAAGTGATTAGTTTCCCAAACCCTCATTAGATTCTTTTTTCATTTATTTAATTAGTAAAAACCCCCCGTACACATGTCGTCCGATCCCCTAGTTGCAAGAGAAAATCAATTTATTGATTAATTAAATTTTCCTAAATGCCTCACCCACCTAAAAGCGTTCCTAAAAATGCTCCTTGGTGTTCCACTATTCCCTTACAATTCTTAAATGATTTCTGCCTTACTTATATCCTAGCTGAGTTCTTAAATAGAAAGTTACAAAGGCTAGATTCCTTACTAAGTTAGACATTCCCCTTTTTCTTTAAGTTTCCCCTTTTCTTTAAGTTCCCCTTTTTCTTCAAGTTTCCCCTTTTTTTTAACTAAGTTTAGAATTAGCATGTTTAGACAAACAACCATTTACTCCCTTTTTAATAATTAAAGTTTCATTACAAATTTTACTTTAATTAATAAAGATTGAATTTTCTTTACCCCCTTCTGGTTATGTCTAATTAGTTTTTTTTTTTTTCAGAGATTCTACTTAGACCTGGGTTTTAAATTCACTAGGCTTGGAAACAGTTCTTAAGGAAAAAATTATTATTAAACTTTACTCATCACATCATTCATTTTAAGGCCGATGAGGTCCTAAGGAGGTATAGTTTTCTAGTCACTAGGTTTATTAACTTACCATAGATAATATCACAGTGTTCCCTTCATGACGCACTACATGCTACAACGGTGCCACTCGCATGATTTTGTTTTATTTGCGCAACATTCCCTTCAAGACACACTACGTGCTCCAAAGGTGCCACTTGCCTCTTGAATAATTTTAGTACACATCAAACCCCTCGAGTCAATACTTCACTGGTTGATCTTGTGGGAGACTAAGGGTCTCAAAGGAATAAGGACTCTTCCTTATTGCATGCCCCTTAGAATCATCATGAGCAACTGTTACAATTTTTCCTCATGGCATCATGGTTATTCTATAACTAGGTAGTCATTAACCTATATTTTGAGCCATGGAAGGAGTGCTAGTAGGTTGTGGTAGGGTTTCTGTGACACATCTCCCTCAATGTCTTTAGTTGTCATGTGTGACCCCTTTTCTCCAAATGTGGGTCTTGTTGGTAAGCTATTGTGAGCCTGCATCCATCAAGGAAACATGTCAGCGATAACAATCAACATCATAATATCTAATCATATGTACATATGTCACGTAAACAACATTCAAACCCTAACAATCCACTCCCCTACTCGATTCAAAGTCCAAGGAGTTTCATCAATGCCCTGGTATCCTCTAACGTCCACAATCCTGCACACTTAGGAGAACCTAGTCAATAGCACATGTCGATGTAAATACAATAGAAATAACATATACTCAAATCCAAAATATATCATACTCATAATGAAAACAACCAAAAGTATAATGACCTGGATCACTTGCACGAAAGTGTCCTCAAAGGATAATTTTTCTTAATGTGCACAAGAGCGGGATGTTACATACACCCTCTCTTGTTTTAAACTTCATCCCAAAGTTTGGAAATATATGAATGTTGAAATAAGGTGTCTAAAAATATCAATATGTCAAGCTATCAAACAAAAATGGAAGTTGATGACACATATCATATGCGTCCTCCCAAAATGTCGAGTGCGAACTAGTTGTCGCATTGGGCTTTCACCTGATCGATTGTTCGATGCCATAGTTATTTAATGTGATGGTCCAAAATGTGGATTGGCTCCTCCGTGAGTGCACCCTCACCTAAAATCTACCAATAACTCAATTCAATCACATCCATAGAATCATTGACCTAAATTCACACAGAAATACAATATAAACATTGTGCAACACCCCATGAATGAGGCATGTCTAGCCGCTAGTCGCTTCATAATTATGGTCGACCAAATGTGCATCAACAAACCTTTCTATCGATCATGTGCTTCTTTCATCCCCTTTCTATAGATCCTTCGCTTCTTTCAATACCAACTCAAAGGCATCTGACATAGTCACCCATTAAGAAACTCAAATGGCGCCATCTAAATGGTGATTTGGTAGTTGTTTTTGTATGCAAACTTAGCCAGTGGCCATGACAAATCCCAACATTTTTTTTGGTCAAAAACACACATATGCAACACAACCTTCCCAAACTGGTTTGTTCCTTTGGTCATCATGTCTATCTCAACGACATGTTGTACTAAAGTTTAGTGGTGTTCCCAAGGCATCTTTGGAAACTTGTCCAAAATCGTCTTGAAAACAGTGAATCCCTAATTGCATACGATTCCTTTCATATGTCGGATAGTCTCAAATCTTTTTGCTATAAAATATAGCTATACCTAGCACTTGATGCCTTGTACTCATAGGTACAAACTGTAAGCTCTTCATTTGAGTGTCAATTGTCATGACAATCAAGTCATTCCTCCCTACAATTAATGACAATCCCAACAATAATGTCCCTCAAATGACTTCCCATTTTGATTCCATAAAATCATGCGGTTATAGTAATCCTTCTGGATGTCTACATTCATCCTTCACCTATCGACCTTCTAGATATCTCACCATGTATTTAACGATGTCCTCCTTTATCACTTACGGATGAAAAAGGGCTTAAGGTTGGTCCTCATCTTCATGACTCCTCGATGATCCATGTCCACAGCTCAATGAGCTTAGAAAAAGATCAAAACTTCTCAATTCGTCATTGGGTTGAAGTAAACCCGGTTATTATATCTCGAATATCTGTCATGGTCCATAGTATTTCCCCCATTTCGTACCATCATGGTGTCTTGCCCAAAAAATTCCATACCCTCTTTATACCAGTCAACATCATGTTGTAGTTAGAATCTCTTCACGTAGATTCGTTTGAAGAGGTATCATTGAAAATACACGTCGTCTTCGACTCAATGCATCGAACACTCTATTAATTATTCCTTTTAAGTAGGAAATCTCAAGATCATACTCTCTAAGAAATTTTGAACAATGTCATTGTCATGTGTTCAAGTCTCTTTGCGTAAAGATGTGATGTAAACCACAGTGGTCCATTTTTAGTTAAAGTTTTTGTACAATAAGGTAGTGTCTCCATACACTCAAAGCATAAACAATGGCTAAAAACTCCAAATCGTGCATCTCATAGTTCTCCTCACGCCTTCTCAACTTTCTCGAGATGTAATAGCTCACTCAATCGTCTTGCAACAGGAGTCCACCTAAACCTTCCTTGGATGTATCATTGCATACCAAGAAATCCTCATCTAGGTTAGGGAGCCTTAGTATCGGTGTTGTCATCAAAACCTCCTTGAGCCTTCAAAATGCTCCCATGCATTTCTTGTTCCAAACCAACATCTTGTTCTTCTTGTGCAATTTCGTTATTGGATTTGCAATATTCAAAAAACCCTCGATGAACTCTTGATAGTATCCCACTAAACCCATGAATCTACGCACTTCTGGGACAGCTTCGATGCAGGCCATTCCACAATAACCTTGATCTTTTTTGGATCGACAATGACACCTTCACCAAAGATTACATTCCCTAAGTAGTGAATCTTCGATTAATAAAAGGATCATTTAGATAGTTTCCCATACAATTTGTTCTCTCATAGATACTATAGTACCAAGTGCAAGTGTTCATTATGCTCCTCCATCGTCGAAGAATATATCAGAATTAATATTCAATGAATAATTGGATTAAGTTGTCCAAGTATTCGTGGAACACCCAGTTCATCAAGCTCATAAATATCCCTAGGGCATTCGTCGATCCAAACAGTAAAACCGTAAACTTGTAATGTCCAAATCTCTTCTTAAAGGAGGTATTAGGGATGTCGTCCTCCTTGATGTGTGAATAGTGATACCCTATTCTCAATTCCATCTTTGAAAACACCATTGTGTATTTCATTTGATCAAATAGATTGTTAATCCTTGGCAACAGATATTGGTTCTTGATCGTTTCCTTGTTAATTGATGGTAGTCAATGCAGAGTCTCCACAACCCATCCTTTCTCTGTATAAAAATAAAAGGCACACCCCACGATGACACACTCAGTCATATAAGTCCCATGTCTAGGAACTCCTCCAATTGCATTTTCAACTCCTGTAACTCAGGGGTCGACATCGGATAAGGCGTTCTTTCTATCAGTTCATTTCATGGTTTTAGCTCTATCATAAATTCCAATTCCCTCTTGGGTAGAAACCTTGGTAACTTTTCTAGGAAGACATCCAAAAACTCTCATCATAACAAAAGGATTTTCCAGTGCTTCCACCATGCCTTTTCCATTTAACACAAGGATTCCATATAGCTACCATCCCTTTCTCATTATATTTTATAGTTGCAAAGAAGAGATGAACCCCAGAGAGACTCCATAGTTTCAACCCAGAATCACGTGTCTCTATCACTCACCATTGACCAAGATCAAATGTTTTGTCTTATAGTTGAGTATCACCTCATGTGATTCCAACTAGTCCATACTGATCATGTAATGAACCCCACATTTACCCATAATTTGTTTTTCTAGGGTTATTATGAAATACTTTCATTTATTCTCTAACATTTCTTAATGATACTATGATGTGATTTAACACTACTTTTTATTTTCATTCTTTTCATTTACCATATCCTTGACAATTGGAACTAAAGAACTCTAACTTATTCCTATTCTTAAGGAAGGTAGTTTGATACCTAAGTGAATGTAACTATATACATATATACTTACTCACCATAGAGTATGCATTCAATTTGCACAAGCTATTTATATACATATTATGGAAAACAACAAATGCACATTTCGACACTCGTTTCGTATTAAGGAATTTATATATATTCACGATCGAGTAAACATTCAATAAGCACAATTTATATACATGCTATGGAAATTAACAAATGCGTATTTCTATACTGGATTTGAATTAATGAAATTAACCCCTCGGAATTGTGTGAGAGAAGACATTCTATCCACATGACATTCAACACGTGATAGCATTAAGGCCTAGAACAATTGAAACAAACGATTGGGTGTCTATTGCTTATTCGTAGTTGTTTACTCTACTCATTAGGACTAAACCTATAACTAACACTAGAACAAGGAATAATGGATTTAGAATGAAGTATAGAACTCTAACTAAACTATAACCTAGAACTAATATGTTGTTACACTCATCCTAGTTTGATAGTATATGACTATCATGGTGTAAATGATCCCTGCCAATGAAATTTATGGAGGTTTATAACTCGTCTCCTTGGGACCATCACCTATTTACTGTGTCCATCAAATTGCTTCCACATTGATATAATCACATGGGCTGGGTAAAAATCTGTATTAATTCCATTAAGCTTAACCTACGGGGATTCTCCCATGTCTATTGTTTCACCCATCCTCTCGGCTCTATGTAGCTTACCCTTTGTTTACTGTGATAACCCTCTTTCAGTCTTTCATGGTACCATAACCATCGATTTGGTGGAGTTGGGCTCGCTCTGGTAGAGAAGATCATGGCAGACCACATCTATAAATGCTACCATAAACTAGGTAAGGATTCTCTGGTTGTTATATATCTCAATCTCAATTTTAAGAAATGTTTTTCTGTATGTATCAGTTCTTACACAAACTCTTAAGAGGGTCTGGTGTAGAATTTTTGTAATGGTATTTCACTGAGTAGTGTTTTGGGGTTTACTTTGGTTTTATACCTATCCTTCATATTGTTTTCTCAGACCATGCATGATGACGACTTACTATATTTTAAATGTTTCTTTGTGTAAGTTCCTTGAACCTTATGGGCTCGAGGTAAAACAATAGCTTGTACTAGAGCCCTTCAGAAAATCTGTTACTTCGGTAAAGCTTCAAAATTGATTTGTTGTTTTGACTGTGTGCTATGTTGTTTTCTCGGGTTTTATGCCCTAGTTGGGAACTGGTTTTCACAATTGTCTGGAGGAGCATTTCCTTGTGACTTTCATGTCATTGAGTCTTTCCCTTTTGTTATAGATACGCCGATATCAAGTAACTCTGGATTTTTTTTAGTGATATCCTTGGTCTATAAATTTATGAGGGTAAAGTATTGGTACTCGTGAAGGTCCCAAGTTGTTTCTTTGAAGGGCATAATTATTTTTCTTTTATATCACTGCCTTATGAAATCACGAAATGCCTAAATTCTTGAGTATGCAAGTAACGCTCTACCTTTACTACATTTGACATATTCTAGAAAAAAAAGTGTGGTAAAATGTTAAAGAACTCATGAGATAAATCTTTGAAATACAATTAATTCCATGAGAACTTATTTCTTGGCATGTTCAATTTAATTCATGTTATCCAAAAATTTAAATGACATTCCTTTTAATCTACAGTTATTTCCCTTAATCTATGAAACTTTTGTACCAGTCATTACCTATCACAAGGTTTTAAACAAAAAAAAAAAACTTAAAGTGGCACCCGAGAATGGTAAGTTTCACAGTTACAAAAGGAAAACACTTAAAGTTAAACTTGAAAGGTATGTAGATGGTTGATACAGGTTAAACCCTGCTATTTTGGTCGAGCATACTTGCATTGACGCGTAACCATTACATAAAGAAACAAAAACTTTCATAAGAGGATGACAAAGAGTTAGGGTATGAAATTCTTACGAGGAAAAACTCTAACACAAGATGTATTTCCTATAGAAGAATGTCTTGAACAACTAGATTCAACATTCCTTTCTTATGGGTACCCTCAAACATAAAAAAGGGCCCATCATTACATGAAGTATACAAAAATATACCTTCATTCATCTCAAAGGAAGAACTATAGAAGAATCTAAATGTAACGAGGACATTCATCTCTTAGAGAAACCTGTAAGGTTTCCAAACCCGAAATCAAGGTCAGGAAAGAAACAATAATTGGAGTATTGGAGAGAATAAAGAAAATTCACATAGGACCTTCAACCATAATTTATCAAATAAACACCTTTGCCAACTGTAGAATTGGAACCCAGCAACATAAATTACAAAAATGTTTATCAATTAAGGGTGAAACCACAAAGCAATTTTTCTCCCAAGCTCCTAAATGAAATAGAAAATCCATATCTTTGAACGTAGACATAATATATGCAAGGTTAAGTATATGTATGTGGTACAAAAACCCAAAAGTTCAAAGACAAGAAATGGAACTCCAAAAACTTCTAAACTTGAACCAGAAGGTACCCTCAATCTCTGCTAGAAAATTTCCAAAGAAAATAATGTTTGAAAACTATGCAAGGCGGTCATGACTTACCTTCCCCACTCTTGTTCCAAGAAGTCACACCTGGAAAACATAAGGGTTTCCACATGAGGTTGGGGAGGTGTGTGAAAATTAATAACACAGGGTACATCAAGCCTCGCATTAATAACTTCCAACCACTCATGTACTACAAGAAAAAAAATGATTAATGTTTCCAAAATAAATCATAACTATGATATGATTATCTTTTTAATCCTTTAACTATTTTCACACGCTAATAGTCGGGACAAACCACTAGTAATGTGAAATGACTTTACGAGACATAAAAATTAAATTAATTATTCCACCAACTTTGGTTAACAAAGAAAGGTTCCGACAAGGGTCCCTTTTGGAGTAACCAATGAAGGTTGTAATGCATAAATCATAACATGGGAATTGTAACATAAGGTGATATCCCTACCACATGAAGTATAACATAGATTCAAATTGTGTCATGAAGATTATAACATAGGTCAAGCAAGTAAACTTTCACATGGAACTATTAAAGGTAAAGCTTCAAATGTAAGGGATATCTCATTAATGAAATTTAGATAATTGAGTAATGTTCTTTACTTAGTTAAGAGTAAAATATTGTGGTATAATTTTTTTTTATGGGAATGTGAAACTGTGTATCGAATGCAAGTGTGTCCTATATGGAGTTGCATTTAGTTGTATTAGCATCGATTAACCATCAAGAGTCTTCATGGCCATGTTATCTTGCATATGACCAGAACCAAATTGATGTCAAATGAGCCCTTTTCTTGTGTGCAAATCCTTGCTAACCATATGTGTGGTTAAATGCTATTCCCGACACTTTAATTTCCCGTTTAATCATCTTAATTGTTTTCATATGGGAGCACAAAGGAGGATCTAGGTGGGTCATGGAAGCACATACCGACCATACATGTGGTATCCTATGTCCGTGGGCATTGCATCAAATCTTTAGTGGGCACCCGAATTAGGGGAATTCTCTAAAATCATTGTCTATCAATATTTAAATCAATTATTTGTCATTCATTAAATCAAATTGCATTGATTTTGATATATATTTTTTCATTAATACCTTTCCATGTAATTAATATCTTTTTCTAAATCATATAATCTAACTTATAAAATAATCAACTCACTCATCATCAAACTAAACCACCATCATCTTATTTCACACCATCCAACTAATATTTCTCACTCCTCATCCAACTAAACGACATCATCATCTTATTTCACACCATCCAACTAATATTAATATTTTTCTATGTTCTAGGATTACATTTACTCTAGTATTACACACATGTTCATATATACTTTGCTTTAAGTTTCTTTAAATCCTTATCATTGAGCTCAATTTAAAAAAAAAGGTATCCCATTATATTGTCTTTCCTCGATGAGCTTTCCTTTACACATGTGAAAATATTTTTCTTAAATCTTTCTTAATTTATGTGATCTTTTTCTATCTATTGTTTTTGTACATCAGTTATGTGATAGTAATCAAATTTGTAATATTCTTACTTTTCATTCATTTGTAATAAAATATTTTTTAAATGTTATAATAAATATATCTAAATAGTCAACATTCTAATAATTAACATGAATAATCTAAAATATAGTTAGATGTAGATACTTATTTATTGTGGATGACAAAGTGTTGGGTTCTTTTTATATTCAATTTTAAGTAGTCTCAAAATGAGGTAATGTGTATGTATCACTAGTGTAGAAATTTGGCAAGAAAAACTCCTATAATAAAACAATTTTGTAATAAATTATAGTTAATATGTATATTTGAAAAGAAAAATGTCTATTGTGAAAGAGTTTAGCTCATAAAATATAATAAATATTTATAGCAATATGTGGAGAAAAAAGAAATTGTTAAATATGAATGATTATACCATTAAAATTAGCAACTTTATATTTTTGTAATTCTAATTTAAATAACATAATCATTATCTCTAATCTAAAAATTTACCAAATTTTAAGGTCCAATGTAAAAACATGATTTTTAAAAATTTACCAAAGTTTAAGATCCAATATAAAAACATGATTTAATGAAAAAGTAATTATCATCTCAATCTAATAGTTAACATCTAAAAGTCTAGGATTTTTAATACACATTATCAAATAAAAAATACTTTTTACAATAATCCTTGTAAAAATGTAAGGATTCAAAATGTCCAATTAAACAATATTTACAAACCAAAAGAGATACTATTTACAAACCAAAAGAGATACCATGTACAATACTCCTTGTGAAAAGGTAAGATTCAAAATTTCCAATTAAACAACATTTACAAAACATGTTTGAGAATTCAAATTCAATTTAGTGGTATAGTTGAATTTTGAATTCGATTTCAAATATATTTTCCTTAACTTGTGTCGATCCCATTAAGCATTTATCTAAGTGTTGCAATTCAACTTAAAAAGATGCTCTTAGTTGTTAGATAACACAAATATAACCGTTGAAATGATGAAGCACAAGATGGAGTATTAAAAACCCTAATGTTTAAATGTTGTAATTCAAACTTAATAGATGCCCTGAAAGGTTAGATAACAAAAATAGAAAAGTTACCATTGAAAACGCTAAAAGACATTGAAAAAGCTAAAAAGACACCAAAGAGGATAGCCGTTGAAATGACGAGGCACAAGATGGACTATTAAAAACCCTACCCTAGATGAGAAGCGGTAGAAAATATCTGAATGGTTCATTGAGTTTCAACTTCAGTAGTTTTTCTGCTATGTTTTTTTTTTTATTCTCACATTAATGCGCAGTGGATTCCATCAAGCGACTAAGATTGAAAGCTGGGAAGGAGTAAAAATATCCGGTGTTTATCTCAACAGACGCCCCGTCTCCCTTCTGTTACAGTTGAAAATGTATGTATCTCCCGGTTTATCAATCATGCCTAATTGATATTTGTTTTGCTTTTTTTTTGTTTGGCTGGCTATTCAGTTCATTTATTTTGTGCAGGAGCACTGGGCTGGCTATGAAACCATGTGCAAGAGCACTGGGCTCAGACAGATGGAAGAATTTGTAGAGGTAATGGAAGAGGGTG